>CM067320.1:67924266-68176116 GCA_034231615.1 Meghimatium bilineatum
CGACAAATGTTACATTTTTGACAAGAAGAACATGCGATCCGACATTGTGACTGCATAGGGATAATATCACAGTCGTATTCTTGACTAACTTTGTTTTGTGTTTGTCAGATATCATATTCCTCATCAGTTCTTTTAGATCAGAAACAACATCGGCCTGTCGGAACAACATGGTAGATGTTAACGAAGGTTACGATCACGGGGATGCTCAGAAAAAGGAACTCACACGCAAATTAAAATAATTTGTGGCTAGTTAAAAGCAGCGCCGGATTTATACTTGATAAGGCACTATGCTATTTCTGACATGGAGCCCTTTATAAGTCCATATGTCAGTATGAAATATGATTTTTGTGGGGGACCCCCAAGAACGTGGGGGCCCTAATCTATAGCTTGTTTAGCTTATAGGTAAATCCTGAACTGGTCATATGTCATGAAATTGGATGAAATATATTTTACTATCACATCGGAGCATTAGGATGGAGATGGAGTTAAGCTGCACAGAGTTGGTTGATAACTGATACATAAAACCCACTTGGTAACACACACAGATCTCAAAGCATGCTGCGCAAGATAGAAAAGAACAAGTTATGAAAGAAATGGGTTGTGTTATTGAACAACTCATTTTACAGAGAATTGCATGGATATACTGTCCGGGTCACGCTTGAATCAAAGCCAACGAAAAAGCTGAGTCATTGGCAGATAATGTTGTGATTGACGTTACAATACTGTACTTAAAAAACAATCTGACTTAATTAAAGCAATCATACATTCACTGCTAAATGAAGATGTTGACAATAGGACTGAACAACTGTACATACAAATACTTACATAAATTAAAGAGATTACAGGAGATGGAAGAACATTTACTCTTCTAGAACAGTCTCGAAGATCACGTAATCAACACCTACCTGAGAGTTTGAGTCTACATACACTCGAATCGCTGCTGAAACAGATAGCGGATCACTTATGGGAATGTCCCGTGTGCATGATGCTAGTTTCTAATCAAGAATCAAAACTCTTGTCACTGTCATAGAATTTCTTTGAAAATACGTACGATGAGCGTGTTGAATACGATGCTCGTGGAGAAAATCAATGAACGTTTTCTTATTGTCAAATGGGGAAATTCTGAAAAATTCATTGTCGAAGTGTGAGACGTACAGCTTGCGGAATTACATAATTTCAGGAATTTCTTGTATCGCATCATATTTTTCAAGCTTCGTGATGTACTAAAATGTCTCTCTTCACTCAATCATGTTAAATAAAAACATGGATCATGCCGGCAAGTCATAAGAAGAACATTTAAACCGCATTACCTCTGAACCTCTTGAATTTCTTTTATTTTACTATATCATGACCTCTATTCTGATAACCTCTGATAGTATCGTACGTCAGATCTCACAGAAAATTAACTAGTAGGCCGTATTATTGCCTACTTATCTTTAATCTTATCCCGGTTTTCCCCTTACCTGGCCTGCAAGCAAACATTTGCGTTTGCAACTATAAGATAATTTCATCTCTTGAGCTTGTGACGTTTACTCGGAATACGCAAATGTCACAGTGCAAATTTACTGTCCGTCGTCGACTGTACTTAAAATACTAAATAATTCACAGTTCTCAGAGAATGGTCAAACTTTAACACTACATGTGTTCGGAAATATGTTATTCTCAGTAAATTTATAATAACAGGGACAAAAATGTATCAGTAAATTTAGACAATTTCTGAAATGTTTCAGGTTTTATGCATTAAATAAATAATACTGGATGGTCAGACTACATGTTTACAATGCTAACACAATATATACCAAACTAAAAATATCTCTTGGGAGTTCATTACCGCAGATTCGAATATCAATAAAATACAATCTTTATCTATCAACAAAGCGGATGTTGCCCTTTATAGAATGTTACAGAAGTCATTATTTCGACAGAGCAAGAACACGGGGAGAGCCATGTGCGGTTCCTCGGGCGTGCCAATATACTTGTCAGATTTATTAATCTCGCATTGCGTTCCTACGTGATCGGTTACCTGGAAGGTTGAATGTTACTTTTACGATTTAAACTGGACACGACTGGTTTAATCAATCATGAGTGTGTTATGCACACATGAGTTTGTGTTTTCTATGCGACCATTATGGCTTCCTGTAAATATCAGCAGTTATATCTTTAGTAAGTTTGATTCCCAGAAATTATGAGAGCTGAAGATCTTCTTCCGAAATATCCACTACGGAGCTTTTCCAGAGTCTTATTTTATACACAGACAGTACAGTTCTCAACCTGTACGCAATGCTTTGAGAAAGACATTCTACCTAGAGGCAGCCTGTTTGTGCATGTAGAAGGCGTGTGCCGCCAATGAGTATTCATATATCAAATTGTATCAACGTTGGAACACTGTCTATAAAAGATTTAAACTAAACATAATTATACGCCATGGAACTAAAGTTAAAAAAATACTACTTGAAGCTCAAAAGAAGTTTTTTTAAAAACTTGATGGCACTATAAACGGCGTTGTTACTTTATCTGCTTCATGGGAACTAATTGTGACAACTAACTTCACCGTGAAGTGGGAAATCAACGTGGCTCTCGACGGTACATGCCTACTAGCTGAATCAATTTGGACTCCGTTTGTAACGTTTTTATTATTGTTAAAATTGCAATTGGTCGCTATTTACATACTTCGAGTCACATGACAAAAAAAGCCAATGACAACCAATATACATTATGCAAAACGGAAACTAGTTTATATTTACGTTTTAGTTGACATGTCTCATATAATACCGACGGTCGCGGAAATCAAGTGTGTTAACTTTGTATAATCGTTATATAAGGTTTCTATGCACTGAATTTGAATGAAATATATTTAATCAATATGATGTCAATGAAACTAACGTATTTCTATTGTTCAGTGTACAACGACTTTGAAGCTGTTAGTTGCATAGCTTACTTTCATTTGCTTTGAGACGAGCTACTTCACCTTAAAATGCGTATGCAAGTGACACGAGCAGTAATGTTTCTTTTATTTATAAATTGTGTAGTGTGACTACACATATCTGTACTAAATACAAAAAAGTGATGTAATACACTGCACGGCAATTTTATAGACACCCTGTATATACTAGTTAGAAAAAATATCACCATGCGCATTTTTCCTGTATGGAGATTTTATAGACACCCTGTATAAGATAGTTAGAAAAAATATTATCGCCATGTGCATTCTCCTTGTACATTAAAATAATAAGATGCATAACAACAAAACTCACATGCGTTGTGATAGCACGATCCATTTTCATCTAATTAATATTGGATAAGATTTCAGTAATACTGTTCACCAATTGGTTAGGTTGGTTGAAAGACATAGTTGAGACTTAATTACCATCAACAAAGCGTAACAACGCCTGCTTTGTGTACCAATTATAGCTGGCAACTATGTAGCTTTAGTCATGACGGGCTCCAGAATAAGACCTGGGCACAGAAAGGTAACCATGACTTGAAAGGACGGTGTTTTTATTATTTTTGTGAATTTCGTTGTACATAACGAATGAAGTCTTGTTTACTTTCTGTAAAGATGTATTCTTTACTTGTGACGGTCTCGCTTTAGGAGAGTCCCGAGGAATATTCCAAAGCTAAATGTCGCAAGCAAGATTCCAATCCGCAACACATTAAATACAAAGCGTAGAACTTAACAATTACGCACAGGAGATAAATCACTGTTCACTAATATGTATAGACAGAAAATACAAAGTAATTATTATCATAGCTCACAAAACAAACGAATACCCACAAAATACCAATAATCTTCAACAGTACACAAACACATTAAATTGCATATATTCTATATAAAGAAAAGAATTGATTTCAGAGAGAACAAATAACACAAATAAGTATATTGCAAATGGTCTAGACTACAGACATTTGATAATAGAACAAATTCCGTGAAAAGAACGATACAGTGTCTCATGCTATTGTAGTAGTTTGAGAAATGTATGTTGTATTCTATTCTACAGAAAGTATTCACTGACGATGATTAACTTTGTGGATGGAATACTGAAGAGTCGTTCTGTTTAGTATCCCAAGCGTATTCACCCAGGTTCATATTTACATATGAGTAGCCCTGGGTTCATTCCCCAGTTGAGGCGGAAATGTTTTTCAGATCGCAACGGCTCCCGGGTCTACCCAGCCTTAAATGGGTATCGGATTAATCCGGGTAGTAAAGACTGCGAGGAAGAGGAGATGGCTACCGCCCTCATTTGCAGAGCCTCTGAAATGTGAGATCGCTAACATATCACACCCCTACGGCATTAATAAATGATATGGGCTACTTTACTTTTTTTAAATATTTGCATACACATCTAGTACAAAAAATGTGTTCCATGCTAAACAATGACGACTATGTTAGATGCTGACAGTTTCTTCAAATTTTAGTGATTCTAGAAAAAAGGTACAACGCTAGTTCAGAGTACGTGATTAACGTAAGCATCAGCGTTAAAACGTTAATTATGAAGGGGATTTTGGTATCACAGTCTATATGAGAGTATTCACCACACACATGTACACGTCTTCACCACACACATGTACACGTCTTCATCACACACATGTACACGTCTTCATTACACACATGTACACGTCTTCATTACACACATGTACACGTCTTCATCACACACATGTACACGTCTTCACCACACACACGTACACGTCTTCATTACACACATGTACACGTCTTCATTACACACATGTACACGTCTTCATTACACACATGTACACGTCTTCATCACACACATGTACACGTCTTCATTACACACATGTACACGTCTTCATTACACACATGTACACGTCTTCATCACACACATGTACACGTCTTCATCACACACACGTACACGTCTTCATCACACACACGTACACGTCTTCATCACACACACGTACACGTCTTCATCACACACACGTACACGTCTTCATCACACACATATATATATATATATATACATGATCACTGCTTACATTTCCCGCATGTTACAGTTTTTCATATATTATTTAAACACTTGGTTCACACAGTATTGAATTCAACCTCGCAGTTTCACACAGAACACTACTTGTGAACGTGGGATTTATGATGGTAACAATGAAAAATTAGCACTGATGGGGGAGGGGGGCGCACGGAGAAAACGTTCGAAGTTGGGGAATCCCATAATCTCCTAGTGTTACCACACGAGTGTACAAATTATGAACACATTTAGTAAGAAATATGTGAACACATTTCTAAAAAGCTTTCATTCATTTTCCTTTTGCGCTGAAGTTAGTGCATAGGGCAGAAGTCAGATATCTCCAATTTTGTCTGTTCAAAGCTGATCTGTTTAGTTCTGGAATAGTATGAATGTTGTTTCACTTTTTCTAAGTATTATTCTTCTGAGTGTTTCTTTTGGTCTACCCCTTGTTCTTTTGCCTCTAGGTATCCATTCAAGAGATTGATGGTGTATTCTGTTGGTGTCTGCGCGTAGGACATGCCCGATGTAGGACCAACGGCGTTTTCTGATCACATGTGATGAAATTAAATGTGTCTCTTCTATAATTTTATCATTCGATTTGAATTAACTTCAATGGGTGTTAGTTATCCTACGAAGACATTTGTTCTCAAAATATCACCACCTGAGTGATGATGCACACTAAAGGAGAACAAGTCTAATGTCACTTCGTTTCCAAGCCTCAACAGTGAAAGGTTGTAATCAATTTGATATCACAAAGAAGTGGTAACACTGTTACGTAATGATTGCTTGTACATAGTTATGTGTATGATGACGTTGATATCATACAAAGGGGTGACAGAGGCATGCAAAGAATTGTGTTATAACTCCTCACGGAAACTCGCGATACTCTACATGCGCATTACAAAACACATTTTATATTGTCTATGCAAGCATCCTGATGGAAAATTGATTTCATTGCGTGACATCTGTGTTTGATAACCGTAACTGTCAACTCTAGTTACTTCTATTCCTTTCGATGGTATTACTGATATTCCTGCTGATATTGCTGCTGATATTTATGCTGATATTTCTGTTGATATTATTGCCGATATTTCTGCTAATATGCCTGTTCCTACTGATATTGCTGCTCACATTGTCATTGATATCTGTGATGATATTTCTTATTATCTTACTGATAATGCATCTGTTTATTTTCCTGCGGATGTTGCTGATTATATTCCTGCTGACGATATTCCTGTTGATGCTGCTGTTGAAATGACTTATGATAGTCTTGCTGAAATTATTGCCGATATTCCTGCTGATCTTGCTAATGTTATTGCTGCCGATAATGCTGCAAATGTTACTGCTCTATTCCTTTTGATAATTTTACTGATATTCGTGCTGATCTATCTGCTGAAATTCATAATGATATTACTGCTGATATGGTTTCTGATATTATTACTGATATTGTTGCAGATATTCCTACTGATTTTACTGTTGATATTACTAGTGAAATAAATAATTCCAGTTTACATGTTTTCATCTTTACTTTATTCCTTACGGAGTGTTTTGAGTAACAAAGGAATGTGTTTGTAGCTATGTTGATAGCGACGCAAGAAAGCGGTACACAGGTAAAGTACGCATAACAATAATATCAGCTTTGTGACGAGAGCCGTGCACAAGTACGAGAAACATTGTTTTTTAATCAGTCAGTGGAAATGGTAACAACACTGAAAGTATTTGTTATCAACGTAGAATTCGAATGTATTGGGCATTTGGCGTACATAAGACCGCTACACAATGCATTTCTGTACTCTATGGTTTATATTGATGGGGTCTTTGTTACCTCTAATATCTTATGGCAGTATGTCCTGATATAACCTAATTGGACTTTGTCCGTTGGTTGAAAGGGGCACGCCTCTCCAAAAGAGAGGCAAATTCATTAACTACCAATTTCTGTTCTCTGTAATACATTCTCCTGGAAATCCAGTAGGACGATTGTCCTGCTATAAGACAAAGCCGGTGGGAGTTTAAGAATGAACGCATAGCAGTAATATACACATTATAATGGTGAACACTTCTTGTAATCGCGAACCTTAATTCAAATAGATTATATCAGAGTTGTGACCATCCCAAATAAAGAGTCTGAGGGTGGAACTACGGCCTTGGAATAATTACCTACAATTGGGAATCGTATATTTGCTTATTACAGCACCTTTCTCCATTTCGTATCACTTTATGACAATAGTATAGTTGCTTATTACATCACTTTCCTCCTTAACCTATCACTTTATGACAACAGTATAGTTGCTTATTACACCACTTTCCTCCTTAACCTATCACTTTATGACAATAGTATAGTTTCTTATTTCAGCACCTTCCTCCTTTTCCTATCACTGTATGACAATAGTATAGTTGATTATTACAGCACTGCCTCCTTTTCCTATTACTTTATGAATAATTTTCACTTATTAACTCTAATCTTTCAGTTTAAATTAAACAGTTGTCCATCACTCTACATAAATCAGACGTGACAGTTAATGCTCACGCCAGTTATGTGCTTCATTGGTTAAATATATTAGACATACAATAATATAAAACAAATATTCTTGCATGCACTCATTTCCGTAAAAGCTATATCACGCGTTCTACGATAAGAACGTCATATTAACTTGTTATTATTTTGGAGTTCTATAAACTGTAAAGCTTCGCCATCAATACAAGTTTTTCTTTTTTTTTTTTTGTTCTTGTAATATTAAATCTAAATAATTTTATATTGATAACTCAAATTTTATCAAGGCGTATTGGTAACATCTGAATTGCAGCAACGCTAAAATAACGATATTAATTCCCAACAATGTTGATCGCGACGTATATAAATAATCGGGCAAGATAACATTAATTCCCGCAGTGATGTAATCCTGATAATAGGTCTGTCATGATAGAAATGCCACATTAATGCAATATAAACCGCATTATTGTGTTTCCCTGCGCTTATGAGATCTAAGTTTTACATTTTATTTCGAACTTTTCGGTAATATAAAAATGTAACTTAATAGAGTGATTGATTATTGGGATTTGATGTTGTCCACGAACTGATACCACTCAATAGCATAATGAGGGAGTTGTATTCGTGCTGCTTTGATTTATTTCATGTGGTTAAGTGAATTGGACACACACACACGCATATCTCCATACATGAATTTATATGTATTATATATATATATATATATATATGTATATGAGTATATAGATATACACTCTCATACATCGTATGATAAAAAGAAACGCTTCCGCCAAAGACGGATGTGTCGGGCCAATGGCGCAAAAAAACTACGACACGGCGAATTTTCATTCTCTTTACTACATCCTGCTGGAAATCTAGCAGGGTCCTGTTACAAGGGAGATCTAGCAGGAGTTTGAGAATGAATGCTGAAGAAGAAGAAAAAAACGCTTATGTTTGCATTATACTTTGTGTATAGAGTGATTGAAATACATACTAACAATATCTTTGCTATGGAAGCCAGCACTACTCCTCTTCACTGTACAGACTGTGTATGATTTCACTGTAGAAGTTCCTGTTGATATTTTTCTAAGAAAACCATATTTTTACTATATTTCTATTGGAAGGGGAGAGGGCGAAGTACACGGTCACCTTGAGTATGAATGAATTCGGGTGTTGCATGTGTGTTGTTTAGAACCATGCACCTTTTGCATGTGTGTTGTTTAGAACCATGCACCTTTTGCATGTGTGCTATTTAGAACTATGCACCTTTTGCATGTGTGTTGTTTAGAACCATGCACATTTTGCATGTGTGTTGTTTAGAACCATGCACCTTTTGCATGTGTGTTGTTTAGAACCATGCACCTTTTGCATGTGTGTTGTTTAAAACCATGCACCTTTTGCATGTGTGTTGTTTAGAACTGGCACCTTTTTGAATAACGATCAGTTTATTTAACCAGAGTGCAACGTCAGAAATATCAGTAAAAAGTAATATTCCTGTAAAAAGTAATATTCCTGTAAAAATGTATGCAAATAGTACTTAGTAGATCACAGGTACTGAAGTATTACAGTCTTATTTTCTAATGAAACATGTGTAGGAATATCAGAAGAATAAACAGCAAGAATATTCTCTGGAATATCACGAGCACCATCAGCAGCAATAAGGACAGAAATATCAGTATCAATATCAGCTAGAATTTCAGCAATGTCAGCAAGGTAATTAACAGGAATATCAGCAACAACATCTCCAAAGAATATCAGCAGAACTATCAGCAGCAACATCAGCAGAAATATATCTGCAGCAAGATCAACAGTAATATCAGAAGCCATATCAGCAGCAATATCAACAGAAAGATCAGTACGAATATCAATAACACCATCAGCAGAAATATCATCAATAATATCAGCAGTATTATCAGAAGTCATTTCAGCAGCAGTATGAGCAGGAATATCAGCGGCAATATTATCAGCAATATCATCTGGAATATCAGCATGTATATCCGCAGCAATATATGTACAATGGAAGCAGGAATATAAGCCACAAATTCAGCAGCAAAATAAGCAGTAATATCAAAAGGGAATATCAGCACAACTATCAACAGCAGTATCGGCAAGAATATTATAAGCAATATCTGAAGCAACGTCAGAATCAACATCATCAACGGCAGAATTATCAGCAGTAATATCAGCAGCAAAGTCTGCAGCAACTACGGCAGAAATATCGGCAGTAAAATATTAACAGGAATATCAGCATAATTTCTCAGCAGCAATATCAACATCAATATCAACATTAATTCTCATTTAAGCTGCAGCCCCCACATTTAAGAACGATACCCCTAAACTGATTGTAAGAAGCCGCACGAGCTACTGTACCTCTGTTTCCCAGGTCCACTATGAGGGGGCACTTTTAGGATCTTGGTTGTCTGCTAACCGTGGGTCCGCCGAGAGCACGAGTGTACCTTTTGCATCTAGACAAGTAATACCTCCGACCTGGACCAAAACATAAATCATCACTATCGTCACACATTGGCGCACGACAGTCCAACTCGAGCATTTGAGTGACGGCCAATGTATTTTTATTCATATATTGTTCTAATATTTGTATTATTATGTTTCATACTAATTATATGTAAAAATGGGTATGCGTTTCTAAAATACTACTCAACGTTGTCAAATCTGTACACGGGTTTCCATAGCATAAGTTGATAACAAAGCGGAAAAATGCTTATACTTTTACTGAATGGTGTTTATGTTTGTTTTCTGAAGATAGTACAAATAGTAGAAATAGTCATTTCTAAATATTCTGTGCAACGTGTTTTCAATTGTGTACTATTCCATATGCCTAGTAGGACATCAATTATGGATTACAAACCTGGTAGGGGCTTTGGGGCAGATAATCATGATGTGGTACGACAACGACTTGACAAATGGCTCTAGATATTAACTGCCCAGGGCGTTCAACATTTTTTAACGAAACCATTTTGGAACAATTTTTTCTTGTGCCTCATTTCTCTGGGAACTTATGAAAGGACATGGACTTGATTTAGAGCTCAGCTAAGTTATTTAGACTGTGATCGCATTATCTTACTAAATTTGCTTCATAATTGCTACACTTGTGTGGCAACACTAGAAAATTATGTGATTGCCCAACTTCGAAGGTTTTCTCCGTGCCCCCCCCCCACCCGACACTACGATTTTTAATTGTTACCATCATATATCCCACGTTGATAAGTACAGTTCTACGTGACACTGCCTGGTTCAATTCGAAACTGAGTGAACCAGATGTTTAAACAATATATGAAAATCCGTAATATGCCAGACATATAAGCAGTGATTATATATATGTATATATATATATATATATATACCTATGGCCTCATAGCGTATTTACACATTCTCATGCGCGTGGATCCCGAAAAAGGATTTTCGTTTACCTCCATTATAGAATAGGCCATCGGTCTGGCCTTATTCAATGTAAGTTTCATTTATGGTGTGTGACTCACGTTTTTATATACGTATAAGGCATATTGAAAACACATAGAAAGCATTGCCTATTTTCAAGCTTCACAAGTTTATATTGTTTAGCAATATCCAACACATAATGTGTTCAAGTGAACATTTTCTCTCATCGTACTCTAATTATAATTGTTATGCTGTTACAAATGATCATCATATCATCACTATGCTACCAATGTCAAACGTGGACACTAACAGCAGGATAGACAAGAAAAAAATGTACAACATAAATGAGTTGTCTACGTCGAATGCTCCGAGTAACAATAAGAGACATAATCAGAAACGAAAACATCAGAAGACTACAAACGCAATGTTACTCATGGAATACATGGGAAGACAATAGATTAGGTGGTTTACGCATGCTTTCAGACTACCAACAGACAGTGCCTCTCAAAAAGCATTAATATACAGACATGATGGATATATAGCCAGAGAGACATTGCAAACGATGGATTCCAAAAATAAAAGAGTCAACGAAAACAAACATATAGGGAACACACACAAACCATCATCTCCAGATAACTCTTCTATCCCAGACGCTGCAAGGCATATTGAGGTATAGAACGAATAGAAGAAGAAAGATGCTATTACAATGTTTGGAATGTAACAATGTGTTCTTGCTTGACTTTACAAAATGGTAATATATAAACTGTGAGTTTATTAAGACTCGAACCGTGTGTGACATTTAGCACACGCATTAATTAAACTGAAGCCAGTAATACGCGTTATCTTCTTTTATCCAACTAATGTATGCTATTGCAGTTTTTTTTTCCATTCACGAACTGCCGTTACAAGAGCAATGGTAAACTGTCGATATGCTTGTCAGTGGAGTTGTGACCAGAGAAACTGCTAGACGAGTTATTTGTGATTATCCCACTATAGTAAAATTACCCAGTCATTACTACTGGCATATGCCACCAATGCCCGATACAGACCCTATCCAACAACGACCGATGCAGACAGGGACTGGGTCAATCTTGTGTAGAAACATTGGATCAACATCGACACAGTAATGGGACAACTGTGCACATGATTCAAACAATGACTTAAGATTTCATCTCGCACATGGTATAGGGGGAGTGGGGGGGGGGGTAAATGGGTCATTTATGCTAGAGACAATTCTCTACTCCGACTTACAGATCATTGGTCATATCTGTACTATTTGTCACCGGGTGAATGTACTGTCTTAGAACAAACAAGTTAGTATGGTACTAAGGCAGAATGGAGATCAGCAACGTTCTTTACCGAAAGATTACTTCTTTGCACATATTATCGTGTTTTGGTTAAATCGATTCTGGCATTGTCCTGGAGAAAGATATGCCGAAACGTTTGTGGAAATGCATGACAAATGTTTAGGAACATGTGTGCATGTGTGTGATAAAGATGTGTGTATGTACGTGATACAAATGGAGGAGAAACATCATGAGATGATAGACATGATACAATTTGTTAGATTGAAGAGGCAGGCAGATGTACACGTGGACGAAAAACATCATGAGATGGACATGTTACATTTTGTTACAACAGACGTTCAATATATAGACTGAAAATGATGGTGATCCGAATACATCAAACTTCGATGCGGAGACGGCACCTAATGCTAACGATGATAGTAAAATGAAATGTAATATCTCGCCAACTGAAAAACATAATACTTAACAAAAGAACATGCTGCACATAGTTCATTCATTGAATAAGGCAAACTTTAAAAACTTCTTAAATCACAAAACACCAGGGTTAATTAGTTCGGAACTGGCCGTGTTTGCACGTCAAAATAACTTTACAAAACCATATCCTTGCAATAAATAGAAAATAATTGATAGTACCCGTGTTTCAGCAACCGTTCTTGCCTCTAGCATCAACATCAACACATTATTTGATCTATGTTAATTAACTGTGAGATTTCATGAGTCCTCACCTGAAAGACTGCTTCAATTATTAAACGATAATTAAAAAATGAGCGTGTTGCTAAATGGCTGTGCGCATATGTGAGAGCGTGTATGTGTGAATGCGTTGGTGAACTGACGATTTTCTAAAAAAAAATATTCTTTTAAAAAGCAAAGAAAAGATATTAAACATATATGTTTCCTGCTTTGCATGTATACATTATTATATTATATATTATTGCTTATTAATAATAATTATTATAATAGTTATTATTATATATATATATATATATATATGGAATGGTTATAATAATTAGTATATATTATTGTATATTAATAGTTATTATTGTAAGAATAACACATTTAATAACTGTGCATCTGACGTGATATATATATATATATATATATATATATATATATATATATATATATATATATATATATATATATATATATATATATATATATATATATCCCAACAGATGTAACGCACACGCATGTGTGACATAACTGTTTAAAAAATATTACAGAATGATATCCATAACACAAATAATAATACCAAATCACCAGATTAAAACCAATCACAGAATGATGATACACTCAGTCGAATTAATCCACTTCACAGAAAATTGACGTCTTCACTAATCTCCAAATGTTTATACACTAGTAACGTTATGTGCCATACTTTACCTCCAGGACTAATTGTACAGCTTATAAATAAATAGAGTACTTAGTGAAGAGTGTAGGGAACAGCTAGCCGTTTGTGCTTTCTTCTCTCGCTTCAGACCACCAGAACTAACACGAACGCAGATTAGATATAGACAGTTATTCGCTGTAATTTATACACTACGAAACTTCCATTTAATGACAAATTCACAAATTTATGAATGAATCATTGATCCGTGTATTCTGATGTTTGTTATTCGGAATTTCTGCAACTTAATCTCCTGAAACTAACTTGTGCAATTGTTGCTGTTCACTGGCTGTATTAAAAAAATAATTTGCTTTATTTCCATGGTGATTTCTTGTCTCGCTGCTAGTGCACAGTTCACAACGCTACGCTTGGAATCTTCATATGATGAAATGTTGAATCAGTTTTCTAGCTTAAATAAACATACACTTTTAAGAGTGTTTGTTGTCGGCAATGTTTGCCATCTATAAAAAAAAGGCAGACAGTTGTAGAAAGAAGAAAAGATACCAAACTTCCATGAAATCGTTGGCGCACGCACACAAATAATTGGGAAACATCAATATTTGCTGACAGTGCCGCGGGGCATTTCCCTGGCTAGTCTGTGGTCACGTCATTTTGGCCATGGGATGTCATTTTTACACACAAGTTGGAAATATACATATAAGCACATATTTATTGCATAACTTGTATATAGTCGTTTCATTTATTTATATTGCTTATTTCTACTTTCGTCGGCTCAGTAATAGAGTGGTTAGTCTTTCCAACAAGCACAACGTGGTCGAACTTGCTCGTGGTTCGAAGTTCGACAGATGATCGTCGACTTTGTACTGGTGATATGATTAGATGTTTTAGTGGCAACTGAACATTCAGTGATCGTGAAAAATATGTACTATATCAGATATATTACATAACTTATAATACTCGTAATTATTTTCTTCATTACTACTTCTGTTTAATCCTCAGTCAATAACGTATAATGTAAACTATTCCTGTCTCATGTCATGCAGGCCCGTATAGAAATATATTTTTTGCTACTGAAAGTATCGTAAGACATACACTATGTGTTCGAAAGGTGGCCGAGTCGAGCGCAGGTCATTTTGTACATCCTACATTTTTTAGGAGATTTCTGAGACTTCTCCCTTCAATCTACAGAGCTATGTGATATACTCGGTATCTCTGACAGTCAGCAGAGCTGAGTGATATCGGTACCCCTGACAGGCAGCAGAGCTGAGTGATATAATCGGTACCCATTACAGGCAGCAGAGCTGAGTGATATAATCGGTACCCTGACACGCAGCAGAGCCAACTCCAATGAAATACATTATGTGCGCTTTTAGAGACATTCATGTAGTTGAAGACGCCTAAGGAATTTAAATTTTGTGAGTGAAATAGAATGTACATCTAAGTTAAAAAGACCCAAAAGATGAAGTTGGTTTCTCATACCGAAATGGGAAAATATCGCAGTCAAACTTCAAGCTAAGAAACAACGAATTCCATTCTTTTGTCTATATACTTATAGTAGTAGAAATATCAAAACAAACGTAATGGAAGAAGAAGATCATGGGTATCAGTACAATATCACTTGATAAATAGATGGACAAGACAGCAGCCATCTAAACACAAACATACTATTGTAAAGCGCATATAAAATAAAAGTATGTTAGTAAATACATATATAAAGCAATCCCGAGTGCTATCATGGAGTGAAAACGGAGCATATAATAGCAATATTTCTATAAAAAGTTTAAGAAATGACTAGGAAGGATTGAGTGGGATTTTCTGTCCCACTGTATTGGTCAATATTATATAAAATATGAACTGAAGTCTATCGGGTGGACACGTGTAGATATCGTAGCATAGTTATAAGCCATAACACAGTGAATCCACTTTCCTGGGCTACTTCATGCTAGTAGTAGAACATTGAGAACAAATGAAGAACATTACAATAAGCAAACACATACAAAGTGAGAACCACATAGATATATATTGCTTGACTGAACATAATTTTCTCGTACAAAAACACATATCCGCCAAATGATTTCTTTTCCAACATCACTTGATCCTTCGTATACTCCGACGCAGCAAATTAAATAATCTCTGGTATCTGAGACCTGACCTATTTGATGTGATATAAACCAGGATGTTCGCATGCATCCCATAGGGCATATCAGATACAGCGAAGCACTGTAAATCCTCTTATTTACGAGATTAATGATTTTGTAAATTATTGAAATGAAAACCAGATGCCTAAACTGTAGAGTGAATCTTAAGGAGTTATTTTTTTAAAAACTATTCTTAGTGAAATGTATATAAAAGAAAAATGCATGTCTATATCAATTAATCAAGTGCAGTGGTTTTCAATGCGCTTCATGGTGTGGCCAGTGTTTTGCTAGGAAGCCACCAAGAAAACGTTCATAATTGGGACAAAAATGTATCCACTGAATAGTAGCTTCAAACAGTAATACTAAAAGATTTTCATAAAACTCACTTTAAAACACCCCCTCCCTAAAATACATTTTAGTAGAAAAAGAACTAAAGAAATACAAGGTTTTCCCCAAAATGTTTTTCAAAATATTTTAAAATTTAAATAATGTAATTTGTGTATAAGACAAAGTATTGTCAGCGTCGACTTTTTTCCAATCTCTCTTTCCCCCTCCCCTGTCAACAACAGTCACCCTTTTTTTGGACCTCTTCCACAAACTTCTGAAGTAAGATTTACAAGTAAAATCACGAAGGAAGTCAGATGATAATGTAAAACTTCCCTACACTAACGGGAATTGAACCAGCCCGTTCAACGGCACCAAATCTCCTAGCAATTCTCGTACACGGTTTTTTTCCGCACTTGACTAATCACATCTCGAAACAAAGATGCGATTTTGACAAAACATTCAAACTGTGCACTTAAGCCACCGAGAACAGACCAAGCAAGACAAGGATTATTACAACAACGAACATCTCGTACAGTACAACGTACATCGCGTGATATTCTAATTACTACACTACCTCTACACAGAATTAATTAAGATGGACTTCATTTAACTAATACATATATTATATGTTAGATTGTTGTTGTTACTGCAATACCTGTACGGAATTTTCGTTGTTGTTATAATAGTCCTTGTCTCAATTGGTCCGTTCTCAGTGACTTGAGTGCACATTGTGACTGCCTTGACAGAATCGCATTTGTTGTTCGAGATTCCGTTAGTCAAGTTTGGAAAAACCTGTCATGGATATGTCATTCTCAGCTACAGGTAATATGAGGCCACACACCTTACTGAAATAGAGACCTGATCGCAAGGAATGAAAGTCCAGATCACATTTAATGAAGATAAATTCATTGTTAAAGTCTGAAAGGTTATTCGTGATAAGTTTGAAAAATTAATTCGGTAAAATAAAATTGTGCTACACGTTTGAAATTGCTTATACAAGTAAATTTAAGTAGGAAGCCAGAGGACAATTTTTAAAAATTCTTGAGATTAACGGAAATTGAAATTCAATTCCCGTTAATCTCAAGAATGTTTGAAATTGCGTGTCCTTTCCATTAGCACTGCAATAATGTTGCGATTCTCTTTTTAAAAGTATCTATATCTATCTATCTATCTATCTATCTATCTATCTATCTATCTATCTATCTATCTATCTATCTATCTATCTATCTATCTATCTATCTATCTATCTATCTATCTATCTATCTATCTATCTACCTACCTACCTACCTACCTATCTACCTATCTATCTATCTATCTATCTATCTATCTATCTACCTATCTATCTATCTACCTATCTATCTAATATATATATATATATATATAAATATATATATAGAGAGAGGTAGGGAGAGAGAGAGCTGTGGAAGAGCGGAAACAAGACATACTTGATTGATGCATTGCTACATTAACTGTATGCGAATCAATAAATAGAACATGACAGGAAGATAGATGGGACACACCAGGCAACTTCATGATAATAGAACCTAATACACTTAGAACATTTACTGAAGAAGGTGGTCCAACAGATACAAACGCGAAGAAGAAAATGCATCAAATCATGAAAACATGGTAACTCTCTTGACCAGATGTGTGTAATACGCTTTGAGTGACAGACCAAATGTGTGTTACAAGCTTTGAGTGGCGGACCAGATGTATCTTAGGGAAACGTTAATCCTCTGGAGAATTAATTAATACAGTGATGAACTGTAGGTAGTTAATAGAGTTGTAAGCCATTTAATATAGTGTGTAAATAGTTTAAGAGAAATACTAGCTAATGCGGATGTGAACTGTTTAATACAGTGGTGCAATTGTTAATACGGTTGCGAACCAGTTAATACACTGATGCACTAGATAATACTGCTGTGAAATAATTAATACGGTGATGCACTAGATAATACTGCTGTGAAATAATTAATACGGTGATGCACTAGATAATACGGATGTGAACAATTAAATACAGTGATGCAATAGCTAATATGTCTGTGAACTAGTAAATGCAGTGATGCACTAGTCAATACGTCTGTGAACTAGTAAATACAGCAATGATTTAAAATAAAGTAATAATTGTTTAGGCTCGAGTAGAGATACTCTTCTACCTCTTCTGAATTCATTCTCACAATTCTTCATTGCGGAATGATGTAGTCTGAAGAACGGTATTAATTGTAAAGCTCTAAAATAGATCTACTTACATGTAATTCCAGGAACAGAGCAATGAAGTTTTACTAATCACTCAACACATACAAAATAACACACTCAAATCGGTGTTTCGACCAAAAGAGCTTTATCAAGACATGAATTTAAACATGAAACAGAAGCAGCTGTAATAATTATAACAGCTCACATGGTCATGTGCACTGTAGATTGACCGAGAGAGGTGTAAGTAGGTAAGAGGTGAAACGACACTGGACAAGGAAAATACAAAAATTACTACATACATGTGCCACGAAACAAATAAAGAAATTAGTTAACTAGAATCATCCATGAGCCAGTCGCTCATTGATGCCGCAGCATTTAAGAGTGTCACTTTGGTATGAATAGCGGTTCTCTTGCGCAAGACTGGTCCGGTCGTTAGAGAAGCACGATTTAATGGCCGTAACTTGAATGTCCAAGACTTCCCGATAAAGCACAAAAATGAGGACGTAATTTATGGACTGATTTACTTAGCTGATACATGTGTCTAGGAACGCATGTGATTGCATCTGTAGGTCTCACCAATGACCCACTAGACAAACCACCCATGCAATTGAAAACCTTGGTGGATGACATGCCGTTATATTGAGGTTATCTTCTTAGAGAAGCTTCATGGCACGTCATCTATACAATTATTCTTTTATTTTGTTGTCGAAATGTGTTTCATATTTACCTGAATATATATGTATGCCATAGGCAAGGTCTTCCTAAGAATCATATTGGAAAGATTAAAGAATGCTGTTGATAAACTACTCAGAGAAGAACAAGCAGGCTTTAGATCAGCTCGCTCCTGCACAGACAACATATTTTCTCTTCGCATCATCATTGAAGAATCACTCGAATTTCAATCCCCGCTCATAATCAACTTTGTTGACTTTGAAAAAGCATTTGATAGTCTTCATCGGCCTACGTTATGGAATATTCTACAGCAATACGGTTTTCCTACTAAAATAATTAATGTTATAAGGGCATTCTACACCAACTCACATTGCTGTGTTCAAACAAACACTGAGAAGTCAGAATGGTTCCAAGTTGTTACGGGCGTTAAACAGGGATGCATCATGTCCCCATTACTTTTCTGCGTCGCTATTGATTGGGTCATGAGAAAGAGCACTGAAAATGAGCTGACAGGAATAAAATGGATTAATAATACCGTTCTCGAAGATCTGGACTACGCAGATGACCTGACCCTTTTGAGCGCAAACCAGACAGATGCTCAATCTAAGTTTGACAATCTCCAACACTACTCAAATCAGATAGGGTTGAAAATCAACACATCAAAAACTCATATACTAGATTTTACGAGATCCAACGACAACATAGAAATTCAAAATGTTCCATTATTAAAAGTCAACAATTTTACATATTTAGGCACCAATCTAGCATTGGATGGAGACTCATCAAAAGAAATTTTACACCGTATTGCCCTTGCAGCGGGTGCTTTAAATAAACTACGCAACATATGGACGTCAAACACACTAAGAAACACCACAAAACTCAAGTTGTTTAACTCCAACATCATCCCTATTCTATCATATGGGTGCGAAAGTTGGAAAGCCACAAAAGCCACAGATAAAAGACTAGACTCCTTTGAAAACAAATGCCTACGTACCATTCTGAACGTTAAGTGGAGTGACTTTAAATCTAACACTACTATAAGAGAGGAAAGCAAACAAACCTATATATCTTCCTTCATTAGACAAAGGCGTTGGACTTACATCGGCCATGTTCTCAGAATGAACAGCCTAAGAATTCCCCAGCAATCACTATATTGGGTGCCACCTGGAGTAAGAAGAAGAGGGAGACCTAGAGAAACTCTACGAAGAACCATTAATAGAGAAGGCATGTCAATGAACCTAAACAACACGCACCAATTGAAAGACCTGGCAACACAAAGACAGAAATGGAAAGCTATGGTTTCTGCCCTATGCGCCGCCTATGGCCCTGGAGGAACATAACATAACATATGTATGCACCTTCTGTGGTTGGGAGGGAGCCAGAGATGTACTGTACAGGGCTGGGGAAGAGGAAACTGACAGCACTGTTTTTTCCTATGGCTGAAACCCATCGTAGATGCACAGTGACTCAGGACATGACAATCCTTTTGACTTGAACATTCGGTTACAAGCCTGGAGCAATAGAGAAGTTCGGCATAACCAGTAGTAAATTGGTGGCGGGGAATGAGCACAGTGAACGCTATCTTTGCTACAGTGACTGGGAGCAGATCATAGGTTGAAACCTACCTTCCTGGAGGTGTGATAGTTTTTCCCCGGCTCTGTCCCTGGGTGGACCGAAAACCCACAGACTTCACAGCAATATAATGCCATTTAATGGAATTAGGTCAAAGGGCATGAGCCCATGGACCGCTGGAACAGCAACCACCAACCAACCACCACGTGTCTAGGAAATTCTGGACAGGATACGGTTGCATATAGCAATGAAGAAAGGATGAATGTATTGTCATTATTCAGTTTAGTTTCCAGGTCAGTCGGGGCAATAAGTATGATTAATCTGTGAGTGTAGAACATTTGTCAAGTACACATGATTAATAATAACCGTGCCAATAATCTTGTCTATGCTAATTTTCCACTGGCATCAATTATATCTGCATACTCTTACCTCACTGTAATGTAATCTAAACTTCCAAATTATATTTTCATTCAATAAATTCATGCAATACAAGATTTAGCGGAAGACAACATACACATAATGTAAAAAAAAATAATCCCCCCCCCCCAAAAAAAAAAAAAAAAAAAAAAAAATGAATTTTTATTTGTTTACTCTTTTCCCCATAAAATAACTTGCACAGACCGTACCTGTTTATATTTAATTTCACACTTAAAATGAAGCGATTCAATGTGTTTATATTATGTGTATTAATAACATCTCTATTTCCTCTACATCTGGTAATTTATCAGAATTATAAGTCTCAATATTTCAGCCCACAGCCAACGTGCTCACAATGTCTACCTTTATTTTTTTTTTAAAGCCAGGTGTTTAAATTTTGTTTATGCACTTTTCCAAACGGTAGATCTGGCACCGTTCGACAGTTCTACCCAAAAGCTAGGTATTTTTTGTTCTGTGCACACACACAGATACACACACACACACACACACTCTCTCCCCGGTACCCACTACGTATGCGGTTTCTTCTGTAGGTTTCACCAAAGGCCCACTAGAAAAACTATCCATGCCCCAGAAAACATTTGTAGATGACATGCCATTATATTGAGGCTATCTTCTTATAGAATCTTCATGACACGTCATCTATACACTTATGCTTTTCTTGCTTTTATTTTGTTGCTGCAGTATGTTTTTATTAATTTTATATATGTATGCACCCTCTTTGGTTGGGAGCCAGAGAAGTACTTCGCAGCACTGGGGAGGAGGAAACTGACAGCACTTTTTTTTCCTATGGCTGAGGCCCATCATATAGGCACAGTGAGTCAGGACGTGAAAATCCTTTTCCAACCCAAATATTTGTTTGCATTTGGTTGAAATTGGTGGCGCGGAATGTGAACCAAATATTGACTGCAGTGACTCGGAGCAGTGAATAGGTTGAAACTTATCCTCCTGGTGGTGTGAAACTTATTTTCTAGCTCTGGCCCGGGGTAGATCGAAAATCCACAGATTTTTCAGCAGTATGTGATTTTAATGGCATTTGGTCAAATGACATAAGCCCATGGACCACTGGATCAGCAGCGAACTAACCAATCAACCCTTAGGCAACCCATTGTTTTAATAAACTAAATTAATTTGGGTGGAATGTCGCTGGTCGGTTGTAACCGGGACTGTCGCTTCATCCTATATTCGCTCCTGGAAATGGATTTCCGAAAACTATATCTGCATCTGAGATTATAATTCTGCTGAATATAGTTGAGGATGGGGTGGCCGATAGGTTAGATGCCCGTCACTTACTAGTATGGTGTTAAAATCACGGCAAAAAAACTTTCTTTTTCATTTGAAGGTAAAACTAAAAAATAAACTTCTCTTGATGGGCTGTGATGACTGCTGTGGGGACTGCTGTGGTGACTGCTGTGGTTACTGCAATGGTGGCTGTTGTGGTGTCTGCTGTGGTGACTGTTGCTGCAAAACGACATTGTTAACACGGCTACACTTCCCTTCTCCCTTGCCTGCGCTTCTTAACAGCAAAACAAGCAGTAAGGAATGAGTAAATGCTAGTTCTATACTTTGATTGTTTATAAATATATAATTAGATTGTGAGAGGTATGCACTAAACTGATCAAGACATTGCCTTATCAGACTATCTTCCAGAGCTGACTACGTGCCAAAGACTAACTACTTTATTTGTGACATCAGTTTTGAAAGTCACAAGAAAAGACAGTTTGAGTAGTAAATTCCCTGCCGTAAGAAATGGAATGATTACAGTAATTTTGTTTCTAACGGCATTTAGGATTCTAACGTCTGTACCAACTAAAATGGGGCAACTCTGGCATTTACTGTTAGCTGGAAGTGGATAAATGGTGATTTAAACAATTTACTATGACAAATAAACTTAGGGTATTGAATCAATCATGATCTCAATTCGGTCAGATTGTTAATTGGCTATAGGTCTAGGTATTGATTGACGTGTTCCAGGGTACACAAGCAGGCGAGATAGAAACATGACTGTTATATGTTATGCATTTTAAACGTCTCTGATTGTACGTGTTTGGATCTTTAGATGTAACAGATCAAGTCTTGTGAAATATCGAGTAATGTTATATTCCTTAGCTTTTATGGCAATATACTCACTCTTCTATAAACAAGTTAGAGTTCAGACAATTGCACACTAATAAACATGGGTTTAAAAATAAATGACAAAAACTGATAACCATATCTCTCTCAAATTCAAATGATATAAAAAACATACACATTTCCAATATATACCACGGCCTGATTCACAATCATTAATGAGCGTCAGATTTGACACCAGTTTCGGAGACCAACAATTGAGATAGTTCAATCTACATGTTTTCAAAGGTTTGCTGCTACGTAAACACTAGCGGAAACAACATTAGCGTAAACACCCCAATACGACAACAAATTTAGACAGTTTGCCTGTTAAACAATGGGATAAGTTCTCGATACATGGTCTACGTAATCTAAATGAACACTGTTACATTATACCGTATGGAATACGGGACTTCAAACAATGGTGTCAAAAAGCTAAAATGACACAATATAAACAAAGTCATTCAAGAAAACAGGTCATGGAATGTATAGAAGGTAATATTGCTGTAAAACGGAGCAATAATAGTACTTACGTAGAGCACATGTCTCAGAAGTTTCATTTGAACACATCAGATGGACTATCTTCTTTTTTCTTCTTTCTGTTCTCATATACATTTTGGTGTTGAGAGGAGAGTGAGTGTGCGGTCTTTTAACCTGGTATTTGCCATTTCTGCTGTTATATTTTCGAGTTTCTCTATTCACCTTTTACGAGGTCGTTCAATAGGTCTAATGTTTTCGTATCGTTCGTTAAGGGTTTCCTGGATAATACTTTGCTCTTTCTGTCTGGTTATGTGGCCGTACCATTTAACTTGTTGTTTCTGAATATATTATAATCTTGACGTGATCCCTAATTGTTTTCTTAGTTCTTCATTTCTGATTTTGTCTCTCCAAGTTAACTCCAATCAAACGCCTTACACATTTCATTTCAGTGGTGTTAATCTTATGAATTGTTCTAGAATGCAATGTCCAAGTTTAACACTGATAACACAATGTTGTTAAAAATCGTTTTCAATAGCGGTTTCTGTGTTTCTAGTGTAATATCTTTGTTTTGTAGTAAAGGTGTTAAATGACCGATGACCTGACATGCCTTATTATATTTTGCATCTATTTCTGCTTCTTGTTTGTTGTCATATCTCAATGTGCTGCCAATATATTTGAATGCATCTACTTGTTTTAGTTGTTTGTTGTTTATCTGATGTCGATGTTATCATTTTCTCTTGCAATATTCAATACTTCTGTTTTGTCTATGTTCATTTTCATTCCAAATTTCTTGCCTATTGTATCTATTCTGTTTATGTGGTTCTTGCAGGTTTTTTTTATAATGTTTTAGAATAGATCCTGGTAAACTGAAAAAAGCAGTTCATTTGTTTCATGTAAGTTTGCTGTTTTGTTTATATAGTCACTGTATGTAATAAAAAGTAGTACAGACAATACTCATCTTTGTTTTACGTATGAATGACAAAGTATTATGTGTAGCCTGCTGTTGTTATACAGACTTCTACAAACGTTAATAAAATGTTGGTATACTCCATACATTTTTAATGTTTCCCATAGTTTTTCTCTGTTTATTCGGTCAAATATTTTCTCTTGATCTATGAAGGATATGTATACGTTTCGATTGTATTCTATTGACTTCTCTGCAAAGTTTCAGAACAAATATTGCATCAGTACATCCTCTGTTTCTTCTAAAACGCTATTGTGTATTACTAAGCTGTTCTATTACAGGTCTTAGTACCTTAGTGATAGATAGAATATCACTAAGTGGAAATGCGGTGTAAACACAATAAATATAAATGACAATACACAAGAGTTGTGTATTACCTTGTGTATTGTCACTTGTATTTTTTCGTACCACTACACCCCATAGCGGTGTAGTGGTAGTCTAACAGTTGTGTTCAAGTGAAACATCAAAAACCTGTGTTTTACGTAAGTACCATGGATATAAATAGGATTTAAGTAAGTAAAACTGTCTACAGGATAAGACATATATTTTATATAATAAACTCCAACGGTTGAATACGTTTTTCATGGATCCTAAAACCGAGGACAAATCGACGATTTCATTAAGAGCTTTCATTAAAATTTGGGCCAAAAACGTAGTTAGAACCTACATCTTGGAGAGAAAAAAGTTACTATAATATATAAGTAATGACATAAAGATTAAATACAGAAACAATATCTTATAAACGACAAATAATTTTGAAGACCTCCCAAATGTGGCACAGAAGAAAGCAGTACATTTTCATAGAAATTAAAGGTTTTGAGAGGGCAACGTTCTGAATTGTACGTCATATAAATGTAAATGTGTGTAATTTTATATCGATTTATCTGCCTGGACAGATCAAATGTAGAAGAAAATCGACACAATCATTAAATTATCAAGCAATTGAAGAAATATGTCAAACTTTATCTACCGTTTCTAAATATGAAATGCCTGAATGTCTTACATCACATCAATCATTATGCAACAGTAAACTCTCAATAAATGGCTTGTTGATTTTGTAAGATATTCCTCTTGTGGAAGCCATATGTGAATGTGTATGTACAATTACGTGTCCCTATATGGTGCAACGTTCATAGAAACCAACATTCCACATCACTCTTGGTCAATCACATAGTTCCAGGCCTGTCCATTTCCCTAGATGCTAATGTGTATGTTGTGCACTGACCTTGGACGGGTAAAACATGGGCATATGGGTTTACGGCATAAATTACCACGTTTTCTGTTATGTGGAAAAAAAATATGAGTTTTCGATTTATCTATAGTTAAATCGTTATAAAATATTGAGTTGATAATTTGATTGTTCTCTTTCTTCAATATATCAAGTTTTTGCATCTAATTATGGCGTGTCATAAAGCATCTTTTACGACAATATTATAACAGTCTATTAAAAAGCTTAATTTGTTGCACTAAAAGGTATAGCTATCAGATTGTACACATATTTTCCACAAGAACCGTGACTCGGTACTCTGTTTCACAGTATTTCAAAACCGTGAAATATACCACAAAATGACATAGGTATTAACTGCACAACACTTTCAAGATGGATATAAGAAGATAACCGTAATTTTACAAAAGCAAAAGAAACGAGAGGAAGAGCACATGTTGTAGACAACTAACATGAAGTAATTATTAAAAGAGAAGTCCATAGACGTGTGGATTGTAAAGAAGCATTGCCACTAAATACATTGAACACGTCTCTCCAAATGAACAATTGTATTCATATTTCGAAATTAAATTATGAAAAACTGTAAGTGGTGCTGCATTTATAATGTGCAGGTATAAATATGAATGTGGCAGAAGTATCATTTGTTAGAAGCCTTATGTAGTAACTATCAGAAGTAAATAATTGCGACAAATTATGAAGATACGTAAAGAAAATTATGATATTGTATTTATAGATGAAACATGGATAAACGTTTACCACAGTAATAAAAAGGAATGACAATCTTTAGATAGAACTATTAAGAGATATGCGTGAAGCAGCAAATGTCAAAGATTGATAATAGCATATGCAGATAGAAGACACAATGATCTTTTGGAGAATGAAACACTGATTTTTATTTTCAATCTACCAAAAATGGAGACTACCATGCTGAGATGAATGGTCATATATTTAGAGAGTGGATAGAGGAAACGACACTTCGATCATTAGATAAACCTTCCTGTCCTGTTATGGACAATGTTCCTGCCATACTGTTGTTGCATGTGAAGATAAGATCCCTACATTCTCATCTACTAAGAATAGGAGATACAAAATATTGCTTAAAAAACACATATTCCTATACTGAAATACACTTAAAACTGGAGTTACTGTTGAAGGTAAAGAATCTCACGCATGTTTGTGTTTGTGATATACTTTCCTCTGACATCTTTCTATGTTTGTGATATAATTTCCTCCCCATCTTTCTACCTCTTTAATATACTTTCCTTTCACACATGTTTAAGTTTGTGATATACATTCCTCTCACACATGTTGAAGTTTGTGATATACTTTCCTCTCACACATGTCTAAGTTTGTGATATACTTTCCTCTCACACATGTCTAAGTTTGTGATATAATTTCCTCTCACATCTTTGTTTCTTTGTAACATTATTTTTCCTACGTCGTTCTATGTTCGTGCTATGCTTTCCTCTGATGTATTTACCGATTTATATCTTTTTGACTTCTACCCCCCTTCCTTCTACCAGCGGTTGAATTTCATTCCTGGAACAGGTATTCCCCCTACATGTCCAAGTTAAAAGATTCACAATTATACTTTATGGTAACTACACTGAGGGTTTGTATTTTTCTTAGTGACGAGAATTACTATCCCTGAATTAAATGTCCTGTCTCTACATTGCCAGAAAATTATTACAATTTTATTCCCACCGCAAACTATTTATCGATCAATAAAGTTAGAAATGTGTAGGCTGAATGAATACAGTAGGGATTCGCTGCAAGAGAATGCATGTATATAACCAAATTACCGTGTCCAGAGGTTGTGTGGAGTTGTTTTCATGTAAAACCTCGTCTCTGATTGAAGGATCAAGATTTGGTGCGGCCAGAATTAGTGACAGAGAAGATAAGGCTGCCAATTTCTGGTCCCTCAGGTCTCCACCATGTCTAGAATCACTTGTATGATATAATTAAGCAATAATATTCGCTTCCACGGGTAAATATTTAGCTATCGTGGCTACTTTAACCGAGTCGTGATGTTGTTTTATTTACAGAAATGTCCTGATCGCCGGCAATTGTGTAAGGTCGAAACTATTCAAATGATCAAAGACTGTTGAATTACGGCTCTCCAGTAAAGCACTGGATTGCTACTTACTTTGCTTAAAGGTAAGTCTTCATGTTGGTTTCCATCTTCTATACTTCATATAATAAGTTAATCTAAATTATTGTATACCGTGTTCATCTATATGTTATCATCATCACAACAATTAACATAGCTATACGCATCATCATAATCATCATAGCTATACGCATCATTAACATCGACATAACTGTAATCATCACCATAATCAACATTACTATAATCATCATCATAATCATCATGCCGGTTGATATAATCATCACCACAATATATATAACTATAAGCATCATCATAATATACATTGCTATAATCATCATCACAATCAACTAAGATATGATCATGATCCGAATCAACTTTATGTGTATTGGTAATCAACTTGAAATTGCATTTTTGACAATAATAACTACCAGTATCATCTCTGACATTATTTAGGTTATACTGCGACAATCGGCAATATCAGAACTATTTGACTAATGAATATTGAAGCCCTGTAAGATGACGCCGTTGAGTATTCTCTTGAGTTCTCATTGGCTGTCACGGAAAATATAATAATAGTGAGCATGAAAATACAGTGTTAGTGAAATAAATCTGCATATCAACGAATATGCGCCCGAAAATATTTACTTGAAATCATTTCAATACATGTTTATTGAATCTCCGAGTCGGATGTGATTAACAGTTTAGCACTACCAGAGCTCAAGACATAAATATTCATTGAAACTGTTCCTGCCCTGTGTTGCCGGGGCCCGAAAGGGGAGCAAAGAATAGCAGTACTGTTTATCTTCCGTGCATGTCGTAAGATGAGACTAAGGAGGTTATGGGATGGAGTTGGCTGTCCCATCCCATATAGGGCAAGTGACCCACAACCATGCTGAAGTCGGATGTGTCCGGCCGAAAGGCGCAGACATCGCAGCAGTGCTGTAAGCAGTGACACAACGTATTCCGTTCTCCGGACTACATCCTGCCAATCTGCAGGAGTTTGAGAACGAACGCAAAAGAAGAAGAAGGTTGCTCCTTTCAGAAATACATGGCTGTTTCCCACTGTCCATCTACAATATATGCACTGATAAATGATCCCACAGAAAGTTATATATTTTGGCTGATTCGACATTTTTCATGCTTTTTATTGCTTGGCGAGAAAATGTGTAGTCAACGTGACAAAAGAACAGTAGCATCAGCTAATATGAGTGACACGAATTATACCCCAGACAATTGGATTGACGTAGCCCAATTGATGATAAACGTTAAAATAGTTCACATATTAGGTATATCGATCAGTGAGGGAACCAAATGTACGTAACATCTGCTTTTCTCTGACATTTCATAATTGACAGCACCAAGTTTCTGAAAGTTGCTGATTAAATCTCTCGAGATGATGATGGATAACTGAATGTGTAGCATGTCAATTCAAACATGAGCAACAACACAAGCTCTAGACAAAATAGTTCAAAATAAACCAGTAATTAAGAAGATATTGCTATTTTTCAAAACAATAGAACATATATTATAACGCCCGTGTTTTGTCGGGGACCGAAAGGGGAGCAAAGAATAGCGACACTATTTACCTTCCATGCATGTTGTACACGGTGACTAAGGGGGTAATGTGATGGAGCTGCCTGCCCCATCCCATATAGGGTCAGTGACCCATGCCATGCTGAAATCGGATGCGTCAGGCCGAAAGGCGCGGATACCGCAGAAATGCTGTAAACTATGCCAACGCATTCCGTTCTCCGGACTACATCCTGCTGATCTGCAGGACTTTGAGAACGAACGCAGAAGAAGAAGTTGCATTATATTTAGCGATCGTTTTCATACTCCCGCGTGTTATCTCTTCTAGTGGAAGGTCTGACTACTAGACTCCCAGCAGGATAGTCTTCAGAACAAAGATACACTGAGTCGAGGTTTTATTCTGCGTCATTGATCCGGGACGTTCGATTTCACCATTTTTATTACTATGTTCGGAGTTTTACTAATTTCTCTGACAGTAGACTCCATGGTCATAATGTCGATCGGTCAGCACGTGACTCGCTGTATGTGTGCTTATCAGCTTCATCCATACAACATGTGACTCGCTGTATGTGTGCTTATCAGCTTCATCCATACAACATGTGACTCGCTGTATGTGTGTTTATCAGCTTCATCCATACAACATGTGACTCGCTGTATGTTTGTTTATCAGCTTCATCCATACAACATGTGACTCGCTGTATGTTTGTTTATCAGCTTCATCCATACAACATGTGACTCGCTGTATGTGTGTTTTTTAGCTCCATCCATACAACAGGCGTAAACAGATTTCATCAATCAAAATGATGGCAGGGTTATGACTTTACGCCGATGTCTGAATGGTTATCGACATGGCCACATACGCCGATAGATACACTACATTGGACACATAAAGACGGTAGTTAAGCCGCTGTGTTAACTAGTTCACATCACGAGGAGTATTATAAATTATGGTGTAAAGTTGACTCCCTAAAAACGATGCTGTTTCTGTTATTCAGACAGTCTGCAATGCATTGATATTATGATTACAGCAAATCTTCTCGCGTTCCTAAAGTAATGAGGGGTTCTCATGTTTTATTAATCTTATTTGGTGTTTTTGTATTTTTATTCAGATTTGTCTATGTTTCTGTCAATGTATGTGTATGATTCCACTTCTGTGTTGACTTCTATTTTGTATATGCCCATGTAAACTTTCAAAGTATGTATCGTTTTCTTCTTCATCTTTCTTCAATCATTCATTAGTTCATAGTGCCAGTAGATTCAAGGAGCTATGCAATGTGCTTATGGTCATCATGGAACACCGCGGCCTAGAAACCATATTTGTCTTTAGAAACTGTCTTTAGAGACCATATTTTCTCTCTCTTCCTTGTAGAGCTGACATGCATGAAGAATGTTTTCTACAGACTCAACCCACAGATGAACAGGTTTGTCTCACCAATGTTGAGATTTCTGAACAAATGAGTTCTCAGTCTGTTGTGTCAATTCGTAGTCTCAAGATAATGGGTTGTTCTTTGCGCAACAATTGATTATAGTTCTGACAATTGGTTTTGAAGTTTCCTGTATCTGACAATACGTGTTCTTAATGTCAGCTTTTATCACATTCTTTTCATAGTATGTAATATTAGTATATTTTTCTAGTAATCTGTGTTCCCTAGAATGCTTGTGATACTACTTTTGTGTTGTCTACTTTCTGATGTCTTCCCATGTTACTGTCGGTTGCTGATACAACGGCTCCTGGGCTCATGCCCTTTAACCGAATGCCACTAAATGATATTGCTGGGAAGACTGTGGATTTTCGGCCTACCCCGGGACAGAGCCAGAGAATAACTATCACACCTACAGGAAAGTAGGTTTCAACATATGCACTGCTCCTAGCTACTGTAGCCAAGACTCGTTTCTCCAGTATTGACGAAGTAGATAATCTATAAGCGGAGTATTCAAGAGCGTACGGCTTCTAATCCAACTACAATTAAATCAATACTTAAATTCTTCTGATTGTCTATTGTCTTTCCCCAGGTGAATGATTGCTGATAGCATTCACACTTGCCGGTAGACGTAGGGGTGGAAGCCTAAGCTGCCGTTAAAAGGCCAGATGTGTTGCAGAGATTGCATTTAGTATATGTTTGTTCAAGGTTATCTTGATATTTTCTATTAACCGTTTTCTTGGCGCACCTTTCGCCATAGGCCTGAATATTCTTTTATTATATGTTCTTATTGGTATTTGGTGTGGCTTCATTCTCATAAGGTGACCGAACTATTTTACTTGCTGTCTCTCAATATGTTCGATACATGATAGTATACCAACTCTTTTCCTAATTTCTTCATTTCTTATTTTATCTAGTTTGGTAACCATTGCAGCTTTTCTCAGACACGTTATTTCGCATGTAACGATTTTGTTGTTGCTGCGAAGCTGTTAAAGACCATGTTTGACATTGGTAGCACAGTGTTGGCATAAAAATTGTAGATATTATTTGTTTTTTAATTTTCATCTTGATGTGTGAAGACGTCATGGTGAAAGTTGGTAAGTCACTGTGTTAGCTGCCTGACACCTTGTTTCTATTTCTCTGTCTAGTCTTCCAACTTAGGAAAAAATGCTGCCTAGATATTTATATATCTTCTGATACATCTTATTTATGAGAAAAATAAAACATTTTCTCTTACAATAATGACACGAAAATAAAAATAGCATGCAATAAAAGAAACGTGTGTAATTACAGTATGCATCAAAGGCTGAGCTAAAGTAAACAATCCCGCCCACACAAAAAAAACCCAGCTCAAAGACACCTAAATAAATCGTTTCAATGTACGAATGTACATACTATAGTAAATAAACTAATAAATAAATGTTGGTCTTAATACGCCCAAAGGCGATGGGAAATCATACGACTACACCAACTCATCTATTTGGTAGTTCCAGCAAATATTTGAACCAAACATTTATCTCAGAGTATCGCCACATACCGAAAAAGCAATCAATAGATATTGAGTCTGGTGGCGTCTTGGTTGCCACCATTTTCCAGTGTGTAATCATTCTTTTTTATGTATGTTTTAAATGTAGCTGGTGTTATTTACAGACCCCATGATACATTCTGCAGACATGACCAATCTATAGCGACTTAAAGACTAAAACCCGGCCCCAAGATGCAGATCTAGCAGTTATGCTGTATGGCAACCGTGAGAACCTGCTGCTGACGAATGAATTCATAGAGATGACTCTCCTGCTTGTATATAATTCTGATCACAGGAAACTGATCGCAGAAGAACATGGGGACTTACATCAGTGAATGTGTACAATAGTCAGTACAGATCGTTCTTCTGACAACGAAATAGCTTCACTTCAGTTGGGTATCCAAGGTGACACTATAACGCATACGGTTTGCCGTTTAAAAGAATGTATTAGGCGGGCGGAAGGGATTATATTTAGCCCGCAAAAATAGTCATTCTTGTGGCAGTTTCCAAGGATCAGCAGGTTCTGCCAGAAGTGCATGTCATAAATCTGGGCCAACTAATTCATAATTCGTCCGCCAGATCACTTTGACCCAGTAGCAGTAATGGATTACCTAGAAATCTCTACCACTTGAGAGTCTGCCACAAAAACACAAAAATTCAACGTCTACTATTATGCATCTCTTCGACATTCATGCCGGCTATTTGACAGAATATACAAGTACGAAATTGAGACAAGACATGCAGCGACTTTGACCTTTACATAGATTGCCAGTTGTCAGTCGATATCACAATTTTACTTAGTAGCTTCTTATGATATTCCTGGAAAGAAGACAATGTTCCTTACATCCTGAAATAGAAATACAGGCACCGGTTGCCACATGAGCGAATGTGATGGGATAACCAATACAATCACCGGATCTTTCTAGTCGCATCTCACGATAAGCGTCGTAGAAGTGCTGCTAATATTTGTCCCATTTCTGAACCCTGACAATACACGGCGGAAACTACGCATAAATATTAATATATACATGCATGCTAATATATACATTAATTTCAATATATACATAAATGTTAATATGTACATAAATGTTAATATATACATACATTTTTGTATATATGGATCTGGTTTGAAACCCGTGTCCCCTATTTGATTATTTCCCTTGGCTATATTGTATCAGTGTATGTTTATCATGTATTCATTTACATATAAATTAATTTAGGTTTAGGGTTAGTTATGTAACACATAACTAAAGGTAACACATAAATCTCCATGGACGTCTGAATGAGCTAAACAAATGTGTCATATAAATCTTCGCGTACTTCTGAATGTACTAAAAACACTCAAGTTTATAGAAGAGATAAATGTATAGACGTACGCACATTCCATGCAAACGAAGAAATACATGAAATAAACTATGTTTTTCCTAGATAAAGCATCATTTGTAATAAGTGTATTTTAACAAACCATCAAACGATTGTTTTGACAAACAAAAGAAATTATTAGCATGACTAAATGAATACATACTGACAGACTTATACTACCTTGCCATGATGATCTTATAATGTGATTTCATTTAAAAGCGTGGGTGACTGTTTACTGTAGTCAAGGAAGCTGTTGGCTCCATTAATAACATGATAACAGTGTTCGTGAAGCAGAAGTGACACAAATTAACTTGTAACGGTCCGTGCAGTCGATGCTGCAGATGTAATACTTGGATTATTATCGTGACATGTGACACGCTGGCATGTGTATCCGCCATACACCGTTAACCGGAAATATATAGTTTCAGGGAAACTTATATTGAATGTATACAAATCTAATACGTTTATTTTCAGACAAGTAGCAGTGCCGTATAGAAATAAATATCTATGTAGACCGTGTGTTGCCGGGGTCTGAAAGGAGAGCTTAGAATATAAATATTTATTATATTGCATATCGCAAAATGCGATTTAGGAGGTTATGGTGTGGAGTTGGTTTACTCATTGATATGGTCAACGTAACTAAAAATTTATACTGAAATGAGAATGTTTCAGGTAGAAAGGCCAAGATATCGCAGCGAAACTGTGAAAAATGAAAAAACGCATTTTTTTCCGCAGGTCCCTGTTAATCTGCAGATCCAACAAAGAATTAGGAGACGGTCAGTGACCCAAAGCCATGCTGAAGTCGGATGTGTCAGGCCAAAAGGCGCAGATATCACAGCAATGATGTAAACCATGACACAACGCATTCCGTTTCTCCTGACTACATCCTGCTAATCTGCAGGAGTTTGAGAACGAACGCAGAAGAAGAAGAAGAAGAAGAAGTAGGAGAGACATGAGGCTACTCTAGTTGCTAGGTTATACCGCGGGATGTGCCACGTTATAATAACTTCTGATCGTAAAGAAAACAGTGCATGGAGTTTCCTGCAGTGTATCCACTTTCTAGAGTTAATGGAAACAATTGTATCAGGGATGTTATTACACATTTGCATTGTTATAGCTCACAACCACGCAATAGTCTTGCTATACTAGTACTACAAACAAACATTTGTTTTTGTGATTACTACAGAATTATGACTGCATGTTCTCATTGGTGCCCTCCTGCCAAGTACATAGGTGCTCCGATTTCTGTCTCAATAAATGCATTAGAGTGTAACTGCTGACAGTTTCAATTCGATGCTGATTAATTATTCTTTATATATACACATATTAGTTTCTCTATACCGGCTATTCCGATCTCGACGCTAATTTCACACAGTCTTGAGAGTGTATATAATCTACCTATAAAATCTCACAGTCTTGAGAGTGTATATAATCTACCTATAAAATCTCACAGTCTTGAGAGTGTATATAATCTACCTATAAAATCTCACAGTCTTGAGAGTGTATATAATCTACCTATAAAATCTCACAGTCTTGAGAGTGTATATAATCTACCTATATAATCTCACACATTTTTGATAGTGTATATAATATACCTATGTAATCTCACACAGTCTTGAAAGCGACACATTAAAAACATTAATCTGAGTGGATGAAGTGATTATAACTATTACAATGAAATACGAGTTTGCAGTTCCATGTGTATATTGAAATAGCGAAGTTAAGATAAATTTGGAATCGTATACTAATATCACGATGATATCGGCTTGACAACTTACTAAACAGAATTGTTGTCTAGAAAATAAATAATATCAAAGACTTCTGAGTTGTTCTCTATGTCGCCAGCCGAAGACGGATGTGTCGGACCATTGTCGCAAATAAATCAGCGACACAACGCATTGTTTTTCATTATCTGCACTACATCACGCTGGAAATCTAACAGGACCACGGTCCTGCTACAAGGGATATCCAGTAGGAGTTTGAGAATGAACGCTGATGAAGAAGAAGACGATATATATGTTGTAAACAATATATATTACCAATGATAAACAATGATATTACCTCCAAACAAAACCTGTATTGGAAACCAAAATGATATCACAATATTGGTACAAAGAAAGAAAAGGAAGAAGCAGGAAATAGCAAGTGATAAGTATTTGTAAAAGAAAGACAATACCGGTTTAGAAGACAAACATAGAGCGTAAACAGAATTATTAGCACATTAAAGACACATTTGGATCCCCATAATGTGATGCCAATTAATTATTAGTGAAATAAAGGTACGACGTTTTTTTAAGATGTCAAGAACGGGAAAACGATTGAAACACTTCACACAGGAATAAAAAATGATTGATAAAAATTAGCTACACATTAAAATGGTTGTTTATCATAGCTTATATTGGGCGAAAGTTAATAAAAATGCCATTTTCCTCCTGGGCATATGCCACTGCATTCGCGGTATGGTTGTGATAAGTGTCAGCAGTGAGCGTAACTGTTTCTTAACACCACAACACCTTAGTTCGCATTCATAATGTCAATCTCGTCTTACCTGTTATGAAATAATACGATTGCTGTGCCGTTGGAAGTACTGTTATTATTATACGTGGAATTGTAGTAAAACTAACTTGTAGAAATTATATATATATATATATATATATATATATATATATATATATATATATATATATATATATATATATATATATATATATATATATATATATATATATATTGCTTTGTTGTCATTCATTCTGCTTGTGTATAAACACAGTTACTTTCTCCCGCAATATAACACTGGATGACACAATATAACACAATATAACATCGTGCCAATGTAAACTGTCTAATTCTTTTGTGTGCCCTCTTTATCATTCTTTCTTTTTGTTTTGTAATTACAATGCTACTGAGAAAGGCATTTTATCCGAAACGTAGATTCATTTATTTTGTTAAGTTTTAACTATACGTCTTCAACTTATTCTTTTTCTTTTAAATAAAATGTAGAACGTTGCGACAGTCCATAAATTACGTCAACATTTAGGGTAGGGGATGTAAAACAATTTTGGCAGATGCTAACAAGGGGAGGGGAGGGGCGGCTTAACTGCGTCGTCGTCAAGAAAACGGTTTATTATACACAAATTAGATTGTTAAAAATATAAAACATAATTTATAAAACTGGGAAAAAATGAGGACAATAATCGAAGGTTGTGATTCTTTTTTTAAGAAGAGGAGTGGGAATATTTTTAGTCATATTTAAAGACGGGGGAAACGTTCCTGTAATATTGAAAAGCTGTTGACAAAAGAATAGGGGGTCAAATATGCAAAAAAAAATATGTTAACATAATTTATGGACGGCACCCTTTTTACTTTAAACGTGAAGTTTCTATTTATTGTAATAACTACAAACATGATAACGTCTATTTGCTAGTGCAAAACTTTAAATGTTGCATGAGTTGCCAGTGCAGTTTTTACTTGCCTCATCTCGCTACTATGAAATGTATTAAACATTACATTTAAATATGTGCCACTTTCTTTATATATAATAGGACAGTCTACTTTATTATAATTGCGATTACTCGAATATTAACACGTTCACACTCTTTGTATTTAGATGGTTACGTGAGTAACAAGATGACACACCCTGTCTGTATTTAGCTTGCTACTTGAGTAACCAGATGACACACCCTGTCTTTACTTAGCTGCCTACTTGAGTAACACGATCAAACTCCCTGGCTGTACTTAGGTGGCTACTTGAGTTACAAGATCAAACTCCCTGTCTCTACTTAGCTGGCTACTTGAGTAACAAGATGACACTCACTGGTTGTAAGTACACTCCAGCAGAAGTTGGCTGCTTGTATTATATGCGCATAAAAAATATTTACGTTGGGGGGGGGGGTCTTTAGAGGGTAGTGGTTAAGCCGTTTGCTATGTATTCAAGAGGTTACCCGTCGCTTCCTCGCAGCATGCATAATTCGAATACAATGAAGTCAACCATTTACTCCCTGTGAGCTCTTGAAGAAAATTCTTGGCTTATTTCTTATTGATAAATATAAAGGACTGACTTTATTGTAACATCAGCAGAAACTATAATCTAGTGTCCTCACCCACCAAAAACATCCGAAATAATTCACTTATAAATATTACTTCACAGCCCTAATTTGAATCTGAAAACAGCTGCACATATCACATGACTTAGACACTACACAAATTCCCCGATAACAATAATAAACTGCATGGACATGTGGCTTCTGTACTATTTCGTTACCTTAAACGTCATACGTTTAACATAAAGTGTATTACACAATATCTATTTATATATCTTCTCTGTTTATGCTGTGAGGCGTCGCAGGATTGAATGACACTCGGTTTTCGATCCACTGCACGTTTGGTTGCTTGGTATGCAGTACTTATTGTACCTTGTCATATCGTTGGTAACTCTTTCAATCCAGCTTGTTCTTGATCTTCCTCTGTATCTTGAAGATTCTATTTTCATACAGTATGCTCCTGCCGCTGGCAAAAAAGGTTCATTCTCATTAGGTGGACGAAACATTTCAATCTCTGTTTTTCAATATATGTTGCTCTATTGTAATACACTGTTGTTCCAACAGTTCTTGTAATCTCCTCATTTCTCACATGATTTCTTCTTGTGATGTTTGCTACTTTTCTTAAACATCTCATTTTACACGCAGCAAGTTTTCTCTCTTTAGTTAGCGTCCAAGACTGACATTGAAAACATAATGTTGGCATGAGTATTCAATTAATGATTTGCCTTTTGGTTTCCTTCGGGATTGATAAGTGTTTCAAATTTGTTTAAGTTCATAATTTACGTAGTTGGCTGTTTTAATTTGTGTCTTGAACTCTGCATTCTTCTATCGGCTGTACAAATGTGCCCTAGGTATTTAAATTCCTGCACTTATGTCAGTAATGATCATTTATTTTCATGTTGATTGTGTTGAGTTTTCTGCCTGTAGATATTATATTTGTTTTGATCTTATGTTGTGATTGAACAGCTTTTGTTTAGTGTGATTACACAATATCAACTATGGTATATTTAATTGTGGAAAATGTTACAATTGCTGAGGTGAGGTTGGCTGTCCACCTAATAGAAGAACAACACATCCAAAAGTCATGCGATAGTTGGCCGTTTCAAGCTGAAATACGAAGATTTGGCAGCTAAGCTGTATACATGACACAACGCATTTCTTTCTCCATTACACATCGTTTTAATCTACATGAATTTGAACACTAACGCAGAAGAAGAGGAATATCTTCAAATCGTAGTCTTCAGATTTTTTGAACAAACACTCATATATGTTGACAAGGTCCGGAAAGTTGTCTCAGCATATCAACACTGACCCTGCATTGCATGTGGCAGGAGATATTTAAAAAGGTCAAGTGGTGAAGTTAAATGATCTATCCTATATGCCAAATTGTGAAAATTCTCACAACCCATAGATCAAATGGTGAAGTTAATTCTATTATCACATATGTCAAATGGCGAAGCTCATCGACCCATCTCGTAAGACAATTTATAAAGTTAGTTATTCCATACAATAGGTTAAATGGTGAAATTAGATGCCACATTCTATAGCTCAAATGGCGAAGTTAGTTGTCTCATCCTATAGACTAACTGGTAAACTGTGTTGTCCCACTCCACAGGTCAAATGGGAAAGTTAGCTGTCCCATCCCACAAGTCAATTGGTGAAGTACGTTGTCCTGTTCCATAGGTCTAATGGTAAAGTTAGTTCTCGCATCCCATAGGTCAAAGGTGAAGTTAATTGTCCTATCACATAGTTCAAATGGTGAAGTTAGATGTCATATCACATAGGTCAAATGAACAAACACATTAGGCTGCCATTGTGTCAAGCTGAAAGGCGCATATATCTTGGATAATTCGTACACCATGTCACAATTAATGCATTTCTCTTGATTACGTCCTTCTGACTATGATGACTTTCAGAAAGAACCTGGAAGACGAACAATATATTACATACATATTTTAATTCCACTATCATTATTTATCTCATGTTCTATACGTATCTACGTCACGTTTATATTCACATTAATTTTATAATTAATGTCTAAACACAGAAAATTGTTTTAAATGCCAATTTTCTTATTAGCTGCAATTCACTTTGCGATAACGACCGAAACCGGATAGGTGAAGCCGTGACCGTTGGAATAGAATACATGTTGGTTATTTGTAAACGGAGTTCTGAAATAGCCCATTTAACTATTTCCGCGATTTTCATTGGATTTTGACACACAGTATAACCATAGAGGCCAGTGAAAATCACGTGTACAGTCAATTGAGTCATTCTTAGAAATCTATTTTCCTTGAATGAACTGAGTTTTAAACACAGTGCATTTCATGATGTTTTCCAATTAGCCAAAACGTATTATATTGTAGAATGTCTATGTTGGACAATGGCACAAATAAACAGCAGTACAGTGCATCTCTGGTCTCTGAACTACATCCTGCTGGAAATTTAGTATGATCAATTACCTGTCATAAGAGAGATACATCGGGAGTTTGTGAGTGATCACAAACAAACACTTTATGATATAATAATGTTATTTGCCTCTTATTTACATTGGCATTAAATTTAACTTACACCAAATAGTCTGAATCTGTGACAGAGAGGTACACGGCGTGCCAAGTTTTGTAAGTGTATCAGATTTGAATCAAACAACGCAGTTCCATTCTCTGGACAACATCCTGCTGGAAGTCTAGTAGGGCCATACTTCTGTTACAAGAGGAGCTTGTTTCAGAATGAGTTTGAGAATGAAAGCTGAAGAAGAAGAAGAATAATCACCTCAGGAAACTATGCACATGGACGGTTCAGAAAGCAATGACAGACATACTAATATTGCCTATAATAATCACTGCATCCAAGCAATGTTATGTTAATCGCTATAGTTCGCATTGTTCATCGTTGAAGTAGTGAACTTCATGTAACCCCTACCCCCCTTTCAGTTATTATTTGGTCCCCAAACTTCGAATTTTTCTCTGTTCCCTAAACCCTTGCTGTAAATTTCCGTGAACTTTTTAGGTATCATCTGATACTCGTTGAGAACTCCTGATCTATCTATTCACTTTTCTTTTTAATGAATTATTAATTGTACGTTTTAGTACGCATAGAGTTGTAGATTTTGTTTAAAGATGGTCATTCTTATACATTAGTCCAATGAACATGCCCGTAGATAGCAGAGTGGGTAGTCAGTCTTAAATACTGCCCGTAGATAAGAGAGGGGATGGAGTTGTGGGTTAGTGCTCAACCTCCCCCTTAGAACATCATAATATGATTTTTAAAACTAAGAATTGAGCCACAGCGCGGGTAACCCCCATTAACCTTAACCCAACAATTGTTCACAAAAAGGTCATCAAATTTCTCAAATAAGCAATTATATTCAACAGATGGGCTAATTACCTTTTTTGTTAGGTAAGCCTTCTTTCTGAAGACGATATACGGTCTTCCGGGTGGCTATGCAAGTTCTGAATACACAACAACGTTAATCTTTCTCAGCAAAACTAATATCATAAAGCGCGGAGACAACATTTGCAATAGACATGTAGTCGTCAACATAACGATTCTCGTAAGCAGGAAAGCCGTAAACAACGGATGTTTGTTCAGATAACTAGTGTAATTGTGATCGCTGAACGCGTGAGGCGTGTAATGCTACAGTGTTACGGATTTTTATAACGCCGCATTAGCACATCCATCTCCTGATATGCTCTGCGTTTTATCCTCCACATGACGTCACTGGATTTGGCTCATTCGACTAGCATATAATAGAAGATACAAATGTACAAAAAGTGGACAACGAAAATCACGGATCAGTTGGATCCGCTAAGAGGAGTTTGGCAGGATAGGATCGGCACGTAGGACCATTAAAAGACACGTGTGGATGTATATCACTGATGTGCATTGAAAACAGCGTGCTCAAAGGAAATTAAAACAACAGACGGTAAACCGTGTATGTGAGTCTGTGTTTTGTATTCTCACAAAAATTAAAGAAGGATGATTACCGCCCTTGCAGTGTTGATGATTTTAGGGAAAGTGGGATTACAGCGTATATGTGTTGAGGCATCGTATTTCAATCAATGGATATTTGTTGATTTTGATTATATCAGAGTGGTTCACCAGTAAGCCTAACTCACATGTCAAACTCCCCATCGATGACTTCTTGCCGTGGAGATAGGGTTTAGTTCGGCACAAGAGGCTGAAAATTAAGACTGTAAAAACTCTACGAAAATCAAGCAAGACCACAGCCTGTTCTAACAAGTACATGTGCTTTATATTTTCTCTTTATGTCCTCTGAGCCGCTAATATATACATTTCGAAGACCCGATATGCCGAAAAGCTGCTCAAATCTACATTTTAATATGAATGTACTATCGTGTACCATAACAGGAAAACCTTACGGAGACAACGAGTTTTAAGATGGAGGCAACAAGCCTAAAGGCACACCAAAGCAAACATGATGCCACTCTCTAACCCACGCAAGGGGAATATGTTTCTATTGGGAAAAAGGTTAGGCGGACAGGAATATCAGACAACAGATCGTATTCTTCAGGAATGCCCGGAATATGAAATAATGAGACAAATACACTGACCCAGAGAAACAACAGTAGAAGAAGAAAACTCTACTGACATCTGTACGAGTTACAAGGTAAATTCAAGATTATAGAAATAAACAAAACATCAGAAATAAGCATGTACCACGTAATGAAGGAGGAATAAGGTATACGCGCTGAACAAATGTCGAGAGCAAATATTGTTCAGACTGTCTCACTAAAGCAGTGTTGAGACTCGGAATCTGGATACTGCGGACGACGTAGGCGAGGGGCAAGTGATTGTCTGTGAAGATAACTAACCCCAGCCTAACTCGACTGTCACCGTTGTCCAACTTGACTCATACAGTGAGAATTGGATTCAGTACCCAAAGGCCATGGGAGCAGATATTTCGTCATTCTTCTACGGTTTTTGTTCGTCGGCTCAAAGCTACTCGCCCGAGATGGGCGCAATCTGCCCACTTCTTTGGCTGATGCGTGACATGGCGAGTAGTCAAATACAGATCATGCCTGGAAATGGACTAGACGGCCATCACAATGTACAATGACATCCCATACACTACAGGCGAAATAGACCTTGTCTACGAGGATTACAGTCACACATATTTATCTCATCTTGTCGTCATCACATTACAGTTCCTTACGTGGAGGAAGGCCACAACTCTTATTTTTTTTTCGTGGATACAGGTAGTTGTTGCTACATTGCATTATCTATGTGTTGTTAGTTATTTTTTCTGCTTTGTGGATTAGGACAATCATATAATAATAATAAATCATATACACTAAATAAGTGAGTTTGTGTTCTGTATGGTTACACCGCTGGTCTCACACTCGTGTTATCTATCTGTGAGCTTATACCGCCGGTCTCACAATCGTGTTGTCTAGTTACCGGTCGGGACTCGATCATTATCTGAATGAAGTACAATAATGTATCCTTCATGCATACTTCGTAATCTTGCTGCTAAGGTAAAGCGGCCTTTATTTCCACTGTCTTAAACAGAAATTCACTGCACTCATTAAGGGATATCAATTAATTACGTATATAATGTTTTCCAATTTTTTTACATTCCCATTCCTTATCAGCACCTGTCAATAAGTCCCGACCCCCTTTATTATATTAAAAATATGGACTCAAGTGTTTTATCAGAAAAGATACGAAAACAAAAATGTTATGTTTCACATTTAAAAAAACACATTCACATTCAAATAATTTAACTTGTGTATAAAAACGGTATTGATAACGTCAACTTCTTTCACATCCCTTTCTTCCTTTCAATAACGACCACAGTTTTACAGACACCCCGCCCTCTTTATTGTTGACGTATTATTAAGAACAGTGCATTATTATGATACATGTAATATATAAACTGTTAGTTAAGTTCATTATACCATGTATGTAGTTTGTAAACTATTACCTGTGATTATCTTGGCAATGTGCTCTTTTCTGTATCAGCTTTTGGATGCTCTCTTAACTATGTTTTCACACTGTTTCTCTTCAATTACCTGAATGTCATTTGGCTGTGATCATGTGAAAAAGATGTATGTGAAACAAACATCACTTTAGACAAGTATCACAATGTTACCAGAGAAAAATGTTGGGATGTACAATATTACAAGTTCTGTTCTCACCTGAATGTTTTCTGCTGTACAATTGAATGTGTACATTTTTAAAGCCATGTCCTTTCGTTGATTTTGTCAATCCATGATTTCCTGTTACCTACTGATTATTTCTCTCGACACTGTTCCATGTAAGTGTGGTCAATAAATTATATAACTTACATAACATTCTCCCTTCCCTTGACAACAACTGTCAAGATTTCAGGGTCCTGTTTAATTATGTCAAAAATTCCCTCCACTAATAATATGTGTTTAATTAGAGAATGTATGAATATAATATATGCTTTTTTCAGATGTTTAGAAAAACAAATCAAATTCAAGTAATTTAATTGGTATGGAAAAACACATTATTGTTGACGTCAACGTATGTTAATCCCTCCTCTTCCATGTCAGTATTTGTTAAGCTATTCAGACCATAATGAGAATATAGCCTCTTAATTAAGACAGTGAATCGTACGGTGACATACCTGGACCATATCAGTTTTTTTTTTAATAAGTGTAGTATACAGGTTCGTAGAAATGTCTCTGAATGAATATTTAATTTCTGACATTATATTGTTATACAACACACCCGTAGTATATAGCAATCTGTATATAACATTTACATTCAGTGGCTTGTATGTTCACTGTAGATGGGTGTTGAGTATGTATTCAATTTGTGTATCCAAACTGTACATTTCTACTTCAGTTGTAACACGGATGTTGCATTCTCGTATCTATATTGTACATTTCTACTTCAGTTGTAACACGGATGTTGCATTCTCGTATCTATATTGTACATTTCTACTTCAGTTGTAACACGGATGTTGACTTCTCGTATCTATACTGTAAATTTCTACTTCAGGTGCAACACGGATGTTGAATTCTCGTATCCATACGGTACATTTGTATGTCAGTTGCAACACTGATGTTGTATTCTCGTATCCATACTGTACATTTCTACTTCAGCTGCAGCACGGATGTTGCCTTACATGTTTCAAAGTCGTGACATAATCAGTTGTGGTGTTTTTAATTGAATCTTAACTTTGATGAACTGCCTTTAATTGTGCACTGACCACTCTATGTACAAGTAGACATGGATACGAGCATCAAATAGCTAGTTACCAGAAACCTGTCATGACCAGATGTTGCCAGATACCGAGTAATTGTTGGTTTAAAGCAGGTTAGGATAAGTAATTTCCGATCACACTGCCGATGATTGCCTGTAACCGGTCAAAATGTGATGTTACTGAGTACCCAATGGATGGTGTCCTGTATATTTATATATTATATTAAAATAATTTTCTCTAAAAGTTATTACTGTGTTACTCGAAGATTTAAAAGACATTGCGAAGATATGTATTGATATTTCCAGCGCACATAAAGGAAAGCATCAATGAAGCTGAGAATGAAATGTAAACTACATAACAATAATCATTCTAAGACATGAATGAAGAATGCAGAAAATTCCCACAGACTAAAATTTCTTTCCGCGTTGTCAACCTGAAATTCACACACTTGAAATCGAAAACGATATTTAAATTAAAAAAACATGAACGCAACTTTCAATTTGGCAAGTCGCAAACATCTTAAAGAAAGTTGGCCAATTTTTCGCTGCTGACAGAAGCCAAAATATTACGGGACCAAGTCGATAGCTGTCAAAATGAGAAATGTTCATTTGGAGAAACACAGATGTCGGCACGATGTCTGCTTTCAAAGGTCTATTTTGGGTGAATATTTCTTTCAATCCAGTTAAGTTAGAATTTAAGACATATATTTTGTGAATGCATATATTTTTCAATCTTATACAAGTAAATTGAAGGAAGAAGCAACATGATGAATTAAATATTCTTAAGATTAACGAGAATTGAATCAGGTCCGTTATAAAGGCACCGAATCGCCTTGCAACTCGAGTAAACTGGTTTTTCCATACTTGACTAACCACTTGAAAGTAGTCTAACTAATTTAATTATATATTAGTGTTTACGAAAGCATCCACTTTACATTATATATCTGTATGTAAACTAGTAACTTTACATTCCATATCAATGTATTAGCAAGATTTGTACACTCCTTATCAGTTTGTAAATAAGAAATTTACACTCCAGATTAATTCGTCAAGAAGAACTGTGCAATCAATATCAGTGTGTAAATAAGAACTAAGCTAGGGTACGTTACTAAAATATCATTTCGCTTCTGTTTCCTGCATTTATATGTTTCCCTATTGTGTCATGCAGACATGTTGTTCTCTACTATCTTGATAATGGTCACCCTGCAATAGCAAAAACCCCTCAATTTAATTGGTGGATTTCATGTATTAATTTTAAGTTTATAACTTTCAATCACTTTCATACACGTCATGTTTGCGATGATGGAGTTCTACACAATCAGCCACTCGAGCCACATTATGTTTTGGCTTAAAATGTTGCTTTGATAACATAATGAATGAACAGGGTGGGATTCTTTAATGATCTCTCGAATGAATTTTGACGAACGTTTCTGTTATTGAAGCTTCAATGTGGTACCCATACATCCTCAACGTGTTGTGGATATATACATATCCAGTATGTATATTTCGAGTGTGTATAATTCAGAGATTATAAAACTGCTAGAAAACCTTAACGTTGATGGGAAAGATCTAAGAATAGTAAGAAATATGCATTAGAAACACACGGCTGCGATGAGAGTTAACAACACTATAGGAAGATTTTAAAAGATAGAAATTGGTGTCAGGCAAGGGTGTGTAATGTTACCCGATCTTTTCTCCCTGAATACCGAATACATTATACGAAATTTAGAAGATATGCCAGGAATAACAGTGGAGGGATGCAATATAAATAACGCGAGATATGCTGACGACATGGTGCTGATTGAAGGAAGCGAACAAGAACTACAAGTCATATTGGATAAACTAATGAAAGAATGTGAAAACAAAGGCCTCAGTTTAATCAAGAAGAAAACAGAAATAAAGGTTGAGTCGAAGAGACATATACCACCAAGATGCAAACTAATGAATAATTACATAAAATTAACACAAGTTGAAAAGGTGAAATATATGGACACACTGTTAACATCAGAAGGTATATGCTCAAGTGAGATAAAGAGCAGAACAGTACAAACCAAATAAGCCTTCCAAATAATAAGAATAATTTTGTGCAATGGAACACTATCAATGCAGACCCGAATTCGAGATTTTATATCGAATAAATTCTTTTTTTATGCGAGTGAAGGATGGACTCTAAACACTAAAATTCAACACGAATTGGCGGCTACAGAGATGTGGTTTCTGAGAAGAATGATGAAAATACCATGGATAGTTATTAAAACTATTGCAGATGTTCTCATTGATGCTGGCGTAAAAAGATCAATCATATCAAACACTAAGGACAGACAGTCAAGGTTTCTAGGGCATGTGCTGAGAAGAACACTGACTGCTAAAACACTTAATAACCACTGGAAATTCAAGAAGAGAAGATATAGGGGACGACAAAGAGAAACGTTGTTAGATGGACTAGTATTGTGGCACGGTAGAAGCTCACCAACTGAGCTTATTGACAACATAAGAGACAGGTAGTTGTGGAGAAACATGATCGTCTACGCCATTCGACATGGTACGTGATTGATCGATTGAGTATGAAGATCGTAAGGGCATAATACAGCGTTCATAGACCGCTTCAGAAAATCAATCATGTCTACTAAGAAGCAAGTAAATTGAGGTAAACAACATCACGATTACCGATATCCTGCTCCCACTCCGATCCTCAACAAATCATCAGCAATCCTACAATATCGGAGTTATTTACATGTGTGTTTTCAAACACATCTTTAACAAAGAAACGGCATCGACTACTCTATATTGTCGTTGGTTACTACTATAAACGAGTAAATGTACCCCGAGTTATTTAGAACGGTGTCAGGAATATTATCAGGCACAGATTCAATTGTACCATATGCAAATATGACCAGATTTTGTAAAGATATACAACCTACACGCAATTAGTTTTCTTTAATAAATGCACGAGAGAAAGGTATGGTAGATGATAATAGATGTATTTCCACGTCTCCTTATCAATAAGTGATAACCAGTAAAACATTAATGTATTCATTCATGTCTAAAGTAATTATTTTATCATCAGATTAACATATTAATATCACACGAGTACGTGTCACTACATCACCCCCGTTTTGATAAACAATGGTCTGTATCATTTAATAAGTGATATCAATTATGAAATAAATCACAGTTCAATACGCCGCTGACAGCCACGATTAATTATTAATGTTACATTAATGTAGAAGCTCACTAAGGTACGTGTATCTTATGTTGTTCAGCAGTGATTCTCAACGTTGTGGGTATATGATCTACCCGAAGTCACTAGGTTTTGATAGGAACAACGAAAAAACACATGGACAAATTGAGAAGCCTCGGAACCGTACAAATTTAACACAGCTTAATTTGAGAGATATTTACTGATATCTATAATAAGACAAGTATCTATGTTTGCTTCATAGACTACAGCAGGGCCTTTGACAGAGTCCAACATGAAAAGTTAATCAAACGTCTCCAATGAAAGGCATAAATAGAAAAGACATCAGACTAATTAGAAATACATATTGGGGACAGACTGCAACGATAAGGTGTGAAAACAGCAACTCTCCATACATAGAAATAAGAAGAGGAGTAAGACAATGTTGAATTTTATCACCAAGCCTATTTAATATCTACACAGAGAATATCTTTAAAAATATAGAATAAATGCCATGACTCAAGATCAATGGAAAAATAATAAAGAACCTGAGATTTGCAGATGACACTGTTCTTTTAGCAGAAAGTGAACATGAAATACAAAGACTAATAGGTCAAGTAAATAAATTAATTAATTAATATGGACTGGATATATATATATCTAAAAAACAAAACCATGATAATCAGCAAAGACACAGAAGAACAAGAGTTAAACCTAAACATACTGTGAGAGAAACCACAGCAAGTAAAACAGTACAAATATCTTTGACACATAGTCACAAATAACGGCAGATATGAAACAGACGTTAAATGGAGAATAGGAATGACTAAAAGTACCTTCAATGACATGAGAAAAATAGTAACATCTAAACACATTAGAAACAAATTAAAATTGAGAATTATAAAATGCTGCATCTAATATATATTAATGTATGGCTTAGAAACATGAACACTAAATAAACAATTAGAAGACATAATTGATGCGTTTGAGATGTGGGTATATAGAAGAATAGGGAGAACGCCATGGAAGGAGAAGAAATTAAACAAAGAAGTACTAGAAACACTTAATATGAAGAAAGAATTACCAAGAGAAATAAAGATCAGGCAAATAAAATATTTTTGTCAAATTAAAAGTCATGACACCTTATTGAAGACCTTACTTGAGGGTAAAGTCAAAGGAAGGGAGTAAGTGGTAGGCAGAAATCCAAGTTGGAGAGTTGCATCACAATATGGACAGTTTATAGTCTAACAGAGTGCACCACTAAGACAAGAGACAGGGCATGTTGGAGATATGTTGCAGCCAACCTTCGTTGCGTAGACGGAACTTGATGATGATGATAATGAGAAGATACACAGAAAGTTGGTATTTCACCTGGAAATGATGGAAGGCAGGTGAGAAAATATTTCGCCAACTGAAAACAAAGTTGAGAACCGCTGTTTTAGAATAGAGGGATTATCGTTAACAAGTTTGTGTACAGGAGTGTGATGAACATAGAAAATAGGCAAAAAATTAGAATTATAGCGATATTAACAATTAGAAATAGAAATAGTTTGTACGCGTGCGTGTGTGAGTATGTGCGTGTGTAATACCATGCATGTTTCAGTGTGTGTGTGTGTGTGTGTGTGTGTATGTGTGTCGATATACATGTTGTAACGTGATTTGTGTGGTTGTATTACATCATACACGTCTCAGTGTGTCTGTGTGTCTACCATATACACTGTTCAGTGTTCTTATGTGTGCGTGTGACAACATACAAAGTTCAGTATGCGTTTTGGTGTAACAACATACAAGGTTGAGTGTGGTGTGTGTGACTACATAAATGGTTCAGTGTGTTTGTGTGTGTGTGTATGTGTGTGTGTGTGGGTGTGGGAGACATCATAAATGGTTCAGTGTATCTGTGTGTGTAAGTGTCTATGTGTGGGAGACATCATACATAGTTCAGTGTGTTTGTGTGGGTATGTGTGTGTGTGTGTGTGGGAGACATCATAAATGGTTCAGTGTGTTTGTTTGTGTATGGGTGTGTGTGTGTGTGTGAGACATCATGAATGATTCAGTGTGTTTGTGTGTGTATGTATGTGTGTGGGAGAAATGATAAAAGGGTTCAGTGTGTTTGTTTTGTGTATGTGTGTGTGTGCGGGAGACATCATAACTGGTTCAGTGTCTGTGTATGTGTGTGTAAGTGTCTATGTGTGGGAGACATCATAAATGGTTCAGTGTGTTAGTGTGTGTATGTGTGTGTGTGTGTGGGAGACATCATAAATGGTTCAGTGTGTTTGTTTGTGTATGTGTGTGTGTGTGTGGGAGACATCATAAATGGTTCAGTGTGTTAGTGTGTGTATGTGTGTGTGTGGGAGACATCATAAATGGTTCAGTGTGTGTGAGCGTGTATGTGTGTGAGAGACATCATAAATGGTTCAGTGTGTTAGTGTGTGTATGTGTGTGTGTGTGTGGGATACATCATAAATGGTTCAATGTGTTTGTGTGTGTGTAAGTGTCTATGTGTGGGAGACACCATAAATGGTTCCGTGTGTTTGTGTGTGTAAGTGTCTACGTGTGTGTGACTACATAAATGGTTCAGTGTGTTTGTGTGTGTAAGTGTCTACGTGTGTGTGACTACATAAATGGTTCAGTGTGTTTGTGTGTGTAAGTGTCTACGTGTGTGTGACTACATAAATGGTTCAGTGTGTTTGTGTGTGTGTAAGTATATATGTGTATGTGACTACATAAATGGTTCAGTGTGTGTGTGTGTGTGTAAGTGTCTATGTGTGGAAGACACAATAAATGGTTCCGTGTGTTTGTGTGTGTGTAAGTGTCTATGTGTGTGTGACTACATAAATGGTTCAGTGTGTTTGTGTGTGTGTATGTGTCTATGTGTGTGTGACTACATAAATGGTTCAGTGTGTTTGTGTGTGTCTAAGTATCTATGTGTATGTAACTACATGAATGGTTCAGTGTGTTAGTGTGTGTAACATCGCAATTCTCTGTTGTTATCTAGAAATCTGGTTTCTCCAAGAATGTTGTCTCTGTCCTCCTACATAACCGTTGATGTCTGTTAATACATATATTCTTTTTTGTTACAAGTAATTTGGAAAAGCAAATCAGTGTTAAATTGAAGATATGACTTTATAATTCACTAATGCTGTGTTGTGTGTTTTATAACTGTGTTACACACTAACTACGGTCATATAAAAAAGTACATACCTTTGAAAATGTTGCAGATAAGTCCTGTGCATATCATATATACAGGAAAAGACAATGTAGGTCTCTATATAAGAAACCAATAACAAAATATCGTAGGAAGAGAAAAATCACTACTTTCTATAGTGAAAATACCTAACATTGCTTGGTATTTACATGGATACCAATATGATTCCTTATTTTTAAAAAACGACGCCCCAAGAAACAATCCAAGTGGAAGAATGCCCTAGTAAAATATATGTAAGAATAAATAACACAATAAATCCTTTAGGTCCCACTATTACTTCCAAACAAAACTAATATTTACCTCCAAAAATTATTTTAATATCTTAACCTGCCTCCCCCCCCCCCAACTCTCCTTCCATAAAAAAATTACCACCCGTATCCGGTTAATATAACAATTAATTTATAAATTCACATCAGATAATTTCTTGATTCCTGCATCGTCCAAATTTCACCAGGAGAATGCGCATATATGATCAATTATAACTTACTATCAATCCTAAACATTCAGTGTGGTAGCATAGGAATAATCCAGAGCACTGTCTTCATGCGTATTCAGCATGGTAAAAAATTCACCTAATGATTTGTTTATATATAGTGAACTTTGAGTATGTACAATATTATATAAATGCTGTTGTTGAATCAAGTTGAAATACATTGGTATAACTACAACACACATGAACAATCCAAGCAAGGAAACTAAGCTACAGCATCCACAAAAAGAATATACATCAATGATTAAGAAAAACAATTGCATTATAGCAACCATCACTAAAGTTATCATGGTACAAATGAACAGAGAGAAACTATTGTTTTATTTCTATATATTTTTCTTATTGTTGACTGTTCGCTCTCAGATAACGGCCATAGTTTCAAAACGTAATAATGTCCACTGTATTTCCTCATTTCTCATACAACATATATCCCAATAAAATTATAGAAAGGTATGTACAGATATCGTTCTAACTAAAACACACACAAAGGATAATGAATTGGCACGCTTTAAGGAAAAGCTGTACTATTACCTGAAAACAAAATTAATAAGGGAGAGAGCCAACATTTCTTGACATACATGAAGAAAAATGAATTGTCTCCCCTGCTTACATTTCCAACTTTATTTGAGACCAGTGATCCTGAAAATATTGGAAACGTCAATAACACCCACTCCTTGTTCTTCTTCTTCTTCTTCTTTCTGTCCTCATGTACCTTTCGTTGTTGAGGGGAGAGTGAGTGTACGGTCTTTTGCCCTTCTATTTGCATCTTCCGCTGTTATATTTCGGAGTGTCTCTAATACACTATCTATCCACCTTTTATGTGGGCGTCTAATAGGTCGACTGTTTACACACACAATAACACACACAATAGAAAATATTAATGAATAACATGTATATTTAATCGCAGTATATTATGCCAAAACCTATCTATATGAAATTATTCAGTACAGCTACAAAAACAGTACAGTCCGATGTATGACAAACACACAATGCACGTATATAAACTTGATCAGTACCGACTCCAGTAAAATTTCCAGGAATTCTTCTACAACAGTTCTGGGTAAAATATGGCCCTATGGCTAGAGCATGCATCCATAGATGTTTTTACTCGTCCGTAACGCTGATTTAAAATTACTAATAATATACTCGCCTCCGAGCTCAGAAACACTATCTGGAGCTGTAATCGATTAAAATTTACCTGTTTTGTCTCAAACAGCACGAGAAAATCTCAAGCGGGGATAAAAAGAAAGCGACGTTTACCTGGACATGATGTTCCATGTAGGCATGTTTATACATTTGTATCCATCATAGTGTATGTGCTAGCAAGACAATGTGCGCGTGTGTACAGGCAAGACAATTTTTGTGTATGGGTATATATACAGGCAAGACAGTGTATGTGTGTGTATGGGTATATATACAGGCAAGACAGTGTGTGTGTGTTTGGGTATATATACAGGCAAGACAGTGTGTGTGTGTGTTTGGGTATATATACAGGCAAGACAGTGTATGTGTGTGTATGGGTATATATACAGGCAAGACAGTGTGTGTGTGTTTGGGTATATATACAGGCAAGACAGTGTATGTGTGTGTATGGGTATATATACAGGCAAGACAGTGTGTGTGTGTGTTTGAGTATATATACAGGCAAGACAGTGTGTGTGTGTGTGTATATGTGGGTATATATACAGGCAAGACAGTGTATGTGTGTGTTTGGGTATATATACAGGCAAGACAGTGTATGTGTGTGTATGGGTATATATACAGGCAAGACAGTGTGTGTGTGTGTATGGGTATATATACAGGCAAGACAGTGTGTGTGTGTATGGGTATATATACAGGCAAGACAGTGTATGTGTGTGTATGGGTATATATACAGGCAAGACAGTGTGTGTGTGTGTATATGTGGGTATATATACAGGCAAGAGAGTGTATGTGTGTGTTTGGGTATATATACAGGCAAGACAGTGTATGTGTGTGTTTGGGTATATATACAGGCAAGACAGTGTGTGTGTGTATGGGTATATATACAGGCAAGACAGTGTGTGTGTGTATGGGTATATATACAGGCAAGACAGTGTGTGTAACTATATACAAGCAAGACAATATGTAAGTGTGTGTTTTGTATAGGCAAGACAATGAGTATGCGTTATAGGCAAGACAGTGTGTGTGTGTATGTGTGTGTATGTACATGTAATACACCGTGTGTGTGAGTGCGTGTGTGTGTGTGTGCGCGCGCGAGGCCTTTGTGCGTGTGTTTATGTACAGGGAAGCTAATGTATGGGTGTGTGCTCATAGAAAACAATGTGTATTAATGTGTTAGAACGACATTGTGTGTGTGTGTGTGTCTGTATGTTTAAGCAAGATAGTATGTGTGTGTATATGTAAGCACGACATTGAATGTGGATATGTAGATTAATATGAGTAAGTTTGTTTTTTTAATGTAACCGATGATTAAACGCGAAATCGGATGTGCTTGGTCTAAATGGCGAAAAAAAGGGGTGGAACAGCCTACACCAAGCTTTCCGATGGGAATCACAGAAAAATGTGTGCAAGATATCAGAGTGAATGTATCATGTGCCATGCCGACTGGCGTAGGCGGTCATGGCTCTCCATAGCTCTCTGTCCACAGTATTATGTATCAAAGTCTTTGTTGTTTCCTTGCCATGCCAGGTTGTCAAACTGTCTAATATTTTCTCACGTTGTCACCCTCTCTCTCTCTGTTGCCTTCAATTGTGCCTGTTGTGACTATGTTCTCTAAACCTGCCTGTCTCATTAAGTGGACAAAAAAGTGAATGCATACGAAAAGCAAATACAAAATTAGTAATAGATCGATTCATACAAACTAGAGGGTGGACAGAAATTGGTTTCGGGCCACATCTGGACCGCCAAATAATATTTACTGATCGGTCATTCCGATGGACCACTGCGTTGAGAAAAATATTGACTTGCATGCTATCTTCCCAAAACAGTAACATATGAAGTAGTTGTGACCTACAATAATTATTGGCGGTAGATCACTTTCTGACAAGAGTTGTGCCGATGATATCGATCTATTTGTTAGTTTAAAAACAAACTCAAGTTAAAGTTGGAAGGTTTTAGTCAGAAATATGGCATGGAAAAAATCGGCGATAAAAGAAAGATAATAGTCGCTAGCGATATCAAGAAATATTCGGTTACATCGGCAAAACTTGAAGTTAGCACCTTCAAATAACTAGGGTCCCATATATGTGATGACGTAATTCGGGAAATGAGATTAATCTGATACTCGAGATGGTGATGGCTGCCATGGTAAGGATGAATATGATTTGGAAAGTTAGAAAGATAAGTTCAATATTATAGTAAAGATCAATCTATTTATATTGCTAGTAGTAGTCATACTTTATACGGATGTGAAAGCTGGATACTCAAAGGAAATTACAGAAATAAGGTTTCAGGCTTCTGAACATAAGTGCCACAGTCGTTTTGTTAAGAATTAGTTGTATAAAACACAAGACAAATGTATTCGTACGTTAGCAAGTAAATAAACTTCCAGGTTATCAAGAACGACTTTGGCAGTGATAAAACAGCGTGAATATGTTTGGTGTGGACGTGTAAAGAGACGCGATTTATTTTCTATAAACAGTTTGAATGAATAGTCATGGGTAGAAGGTGAAGAGACGTAAAAGAAAACATTGGATTGCCGTCATCTAGAAAAGGCATGAACACGGTTTTTCTACACATCTCCGAGTGGCTGAGGACAGAGGTGTTTAGATGAATGTGTGTGCGGATGACTCTATAATCGCTCCCATACGACCCAGACTGGTAGTAGGTCTGATTATTTTTATTATTACTATTATTATCATTACTATTATTATTATTATAATTATTATTATTATTATTATTATTATTATTATTATTATTAGTACATGAAGTGATCAATTCTACTTGAAACCTTTCATGTTGATAGCGGAGTGGAAACAGTGTTTAGAACGAAATAAACTTTTTGGAAATAATGCGAAACTACAGTTTTTTAATGTTAGACTTTGCGAACAATGCTGATCGAAAAGAGAACTTGATGATGTTGCCCAAACCAAAATAAATAGGCTAAATAAATATTAACATTTTATTGAGTTTCTAAATTATTACAAAAGTATGAAACACTTTTCTAAAACTGAGTCTACGAGCATCTTATTACATATATATATATATATACATATATATATATGTATATATATATATATATATATATATATATATACATATATATATATATATATATATACATACATATATAGAATATGGTAATATGAATGTAATATATATATATATATGTAATAGAATATATAGAATATGGTATATATATATATATATATATATATATATATATATATATATATATATATATATATATATATATATATATATATATATATATACGTTGTCGCCCTTGTTTGCCTTGCCAGGGGCTGAAGAGTTCTCTGGAGATGGTCTTATTGTACGCTTTTTGTAAGGTTGTTCCTGTGGCTTCTTTGATTTCTGTGATATATTATTTACATGGACTGCCTCTGGCATTATAGCCGTTATGCCTATGTGGCATGGCCATCTGTGCATGATGTCTGTTGGTAGTCTGGAAGAGTGTGAAAAGCACTTGATCTGTTGTCTTTTTATATGTTCCAATACTGTTATTGTTTTGGTTATCTGTCTGATGGTATCGTTTCTTATTTATCTCTTAATGACACTCCGAGTATTCGTCGCAGATGTGTCATTTCTGCATGTATTAATTATAAGCTGCAATAATAACAATTTGTTTTATTTATTATGATTATGGCATATCCACATTATCCACCACTATTACAACACCGTTATATCCACCACTATTACAACACCTTTATATCTACCACTATTACAATACGTTTATATCCACCACTATTACAACACCTTATATTCACCGCTTTTCCTATTTCAAATTAAGATACACCGTATCTATAAAAACGCTGTGCTGTGACGTCTACAGCCCCGTACTAAATACTATGAATTTATAAGACGTACTGTCACAACAAAAATAAATGAGTGCACAGCGGCTTTCTAGACACACTGTACTCTTTCACTGTCAATGTCATACCATTTCCATTTTAGTAAGTTTATTGTAACATTTGCTCTTAACGTTTTATTCACTATTTACGTCACAAATCTCCGTCCCCCACATCTCGTATCTCCCTTCAGGAAGTTCAAAATCACTCTTGATAAAGTCACACAGTTATACAGAAGTGTTAAAATGTGATTCTTATTAATGTGAAATATTTATGCCCGCAGTAACTCGTATATAATTCATAATCATATATTAACTGACACTAGGTGAATGGACAGATGAAAAAAGTAGACATGTCGGAATGCACAACTGATTGCCTTCGTTAAAATAAGCCTTCACTTGTGGCAACAAAAATAGGCGCTGCATAACTGATCTGAGCGTCATATTGCACGCTTGTCGAGACACTGGTATACAAAAACGTCATGGTTATTTTGGTGCGGACAAAATTTCCATTAAAGAGATAAGTGAAATTTTTGAAAATGTATGCATTTTTGCAAGTTTATTTTTGGTGAGTTATGAACAACGGACATGCTGTTTCATACATAATAGAATTTAATGAATTTGTTGTAACTCTCGGCTGTTACATTAATCCATGCTGGTAAGCCTGGAAAGAAGTGTTATATGATAACATACCTTAACTCGTATAATGTTTTTACGTGCACATTCCATAACATAACTATGTTGTAGTTGTTATGAATGCTTATTTTCTACAATAAAGAAAATTGCGTCATGATGTTAAACAATTAAAATATTCTAATAAGTGAGAAATTGTCATCTGTTTCCACGAGACATTACATAATATTACATGATTCTTCATTAGGAACTAGTATCACAACTTATATGTTATTCCCATGGATAATTAGCTAGTCAATAAAATAGCTATTTAAGTGTGCTTGAGATGATTGTACCAGTCAGTTGGCCCAAGCCTATAGCAGTGTTCAACTCCAACATGATTTACGTTTGGTCATACTTCAACTTAGGACGATCAAACTAGTGAAAGTCGTGTTAATTACATGGTCTACCTTTTACTTTCTAGAACATACCATGTCAAGTCATATATCAACTATTTGTGTGTTCACAATTATAACTGCTATTTACCTTTATAGCTACATTTTCTTTATTAATGCATCAATTTTGTCGTTAAAACATTATCTTATCCTTATCATTTTCTGCATGAATTACATTTTTTAAAGTATTGTTTCCAGAAAAAAAATGTGTCAACGATTTTGTGTATGACATTTTTACAAGGTATATTTTAAAAATATAATTGTGCTTTAGTCAGTTTTCTAAAATGAACTATTAATTATTGATATCACTTAAGTTTATTTGAGCATTCAGTTTTAAAAAAAAAATAAACTCATTTCTCTCCAAAACTCAAACTATATGGAAAAATGTACAACGTCCGTAGAAACATTAGTATACAATTTTTTCACATTTGTTTAACATATTATGTATGTCTGCATAACTTAACACTTAAAATATTTAGCAAACATATTTTTTCACATGGGAAACTTGAAATGGTGTAATAGAGGATAAGGAAACAATGTCAATAACGTGGCATATTCTTTATAATATAATCATATCCTCATTGCTGTAGGAACACAAAACGTACAAAATAAACACAACATAAAATATCAGCAAAATACCTTATGTCATTTTGTCCTGTAGTCATTTTCAAGGCTGTATAAATACGTTCATTGTTTTGTGAACAGTCCGGATTCATAAATTCATGGAGCGGGATTTGAACTCGGTACCTTGGCCGTGACAGATGTGCTCTGTACCACGACGCCACGGAGACGGACAGTGCATCATAAGGGTGTTGAAAATTTATATGGCAGACACAAATCAACAGTGAAGTAGTGAAAACAATAAAATGTTAACTAAATTGGCGACTGAATACCATCACAGTACGTAAACGTAAATCTTTCAGACATTTGAAACTACATAATAGCATAGAAAGTCTAATGATGGGGGGAATTATCCCTAGAAAAAAGTACCAGGGGCGCTCTCGACCACGATTAACTCAAAACATCATAGGGTCTATATATGTCGTTGGAAGACTCAGGGCGACACGCGGAGAAATTTGATACATTCAGAACGGTTGTAATGGAGACATTATTCTAGACAGAATATATCACACAATTACGACTGTGGATAAATGGATATTTGCAATGTTTGGATAAATATAGCAAAATAGAAATAGCATCTCTAATTTGGATTTCAAATTGTGGTCATTCAAAATACGATACATGCCTTAAGGTAGCATGTGCCTGGCTGTAAGAATATGTATTAGGGTATGTATTTTTATTGCTTCTGTAATACGCATCATACACACACTGTCATCCCTTTACAAACATCTTAATTGTGCAATGATGTAAAAACTATTTTATATTTCCTTTAACAGAAACGACTGTAAATAGGTAAGCACGAGCTGGCTTTACTGAATAATTTCTGAAAGATGTGATCTTTATTTATTGGACATGTTTTGAAACGTCAGGGGGGGATATATGTTTTTGAAGAACAGATCTACAACAGGTAACATAGAAGGCAAGAGTGATTAAGGTCGCAAGCGTGTAAAAAAATAGATATACTTCGAGGTATGATAGTGGGTCAACAACGATCATACTAAAATATACTAGGAATAGAGATGTGTAGAATAGTGTACGCTAGTTGTCACGGCAGATGATGATGAAGACATTTCCTTTGGGCATGTGTCACACAAATGCCGTATAATACGATGATCAAGTTAAGTTAATAAATAACATTCTACTTTCCGGCATTTCTCTGATGAAGATGTACACAGCGAGTCCTTGACTGCCACGTAATCCGATGTAAATTGCACCGACGACACGTCTGCATTCGGATAGTTCAGATATTCATGACAATGTAATCGACGTATTTATATTTAAACTAATAATACTACTAATAATACTTTAAATAATAATACAATTTCATAAACGTTTAACTGTTAACTTTGCATCTCGTTGCATATAATCTCAATGCAAAGGAAAGAAAAATATTACATTTGGAATATTTCATTTTTACCCATGCTGCAACAAATGGAGATACGCCTATACCAGCAATACTGGACAATTTATTTTTCACGTAAAATAAAATCCTTACTACCTAAAAAAACATCATTCGTAGCGACTGATGCGATAAATCCGTTCAATCTTGATAATAAGTAATCATAAATCTGTAACGTGGTTATGCAATAATTCACTTATACAAAATGTGAAGCAAATGCGTTCAGTAATTACAGAGAAAATAAACAATACCGGTGGATAACTATTTATGAACGCACTATAGTACAAGTCATTTGAAAGAAACAAAACAATTGCATAGTTCTTACTTAGACACGGTTACGTATTCTTCAATTACATTTTTTGTCTATTACGTCATTGTTTTTGTGCTGTATCTTGCGTTAGTTATTTGTTTAAAGATTCATTCACTCAAACAGAAAAGTTGGTAATGATAATGGTGATGATGATTACGATAATGATGTATGATGAAACAGATAGATAGGGTACATGTTGGAAGTAAACAGTAACACTTCATATTGATTCATTTTGCATGTGGGTGACAGCGATGAGAATTCATGACTTAGTACTCTTTATTAGTTTGTTCTGTAAGCTAATTGTGTATTAATATGTGAGTCTACTGGTATGTGCAACCGTAATTTGTTGTTTGTTTTCTATCATAACATTATAATATAATAACTAATAAGTAAATTGTTATGAGTGAAAAAATAATTTCCAAATGCATGTAGAGTGTTGGGAAAAAAGAATAACACTACCTCTCAGGCATTTCGGAAGTCACAACTGAGGAGGAATTGGGAAAAGAGTTGATGTCCACTGCCACAGAGGTCAAATTGATTTATTTGATATTGCCTAAATCGGGTGTGTCAATCCGAAAGACGTAGATATAGCAGCCGAGCTGTAAACCATGAAACATCACATTCCATTCTCTGGGCTGTATTATAATAATATACAATGTTTGGGAATGAACAACGACAACAACAAAGAATATATACTCGAGAAAGTGTAATTTTTCATGCGATATCTACGTTTTTTATGTTGTTTACATATATTGTTAAAAAAAGAACACAACATTATTTCAAACGCTTATCAACATTTTATTTTACGGAATTAAGATTTTAATCTTTTCATGAATACACTTTCCGACTATAACTAAACCAAACCCGCCTCCAGTCATTCACAAGTCTATTGACGATGTGTCTTCGACCACTGCAGTCGATTCTGACGATGCCAGCCCGTTAAGAACAAGACATCAGTAGGTTCTTCTATCCCAAAGACCAGCGTCGTGCAGCGGGTTCCTGAACGTTGATTCTGAAATTCGACCAGATGCTGGCATTTTCTAGACTATGGAGGTCACTTATGCTAATCGATTCCTGATGTGACGTAGCTGCATGAAGCGGTCTTCGGCAGAAGTTGTGACTCTAGGTCTTCCACCGCGACGTCGGTCTGAGCCAATTTGTTGAAATAACTTTCAAAGGCGTCTAATGTTGCTTCTAACCACATTACATTGTTTGTCCAATAAACTTTGTGATTATCCATTCTGTATGCGTCCAGATATGATGTATCGTTGTTCTGTAGTGAGATGAGCTCTACTTACTTTCAACTGAATTTATTCGAGAACCGTCAATATTTTATAGACATTGAATAATATCATCAGAGAGTTGTGTGTTCAGTAAGTTTCATGGGACTCTCATGAACATGTTACGAATTATTGCCAAACAAGTTGTTTTGACCTTTTCCTCTTTTATGACCCCACGAACTTGAGGTGAGTACAATTCAAGTAACCAGAAGAAGTTAATGATTACATGGACAAAGTCGATAGGTTGAATTGTGTCCAAACTTCGGAAATATCTTTTATTAAAAAATTTCAAAAAAGGAGAGATTTAGTTATTGTTATTTTTTGAACAATATTTTTATAATTCAAGCTGGGCTGCTATTTATTTTCTTATGATATGGACAGAAGTATATACTTCCTAATAGGTATACACATTTATATATTTTATGTGAACTACCAATTTGCAGAATGTTGTCAGGATTGTCATTTTGATATGACATTTTTCATCTATGAGAACTATGTTTAACTCAGTTTTGTTGTGAAGGGTGCAATTCCATATCTGGACTACCTTCTCCTTCAATTGTCTCAAACTCCTGCAAATATGTTGTGAGAAATCCTAGGGCAGCTGCTGATGCGTGGTTGCTAAATATCTCGCACATTGACAAGATTGTTGGGATTTTCATTATGTTGAAAAATAGTGTTGTCAGATATTTGCAAAAAACTTCAGTGATCAATCAAGTTCAAATAGGCGTAGTGATCAGCTGTGACTACAGGTATATATGCATGTTATGTAGATCGTGCATTCATTACCAAATATGTCAAGTATGAGTCCAGATTAATCTGTCACGAGGACCTGCCAAAAGAAATGTATCATTCTCCTCCTTTATATTCGCACAAATCATTCAGATTTAACAAGGTCAAGGCTAAATTTATGTTATAAATGTATATTTATTTTCACTGTCAAATGCCCACCCACTTGAACTCCTCCACTGCGCTGTTGGGGTTTTCTGCCAGTTGTAGGAATATAGTAAAAAAATCTATTTCTATCGCTAACGGCTGAGATCGGACGTCCTAACTTGACACTTGTAGCAATCGACACTTTGATTGATTTCTGGTGAAAACATACATTCATGCAAATTATTCGCACGCCCTCAGCCATAATGGCGGTCTAACTGTTTCACCAGTGCAAAATCGAATCTAGGCTCTAGCTCACTTTATTGGTCCCAGTGTGCGCACTTCGATAATAGCACTCCAAAAGAACAGAAAACTGAAACATTTTTTAGAAATGCAACCCGTTTTTACCAACATATTTTTTTGGTATTCTTGAAAAAGATTCAATAATTGATTGAAAAGTCAACAGTTTAATGTTTCTCACAACACAATTAGTGTCAACATGACCTATTTCCTCTAAGTTTTTTTCTTTAAACCAGCGTCCTTGATATTTCAAAGTGCGGACAATATGGCTAAGAATATTAATCGGAAGTGCCAACATATCTTACATCATGTGTCTTTAGTTCTGTATACGTATATGTACACATTTTACAATATGTAACTACTAATAACGCATATATGTATATTTATACAATAGTAAATCATGCAACACATTCAATCAAGTGGTATGTCGAGTGGCATAGGCAATGATGTTTCTACATAACGCAATGTCTCTTGTAATAAGTTCAGTTGGTGACATCTCTTTGTGCCAAAGTGGCATCACATCCAGAAATGTATCTGTCTCCCTCTGTCTCTTCTCCCCACTTAATAGTTTCGGTGGTTACTGTGAGTAAATGCTCAAGTTTTAGTCTCCTCATCACATGCACTCAAAATAATGACAGTCTACTTCTAGCTTTTGCTATAATTTCACTTTCTACTTCATCACGCCCGAGGAATTGTACATTCATTTTCTTGGCTGTCCATAAAATTCTCATAATCCTTCTCCAAAAGCAAATTTCAGTTGTATCCAGAATATTCTGAGCTTTCTTGTTTGCCGTCCATGCTTCCAATCTATAAAGAATGATTAACTCAATATATCACACTAGTTCTCTAACTCGTGTATGCATTGATACTACTTCATTGCATGCAATGGATTTCATTTTTTGAAATACTGATTTGCATTGTGTTATTCTGATCTTTATCGCATTTGAACACTGTCCCTCTGATTTTAAAATGCAGCACATTAACGATGCATATATTATATCCATTATTATGTCTGAACGCCTTAACTGTCCAACAGTTAGAAGCTATCAGCTGCCTTCGCATCCCGGTGCTTCCTCTTCGACAGAGGGAAATGTTTTAAAAAAAGATATGACCTACGAATCCGTGTAACCTCATGGTACTCCAAAATAATCAAATGTCATGCTAAAGTCGGATCGAAAGTCGGAGGAATCACAGCTAAGCTGTAAACCATAACACCATTCTGCATTATTCTGCAATGTCTCAAGTTAGTCAAGTATTGTCTCAACCTAGTGAATTAGTGTCTCAACCTAGTCAAGTATTGTCTCAACCTAGTGAAGTAGTGTCTCAACCTAGTCAAGTATTGTCTCAATCTAGTGAAGTAGTGTCTCAACCTAGTCAAGTATTGTCTCAACCTAGTGAAGTAGTGTCTCAACCTAGTCAAGTATTGTCTCAACCTAGTCAGTTAAGAAGTCAAATAAAAACGCATTATTCTGCAATGAATACATAAAGCTGTAGGAACTACTAATGTTTTGAAATGGACAGTCAACCATTCCAAACCATCTTGTGTCTTTCCGACAAGCGTGTACCTCGTCACTATTTGGTATTCTATAATGTGGTATAGACTGTATTACACGTCACTGTGAAATGAGGATATTATGTTATGACTATTGCAATATTTATTAGACATGATGACTTGAGCATGTGGATCCACAAGAAATAGCAATTTTTGATGTAATAATTTCTAATCAGTCAGTCAGTCAGTTCCTCTTTTGCCAAGTTTGGCACATAGGGCGGATGTGATAGCCCTCCATGTCTGTCGGTCAGTTGCTAGGGATTGCAGGTCTTGTGTATTTATGCCTGTTGACTTTAATTAATTCATAAATGTTCTTTTGAGCGTTGCGTTTGGTCGTCCCTGTTTTCTTTTCCCGTCTGGTGTCCACATGAAGACTTGGCGTGGAATTCTGTCTTCCTTCATTCTAAGTGCGTGGCCGATGTATGTCCAGCTGCGTTTTCTGATGGTGTTAGTCACGTATTCTTGTTTTGTCTCCTCTCTTAGTATGTCTTTTGATTTGAAGTCTTTCCAATTAGTAGTTTCCAATTTCTAATGTATGCAACTAAATATACTAAATATATTTCAGAATATTATATTCAATGAAATATGTATCTATAAATCAAGCTACCGAATCTATTCAACAAAACGGTAAGCAAATTACTATGTTTTTGTATTTTGTGTTTACTTTTGTCAATTATACGTGTTTTACAACTAGTATAGTATATTGTAATTAGGTATATTACATATATTATCTTATCAAAATGCAAATTGAATCAATAACGTTATGCGGCAGATTATTTTGTGTTACGGAAAAAGCAAATTTTACGGCACGATATAGGATGGCGATACACTGCGAAAACATCATTATGATTCTACGAGTATAATAAGAAAGACAATATTGAACTTATACCGGATCTGTAATTAGTGTAATTGTCAATAGACTGTAACTACAAGCATTGAATTGCCTACAAAATGGCAGCAATATATATTGGTACGTATCACTGTTTCGGAAGAGTTTTCCAATCTCAAAAAAGAGAGCCAAAGGTAATAATTGTATATTTGAATTTCACTTGGTCTGTCAGTGTCTTTATTTATTGAATTGATTTAGTTGCTATTCTTCATGTAATTTTCCTTATGACGATACACTTTGTGATTATTTGATGGTTACGTATCATAATGGTTGTTTCAATCTTAGAAATTGCGAGAAACATACTATTGTATCCTTCTGTATATTGCTATATTTCTCTATACGTCTACCCCACACATAGGAGACTCAACTCTCAGACGTGTGCAGTCCTTTACGAACACGCATCCTACTCAGATAGCGTAATAGGTAATTGTACAGATGATGTTTTATGAGACTTTCACAAAGAAAAGCCTCACTTCATAGGCATGCCGTATTGTTCTTCATTGTGGTGTACCCTTTGCTGAATGGTATCCTTAATGCAACTCTATAAACGTTTCGGTTCCGTGCGAGCTGTCTAGCCTTTCTCACTGTTATATTCACAATTTATCATATCCTTTATCCACCTAAAACATCTTCTGCTTCTTGTTCCTCTTTATTGGAATCTTTCTCGCCTATTTTGTCGTTGCATACGTCACAAATATATTAGCTGCCGATAGTTTTCAAGGGTCTATAGGCATACTATTTACTTCTATCTTGCTTTTTCATAGTGATTGACTGATGGGCAACTGATAAGACATGTTACATTGAATACATATGCCCAATAAACATTGTCTTTAAAAAAATAGCTAAAAATTATAACTATTGTAGCCGAACATGTGAAAGCTACAATTATATATTCCTATGTACACGATACCACTCGCAAACATGTCTACACATATTCACATGCAAGCCACATTGATTGACGATTAATGAAAACAGCTGTTATCCTTTCTACCTGTGCAAGGTAGATGTAGCCGTACACCAATATCCGACCTAATGATGTTGGAAAGGTATATCATCTTATGTTATATTTGTTGAACCTTCCGGTTTTTATAACAATATGGTGCCTCTAAGCAGGAGTAACCAGAATAACATTGTATACATTGATAAGATTGGACGATGTTATACATATGATATTCTTCCTTGTACATATGCTGATACGCAATCAATTAGACCAGGGAAAAAATGTAGACACCAAATGGGGCATTAATATAAATAATCATAACATTATTATTGTAAGCATCACTATTGTCATACTTACAGTGCAGTTACACTGAAGGATCATATATCGGCGCTTTCCAATCAGGCACAGCATATCTCAGGATGGGATATATGGAGCAATTCAACCTTTAACGAAATGTGGTAGTGGGTCTCACGTCCATGTCTCTATTATGAGATTTCGGAAACGCATTGTTTCACAACTCGGTGATTCTTGTTTCAATATTTCAGGAAATCATAGTTTCACTACTCCTCGTTTCATTATTTCAGAATCTTATAGTTTCACTACTCTTGGTTTTATTATTTTCCAGGAGCTAATAGGTTCACTACTTCCCGTTTCATTATTTCAGGAACTAATAGTTTCACTACTCCTCGTTTTATTAATTCAGAATCTCATAGTTTTACTACTACTGGTTTTATTATTTCAGAAACCCATTGCTTCACTACACATTGTGTTATTTCCGTTGGAACAATGGGGCAGTGTATTCACTATATATTTGTTAATGGAATACAAAAAAAGTATCTGTCATGGATGCGGCATTTATAAAACACATTGAGACGCTGCAATAGACTAACTAAACGACTTACGATACCACCGTGGTCACCTAAATTTAAGGTTTACGGGGTCTGTCACAAGGTGATTTTTTTCCATTGTAGTCGTCGTTAAACTTCGATCTCCAAAAAAATTCATTCAGGATATAATCATGACATATTTGCTTATAACCATTTCAATCAGCAATTAATTTACACGATTTATCAAAGATATATTCAGAAGTAATTTTATTTCTACTCGTATATTACACCAGACATGTGTAATCATCAGGTAGAGGCAATGTATGTCTAAATATAAACTCCAATTAGAAAAAAATTAAAATGTTCGATTGGCTTAATTTGATATCCAGTGGTTACGATCGATAAAGATATAATTCTTTTTCGCAATGGTTTTAAGGAGAGGCTCTTCCAGAACTTTCTTTCATATCTAGAAGACTAAACTATACGCGATGTGCAGTGATTTGAGAATACGCCTCATACTGAGATGGCCCTACTTGTGTACTTCGATGCATGTTCCATTAGTGTGTGTACAGACACCGCATAACATGTAGACTTGGAACCATTTAGTAATTTCAATATATATAAACAAGAAATACTAGTGACAAAGAAATACTACTTTTCTATCTAGTGTTCTTTCTCAGGATAAGAAATACAGACAAAAACACAATTAACATAAATCACACATCTGTCTCAGTCGTTTTCATGTCTGTTTTATATTATATTACATTGCTATTACTAAATGAATAGAAGCATTCATGTTCGTTGACAACATATGGGGCATGTTTGTAAAGTGTCTTCTTATCTCTTTGTTTTTCGCCTCACCTCGCACGTCTGGCCAGTTTGGTTGTTCGGCGAAAATGGTTAGTTGTCTTTTATTAGTAATACCAACGCTGAACAGTTTGACCGTCTATTTTATGTACATTCTCAAACTCTCACCAATATCTTTTTTAACGATACGATGTTCCTACAAGATTTCAAGAGTTCTATCATAATGTAGACCTGATAGAAAAAATGCGTTGTGTTGTTGTTTTATTTGCACCAATGGTCTGAAATATCTGAATTCGCATTTGACAATCATTTAGCCATTCGACTTGTACGTCCTCAAAATGATCAGACGTAGCCATATGAGACTTATGATGTTACTAATTGCGATCGGAAATACACTTGAAGAGAGAAAGGGTTCAGTACCTGATGGGCTTAAGCGCTATTGGGACAAGGACGTTCAGCTCGAGAACGCCTTGCTCTAAAACGCGTGGTGTGAGACTCGAACTTGGACAAGGGGTACACGATGTCGGTGAATGACACCTCGGCTAAGAGGGCGAAAGAGCCAGGGTCCAACTCCTCTGTTGAGTTCTTCCCCTTAAGGAACAGGCTCACGGATGAGAAACGGTTCAGTACCCAATGGGCACAGGCACAGCACGTCCAATTACACGAGGCAAGTTCATAGACAGTGGAACACCTCGTGCGAGTCAGACGAGAGCAAAAATCGTCTGGGCGAAGAGTCACCACTACGCGTGCTTGGAGACAGATATAGAGGCTGTCACAGGCTAAGGGTAGCCCACCCGAATTGTCAAGGCATGCCGAAATCGGATGTGCTAGGCCTACAAGGCGCATAACGGTGGCACAACGTAATCACGCTCCCGGCGGAAATCGCACGGATATCCGTGATGGTTACAATGGAGCGAACGCAAAGCAAACAAACAAAACTAATTGCGATTCAGAAGTGTCGACTGACATTAATAGTAGAAGCACACAGAATGAACCAATGACATTCAACATATGCAGCAATTAAAAATGGTAGGACTATGGGCATCGACAACATACAATTTTACACAGAGTAGCATCACATCATTTAAACTGGAGATCTCTGGTGTCTGCCCTATGCACATTGTTCGGCGCTGAAGGAACATAGCTAGATAGATAGGTAGGTAGAGGCAGATAAATAGATAGGTAGACAGAAAGACAGACAGATAGACATAGATAGATAGATGTATGGATGGAAGGACGGATGGATGGATGGATGGGTTTGTATAGGTGGGCGGATGGATGTATGGGTTGATAGAAAGGTAGATATATAGAGAGGTAGGTAGGAAGGTATATATATATATATATATATATATCCTTATATATATATATATATAAGATAGATATAGATAGACAAACAGTCGGACGAATGGATGGATAGGTAGATAGTAAGATTGATTGGATGGATGGATATATAGAATAAACGTATTGCTTCTCTAAAATTGTTCTGTTAGTTTCCAGTCACTGAATAAAAACAAAATACCTGTCTATTATTTAAGAAAATATTTTGTGAAAGCAAAGAATGTAATTTCGTTCGCATTTTGAAAGCGCCCACAGTTCCTTCACCACAAAATTCCCACTTATTTCTCGAAAAGCGCTAGTGTAATTGTTCACTGAAAAAAACAACCGTTTTGGAAGAACAACAAAGTAACGTAATACACTTTACCTCTGAAGTTTAAAAAGTAAAAATGCATCAGTTTTAAAGTTGTGCTGAGGTTAGCTTAAAAGAGAACTCATTCATGGATGCATAACTGGTTAAAGAATGCGTCAATGCCGTCATTTAGAATTTTCGTGAACACTTCCAGTGACGTAAAACAGAGTGTTCTATTAGGCTTTGAAAAAAAATACACAAAAAAAACAATGAGTACAGGTTATGCAAATGTGGCCTCCTTTTTAAAGAAACATACGCACATTATTTAATGAAACGAAATATCGATAAAGATCATTTCACTACTGAAGCTAAGTCTACTTGCGAATCCAATGATTTTCCCGCTACAGAATGATAGTCCCGTCCTCCATGGTCATCCAAAGACTATAGCGGGGACACTTTCAGTGTGTAGCGCTTATTTCGAAGCATACCTAGAGATTTTTTAATCCTAGGTCAGGTAGATCACGAAATCTGAATGCAGCTACGCATAATATTTTTTTTTAAAGTTGGAATTATCAGGTTATGCGGCCACATTAGGTTAACCTCTACCAACACATGAAATCAGTTCTTGGAACATCTGAAGATGGCAGACGCAATTCGATCTAATTATATTTAACTGACATCAATTCGTGTAACTTCTAGAGTTGGCATGTTTACTATTTCAGCCAACCTGAACCCATAGAAACATTGGCGATTTTAACCGCGTTATTTGGATACTATTGATATTAATAAATGTCCTAATAAAATCCAGTTAAACGGTCACAAACTGGAAGAATTTACCATCCAAAAAATATCTCGGGACCTAAATATGTAACGATAGCAACTCGCAAAATCAGATTAAGTTAAGACTCGAGATGAAAATGGTTGCCAGAACAATATCGAATGTGATGTGGAAAATTTCAATCAATATTACAGTACAGAACAATATATTCAGATCACTAGTGCTAAGTATACTGTTATACGGATGTGAACGCTAAACACTCAAATCAGACACGGAAAGATGGATTTATGTTTTTGAAAACAGTTGCTACAGACGTTTGTAAAGAATTAGCTGTATAGAACACAAGACAAATATATTTGTCAAACAGCAAATAAACGCACTTCTATGTTATTAAGATCCAATTTTGGCAGTGATGAACCTTGTTTGGTTTGGACATGTAACAAGGCACACCTCAATTTCTAAAATTATATTTGCAAGGAATAGGCGAGGGTGAATGAAGAAGAGGCGGACACAGAAAATCAAGGATTTATTTATAACAACACAGAATTGTCTGGGCAAAATTATTTCTAAATTCCTCCGAATCGTTGAACATTGATGTGTTTGGAGGGTTTTTATGCAGATGTCTCCATGATGGCATCACTACGACCCTGATAGGTTATGGATCTTATTATTACTACAATTATTGTTACTTAGATATGTGAAACAGGTGGAAATAAACACATACAGGGCTACACAAAACGTGTGCAAGTATAAACATTCCTCGGGTACTGCAACAACGAAATCAGCACAGTCAAGTGCTCGTTGTTTCTGTAATGTGTTTCAAAACATCAATGGATCTGCCATCTGTTTACAAATATTGAATGTAGTTGAATCAAGAATGACAAGCAGTTGTTGTCTTTCATAGTCGTTGTATGAGCCCACTAACAGACACGTATCTGTTGTCATCTACTTCATTACACTTGTCCTCCCTACTTCATTACATGTAATTTCCAATAACATGTAATGGCCCAACATATCCGTCTTCGGAGGATTTAAAATGATCAACATAGCATAGTGAACAATGTCCAATTACAAACAACAATATACCTACTTCTGTTGACTTTATGTCATTCTTGCGTGTAAATGCCTTATTTACTGTGTTCATAGAATGGTTGTTCAGCTGTTCTGTTTTGTTGTATTAATATATCTCACCATCTTTCAATCTCCCCGCTATTAAACATTTAACAAAGGTACAGTGACATTTAGTGTGATATATTTCCAACTCATATTTGTCATTTAAACATCTCAATCAATTAAGCAACTGCGTTCATGAATGTCGAGAATAATTATTACTTACAATGAAGTAACAATATGTGAAAACTAATTTTTGGTGTAGTCTCAGCTAAGATTCTGCATCGTGCTTATGTTCTCATAGGCTATGGTAAGAACATTTACATACTATCGCTTAACTGTACTATAAGAAAAACATTATGGTAACAATTCAATGTCGAGAAAAGGCTGTTTACATTTTTCTGATAAACTATTGCGCACGATAGCAACTTACGTTCTCTAGATATTCAGTTTTACATTATATTTTTCTTCAAAATAAAAGCACTAAACAGCACCACTAAATGCAGAAAGGTACTAAAAAGCACCACTAAATGCAGAAAGGTACTAAAAAGCACCACTAAATGCAGAAATGCACTAAAAAGTACCACTAAATGCAGAAAGGCACTAAGAAATACCAGATAATCTTAGAAAAGTACAAAACCAGTTTGCCCGCACTTCATCTTCAGAATCTAAGCCCAGTACACTTACAACTATGCCACAGAGACCCACATTATAATAATAACGACACATTACAACATAGCTCATCGTCTATATTATATAGAAAGCAAATTAACAATTTTCATATTTGCTTTGGAATCTGAATAACTATTGTTTTGTATATAAACAATTAAGAAATATGCTCGTATACAAATGTTTAGTAGCGAATAAATAGCTACGTAAATAATAGCCAATACTATTATGATGTATGTAACAAAACAAGTGATCGTGTAGCTTATATGTTAATGAACAGATGCATGAGCTTGTTTATGTGTGTGTGCGCGTATTGTGTATGCGTGTGTTGAATTCCAATAAATAGAGAAATGTAAACACATTTGGAAAAACACGTAAATATAAATTAAATTTACTGCACACAAGAAAGTCAATGAAACAAGAGCTCAATTCTAAGTTACCTTCCAGATGTGTCTAACAGCTCTCCATATCAATCTGTGCATGTTACAGGGAAATAATGCTTCTTTGTTTGTAAGACGTGCTCCTACAGCAAAATGCCAGTTAAGTCTTGCGATCTCTCAGCGTTATCTAAACTTCAATCAAGGTGGTTCCTCTTGTTCATTTTCTTCCATCAAACTCAGAGAAGTTTTCGAATACACGACCCCAGGCTCACAGTCTGTTTGTAAGCATCTATTTTTGTGAGGTTGACAGTGATATATTTAATCTATGTAAGTCTAATTCGCAATTAACTTATTGAAGAAACTAAACACGCCAACATTCATAGTCCCAACATTAACATTTCTCAACCATGTTTTATAATGAAAATTACATCATTGATCTTTATTGCTTTTTTTTCCCCTCATAATTTATCTACACTCCTACCTCCCCCTACATGATCGTCCGGAAGTCTAGAACACTTCACCTGTATTGTTTATAGGTGTATAAACTGTGTGTTCATGTGGTGATAATACAAGCCTGCCATTATATGTAAAGATAAGGTGTAAACAATTAGAACTTTGTTGAGACTCCACGCCATTTTTGACGCTGCTATGACGTACCCTACAATATGATTTAATTTGGAGATTGTAGAACGTAGATTGTCTCTCAAACAAGGTTCATGACCCTGATGAAGGTAAGGAATATCATACGTTTCCAAAACACTAGTTGACACTAGAAATGGCGTGTTTGAATATAATATTTTTATGAGAATCGGCTTCTTTGACGATAACATTTTTATGAGAATCGGCTTATTTGACTTATGTTTCCAATTCTATTGAATCTATTTAAGAACTGCAGTTCAATTGAGGTATTTGGACAGCCTTGCACATGCAAGCCATCCGTGTGCATTCTACTTTTGAAAGAAACACTCTTGCTATTCAACAGTGTAGTATCAGAAGAATACTGTGGGTGGCATGAGAATTTAGAAAAATAAACGAGGAGACACGGAAAGAGTCATAAGCAAAACAGGGTTACTTAGAAAAAGAAAAATACAATCTTTATTATTTCGACCAAGAGCTTTGGAGAACATAGGTACGACGGGTAAGATAGAATGCAAGATATATAGAAGAACACACCGTGAGACCATATTAGATAGTCAGACATTATTGCGTGTGTAAGAATCAACAACGATTTTGGTAAATGATGCTAGACACAAACGTTGTTGAGATCCCGCCAATCGGCACGGCACCGGATGATAACTCTGGTCTGTACATCCCTTCACAAAGAAGCGACTGACGTATATTATAAATTTAAAGAGATATTCTTGCCAGGAGATATTTTAGTCAAGGGACACACTCAATACAATAGCTAGAACTAGGGACAAATTGTGATGCAAAAAGCACAATGTGAAAAGATGGGGTAATGACAAACAATCTACTCTTTGGTCAAAATGGCTTTATCTAGAACAATACCTAACGTACGGCGAGTAGAAAACATCACATTATATGAGCGTAGAAATGCATTTATGACAAGAAAATATGTATACACTAAGCAGTAATCTTAAATTTAAATGCAACTCAGAGGTTTACTTGGCTATATACATTCTCTTGTTATATGTACATATATATATATATATATATATATAATGTATGTATATAATGTTATAGAAATTCATGATAATATAATGAACAGACGAAGGAAAGTCCTGAATAAAGAGGAAGACCGACTCCTAAATTTATCAAACAGCGCACGCTAGCATATTTTCAACATATAAAATGACACATTGATTTAGAAAGCTAAATTGTGGAGAAAAATGTAACAGGAAAGAGTACAAAAGGAAAATGGAACATAATCAAAACGACGGGAGAGTAAGAAAAAATAGATAATAAAAAACGTGCAGAATAGATATATAATGAGACAGAATAAACGATGAACTGCAGCGGAACTGTTTAAGTAGTTGATAAAATACGTTTCTTGGCAAATTAGGTGTTATAGCTCAATAACTAACTTGTCTTTGTTAGCTCTGATATTCTTTGGTTGTGCGTCATGATATAGCTTACTTGGACTGTGTCCGCTGGTTGAAAGAACGCCTCTCCAAAGGAGAAGTAAGCTTATCATATACCTTCCTACTTACCTCCCATACCAGGTGGAATCTTAGGTCGTAGGCAATCATTGATATGCAGTTGATATAATGTAGCCTTATTATAATGAAGTAACCGCGATATGTTTGAGAAAAAGCCTATCGTATACCAAAGTAAGTATTGACCGTAGACTCAGAAGCATGGAAAACAAAACCATAAACGTCTCCTTTAGACTTCTATGTCTGTACTTGTGTCCCGTTTATTAACGTCACTGTTTGTAACTCGTACATATGTATGTATAGTTTTGCTTCACGTTTTGTTTCGTTGACCATTGTGTTTGTTTTAGCATATTAACATTATGAACATTCTTGATCTTACCAGTTCTGCGCTCTGTGATATATTTCCATATTGCTGTGTTCCCAACTTGAACTTTGTTTAGAGCAGTGTTTCCCAGCATTTTTTGTACCATGACCCTCCCACCTAAGTCTTTCTAAAATTATGATGCACCCGTATTTAATGTACACATTATTTTTATATTCCAAAAATTGAAGTATTCCTTAAATGAAGCCTAATTATAACTTGTTCGAATTGCCCCCCCCCCCAGCTGAATAATTAAATTGCCCCACTTTGGGTAACACTTGTTTAGAGTGTCACTGCGGAGTCTATTGTGTTCTATTCTGAGGAGTAAAGTAAGAATTTGCGTGTGTCTTTTCCTAATTTAGAAGCCACATTGTGTTGGTTTCTTACTAGTTGCTTAAATCGTATATTTCGCCACATATGTGCGATTGTTTTATCCCAGCAAATTACACAATAAGTAGCTCTCATATCCTTGTTGTTGCAATACAGACGTTTCTACGGAATATTTGTGTCATAGCCACAAGGATCAGACCTCATTCGTGTTTTAAGAAAAATACATACTAATAATTCCAAAGCATTTCCAGGATCAGGAAAGGGAGTAAACAACAGCGACACTGTTAATTGTCATACATGTCGTACTAGGTCACGAGGGAGTTTTTGAGGATGGAGTTGAATGTCCCATCTATAAAAGAACAAAGACGTTTTGTTTGACACAGAAGCAATGCTGATGTCTATGTGTCATACAGAAATGTGCAGGTGCATTTAGCCAAGCTATAAATCATAACATTAACGCATTCCGTACTCTGGATTATCTTGTGCTAATCAACAGGAGTTCGAGAATGAACAAAGGAAGAAATTTTACAAAAGACTAAACAGAGCATACGCATCGGTTGATATATTTATATCAAGTATATATATATATATATATATATTCATTATTGCATGTGCCCACGCAAATATACATGTTCCTTTTATACCTTTACGAATGTCCTTCACCAACGTTTATGTGTTTACTTAGTCACTTCGTATGCCCGTAGCATTTGCGGGAGTACGGAACACAATCTGTTTTGCAATGACTTTTGATGTACGTGTGTGTTGTTTTCTATCCTATCCTTCAAAAGCATGCTTAAGACTCTGCACAATTTCGAAATGCTTATATCAGTGTACCTAGGTCTTATATCACTATTTTACTAACAATACTGGTTAAAGATCAAGCCTTCTATTGACGTCTTGCATATACAGCTATATCACAGGTGTGACCGACCTTTAATATTTTCAATTTTTTTTCAACTCTAATTCTATTATCCTTTCGAAAGTCCACCAAACAATATCTGCTGGAGGAGTTCTACTGCTCTGCGCTCTCTTTACTGCATTTATAAAAGTCTCATTGTATATCCACATATATGTATATGTAGTACTATAAACTTAAATGTAACATATATAAATATGACTGTGTCTATGTAGTTGTAAAGTACAATTAATCCATATCATTTATTAATGTCGCAGAGTTGTGAGATGTCAGCGATTTCACATTTCAGTGGGTTTGCTATATAATGACGGTAGCCATCTCCTCTCCCTCGCAGTACTTACTTCCCGGATCGATCAGATACCCCATTAAGGCTTGGTTGGCACAGGAGCCGTTGCGGTCTGAATACTATTTCCACCTCAACCAGGGAATGAACCGATAACCATTCATACGAGAAGCCAGCGCTCTAACCACTGCACTATACGGCTCCAGGCATGTATGTACCTATGCCTGTATTGTAATTTTGTACACATCACTATAGAATAATTATCTAGATTAGTTTATCAGTGCCATTGCATCTCTGGTTACACAATTTTCCTGTGTAACACTTTGTCTACAGACTATTTCTCGACACTAACATGACTGCCTGCCTGTGACGGTAGATGTGCTAGTATATAAATATATTATGTTCTCATATCAACAATGTTTCCTATACTTCCTGTTCAGCGTTCATTCTCAAACTACCGCTGGATCTCCTTTATAGCAGGACCATGGTCCTACTAGATTTTCAGCAGGATGTAGTCCAGATAATGGAAATGCATTGTATCGCCGTTTTATTTGCTCCAATGGCGAGACACATCCGTCTTCGGCGATATTTCCTATACAGAACGCAGTTCTTACTGAAACTATAAATTCTGCAATACAGTGTACAAGCTATCTTGCTTCGTCCAGCTGCAGTGTACTAGCTATCCTGCTTCGGCCAGCTGCAGTGTACAAGCTATCCTGTTTCGTCCAGCAACACTTTGAATGAAGGACCTCTGATACTTCCTATTCAGACGTCAGGTGTTCCCCCCCCCCCCACACGTCAAAAATCTAACATGTTTGCGTGACTTCACGTGTCAAGAGTATGACGTCATTTCGGTGATATCTTAAAAATGTAATTATGCCCTAGATATGTATCCATTTTCCATTTGCACTGAAGTTAGTGCATAGGTCAGAGGTCAGATCTCTCCAATTATGTCTGATCAAAGCTATTATGTGCAATTCTTGAATAGTATGAATATTTGTTGTTTTACTTTCTCTAAGTATTGTTCTTCTGAGTGTTTCTTTAGGTCTACCCCTTGCTCTTTTGCCAGTATGTGTCCGTTCAAGAGATTGGTGTTGTATTTTGTTTTTTTATGTCTGCGCGTAGGACATAACATGTTCTGATAACATCTGTGATGAAGTATTGATGTGTCTCTTCTCTGGTGTTATCATTCGATTAGAATTCGCTCTAATTTATTAATTATCCTAAGAAGATATTTGTTCTTGAAACTCAGTAATTTCTTTTCTGAAGATAAACAGCTTTTCCAGCTCTCGCATCCATATGATATCACCGGAATAACGCAAGAATTAAATAAGCGTATTTTCCTGCGTGTGCTGATTGACTTTGACCTCCAGATATTAGCCAGTCTGTTAAATGCACTTGATGCTAGTGCAATGTTGTAAGTTCTGTCATGACATCCCCGTCGAGTGTTATTTTGCTTCCCAGATAGGAACATTTGTGTACTTTTTCAAGTTGTTTTCTATTTAATGTAATTGCGTTAGGTGAATTGGTAAGTCCAAAATGTGTGTTTTTGATGTATTGATTTGGAGACCTATTCTTCCTGCGATGAGTTTTAATCTATCAGTTTTTGTTTGTGTATCTTGATGGCTTTCACTCAATAGTACAAGATCATCGGCAAAATCCAGGTATTCTAATGTTGTTTTATTTATCCATTTTATTCCTAAATTTGCGTTGTATTTGCTTTTTCTCATGGACCAGTCAATTGCGATATTGAATATTAATGGTGACATAGGGCAGCCTTGTTTAACACCAGTAATCACAGGAAACCATATTGAATTGCCGTTTTGTTTTAACACAGTAATATGATATGTATGCCCAACGGATAAATATTTATCAATACCCTCTTGGCCGTCTTCAAGACAATAAATCAGGCAGCAATCAAATTTCTTCAATTTCATACACATTGCATTGTGTATGACTTGCGAAACTATTCATAAAGCCAATAAAAGACTTTATCATTAACCAGAAACACGTTGGATGTAGGTACAACCCACATGTCGTTCTATAACTAATACATCATTAATCATATCAGTAATATATCATTCTGTTACTAATCCAACATTAATCATAACAGTAATATATCATTCTACAACTAATACAACATTAATCATAACATTAATATAACATTCTGCTTCTAATCCAACATTAATCATAACAGTAATATATTATTCTGCCACTAATACAACATTAATCCGTAACCTATACCTAATAAATTCATTCAAATCATACATTATAAACAGCCTCGTCTTAAAAGAGTTCACAAACAAAAGACCTACTATGAAAATTATGAATCACAATTTCATCCGTCCACTCAAAGACATTTAGACTTAATCCAGAGCTTTCCATTTGTCGACTGATGGACGATCCGCAGCAAACGAATATGTTGGACAAATGTGACAAAAACATGTTTATTTACTTGGGACTCATCCAAACAAATTGCGTCACGAAAAATCACATTGTTGGATATTTCTTACATGTTCTGACTTCGTAACGTGAGTGTGTGTGCGCGCGTGTATGTGTGTGAGTGAGTGTACGTGGGAGACTGAATATTTTCCAGTGTCAAAATGACGATGACTCGCAAGAAAAATTGCGTCAGCTGGTATCTGAACGTGTTTTTGGAGTGAGTGTTGTATTTAGTTTCTTTAAAATGTTGGCTTCCAGCATGATCTAAACGTAATATGTTCACAGTTTCTTGGCTGTACACGTCACTTCTCTTCCTCTTCTCTAGATTTAGTTCCCAAACTCTCTCTCTCTCTCTCTTTCTTGATATCTTTAGTAGAGGACATATGTCCTACCGTATGTCCACTATCTCTTGATATCTTCTGTAAAAGCACAAATGCCCTCCTAGAGTTCAACCAGGATGTATTTCAGAAAACGGAAATGCGTTATGAAATGTTTTACTTGTGCGAGCACATCCAGACTTCCGCCGCTTTCTCTAAGTTATGTGTTTTATCTAATAAGTTATGTGTTTTATATAACAAGTTATGTGTTTTATGTAACAAGTTATGTGTTTTATGTAATAAGTTATGTGTTTTATCTAATAAGTTATATGTTTTATCGAATAAGTTATATGTTTTATCGAATAAGTTATGTGTTTTATCGAATAAGTTATGTGTTTTATTTAATATGAATGTGTTTTCCTAATTTCAGTTAAGGATGGGCATCCGTACCCTAGTTTCCAGTAATCCATTATAGTATTGACCTCTCTGCAAGCTGGACCTGTTCCTCAATAAGAACTGTACTCCTTGTCAGCGATGTGTGATTTTTATGCCGCTGTTTCGGTAGCTATAAGGGTTAACAGAGAATCCCAATCTTTATAATTACATTGTCTAAGCTGCTTCTCGACCTTCCCTGCCTATTGAAAACCATGCGAGTTCAGATTACGTTTTCAAATCAACAAGCAGAATTTGACATGTATGCATTTTGGCAACTCAAATGCTGAAGAGGCTTAAAGGAATAAGTTCAGTATACTCGGGTTATCACACATAGAGTCCATCCCTCTTAAAGAATCCGTACTCCCCCTGCCGATAGTCCCAGTACCACTCATGGCAGGCAACAAGTTTACATTTGTACATATGTTGGGCAATTGTGGGTTTTGACGAGTTCATGGTTACTGGTTTATGTAAATGTGCCCGTTTACGTCAAATAGTTTACTACTTCAAAATGTTAACACTGACAAAGATCAAACCTATTCTCTGAGGAAAGACCAAATATGATCGTCTGGGTTCGTGTTAAAACGTATCTTATCATAAAGTGAGTGTCAAAGTAATCATCAATAGCAAAACATATCAATCGTTGCCGCTTGGATCGGTCGCAATTGAAACTTCATATTCAGCCTTTATTTTCAAACTCCCACTGGATCTCTCTTGTAGCAGAACAATGCCCCTAATTGAGTAACAGCAGGATGTAGTCCAGAGAATGGAAATGTGTTATTTAGCTATTTTATTTGCACCAGTAGCCAGACACATCCGTCTTCAGTGGTACATTTGACACAAAAAGGTAGTTCATTCTTGAGTCAAAAAGCTATTCATGAAAATAATTTACCAAAATAGTAAAGTGTTGTAGTAAACCAAATTCAATAGATAATCAACGTTTAAATTGGAAAATATTGGAAGAGGTGGTAACAGTGACGTTGATCGAAGCCAACAATACGAGGGTGATCGCATCCGACGAATTCTACTCTTTAATAGTATGCATATATCAGAGCCAGGCAAATATGACAGATAATGGTCAGTAGCCATAGTTAAGACAATAGCGACCGTCGAATTACAGTTATTAACTAGTAGTGGAAATCACCGTAGTACTTCCAAACCGCACGGCTTAAAGCAGATAACATGATTATTGGCGACAGATGGTTGGTTTGTTGGTTGGTTGGTTGGTTGCTGATCCAGCAGTCCATTGGCTCATGCCCTTTGACACAATGCCATTAAATGGCATTATATTGGTGGGGGGGTCTGTGGATTTTCGGCCCACACCGGTCCAGACCCAGAGAATCACTATCACATCACCAGGAAGGTAGGTTTCAACCTATGCACTGCTCCGAGCCACTGCAACCAAGATAGGGTTTACTGTGCCCATTCACCGCCACCAATTGACTACTGGTTATGCCGAACTTCTTTATTGCTCCAGGCATGCAACCAAATGCTCAAGTCAAAAGGATTGTCACGTCATGAGTCACTGTGCCTCTATGGTGGGCCTCGGCCAAAGGAAAAACAGTGCTGCCAGTTTCCTCCTCCCCACCCCACTGCTGTGCAGTACATCTGTGGCTCTCTCCCAACCACAGAGGGTGCATACATATATAATAGCACATTGCAATAACAAAATAAGAGCATGAGAAGCATAATTGTATAGATGACATGCCATGAAGCTTCTATAAGAAGATAACCTCAATATAACGGCATGTCATCTACTAAGGTGTTCTGTTGCATGGGTGGTTTGTCTAATGAGCCATTGGTGAGATCCACAAACGTAACCAGATGCGTATTGGTGACAGATAGGACATGTGCTAATGAAGCCCTACCGAATCAAAAGCATGATGAAATAGAAAGTGCTGGCCCAAAAGTTATATGGATCTCAGTCCAGCGGGTAAAATTGGCGGATGAACTATTGACACTTTTCAGCTCAAGACACATGACATTGCGTTCATATCATTTGACAGCAAATGCTGATCAATAAGAATCATCATCATCATCAAGTGTCGTCTCCGCAACGAAGGTTGTCTGCAACGTACTCCTACACATCTATCCCTTGTCTTAGTGGTGTACTCTGCTAGACTATAACCTGTCCATCGTGTATGTTACTCTCCCACTTGTATCTCTGCCTACCTCTTGCTCTCTTCCTTTTGAGTTTATCTTCAAGTTAGGTCTTCAATAAGGTGTCATGTCTTTTAATGTGTTCAAAATATGATATTTGCCTTTTCTTTATTTCTCTTAGTTTTCTCTTAGTAATTTTTTCTTCATATTACGTGTTATTAGAACCTTTATGTTTTCTTCTCTTTCAATGATGTTCTCCCTATTCCCCTATATACCCACATCTCAAAGGCATCAATCATGTCTTCTAATTGTTTATTTCGTGTCCATTATTCTGAGTCATACATTAATAATATAGAATAGATGTAGCATTTTATATTTCACATTTTAACTTGTTTGTAAATTGTTTAGATATTACTATTTTCCTCATTCCACTGTATACTATATATATATATATATATATATATATATATATATATATATATATATATATATATATATATATATATATATGTTTATATCAAGTGACATTTTCTTTCCAGAATGTGGTCTTCATCGTGGTTACTTTGAACGCATCTCTCTTCTCCCTGGATAGCAAGCCTGCATTGGCCAGAGAAATGTGCGGATATTCTTTGATGTTGCTGGTCAGTCGTCTTCTTCGTCTTCTACATCTTCTCTCGCTTGTCACTCTGACCTCCACACTCAATCTCTCGATGTCATCATGTCGCTTTAAGTATCAAAACTACTGTAGCTTCCAGCGTATGATGGTATTTAGAAGCCACCCTTCATTTAATTTCATTAATTTCAAAATTTCAATGCTCTTCTATTTTCTTCCCATGATATTCGTTGCATCTTTCTGTAGTACTTCATTTCAAATGAATTTATTCTTTAGGATAGTTTTCTGTTTAATGTCTCAGTCTCGTTTCCATATGTTGCTACATGGACAACAAATGATGAGATAAATATAGTTATTTTAGTGTCGTCATTACTACTTTGCCTTAGTTTTCTCATTTCTTACTTGTGTTAATTCGAGTATTCCGATTGCAAATCTATATATATATATATATATATATACATATATAGCCAGAGTGTGTGTGTGTGAGAGAGAGAAAGTGTGTTTGTGTGCAACACAAATTCCTGTATGAACCGAAATTATATTACATAACACGGAAATGTCTGTCTAAGAATATCCTTCTCTAGTAAGTGTCTCCGATTGGCAGTCATTCTTCCAACCATCCCAAGTAGCGTTGTTCAGTGCGAATGACGTAGGTGTGAGTGAAGTAGTGTTCAGTGTGAGTGAATTATTGTTCGGTGTGAGGGAAGTAGTGTTAAGTGTGATTGTAGTAGTGTTCAGTGTGAGTGAATTATTGTTTGGTGTGAGGGAAGTAGTGTTAAGTGTGATTGTAGTAGTGTTCAGTGTGAGTGAATTATTGTTTGGTGTGAGGGAAGTAGTGTTAAGTGTGATTGTAGTAGTGTTCAGTTTGAGTGAATGATTGTTCGGTGTGAGGGAAGTAGTGTTAAGTGTGATTGTAGTAGTGTTCAGTGTGAGTGAATTATTGTTCGGTGTGAGGGAAGTAGTGTTAAGTGTGATTGTAGTAGTGTTCAGTTTGAGTGAATGATTGTTTGGTGTGAGGGAAGTAGTGTTAAGTGTGATTGTAGTAGTGTTCAGTTTGAGTGATTGATTGTTCTGTGTGAGGGAAGTAGTGTTAAGTGTGATTGTAGTAGTGTTCAGTGTGAGTGAATTATTGTTCGGTGTGAGGGAAGTAGTGTTAAGTGTGATTGTAGTAGTGTTCAGTGTGAGTGAATGATTGTTTGGTGTGAGGGAAGTAGTGTTAAGTGTGATTGTAGTAGTGTTCAGTGTGAGTGAATTATTGTTTGGTGTGAGGGAAGTAGTGTTAAGTGTGATTGTAGTAGTGTTCAGTATGAGTGAATGATTGTTCGGTGTGAGTGAAGTGGTGTTCAGTGTGAGTGAATGATTTTTCGGTGTGAGTGAAGTAGTGTTCAGTGTGAGTGAATTATTATTCAGTGTGAGGGAAGTAGTGTTAAGTGTGATTGTAGTAGTGTTCAGTGTGAGTGAATGATTGTTCGGTGTGAGTGAAGTAGTGTTCAGTGTGAGTGAATTATTGTTCAGTGTGAGTGTAGTAGTGTTCAGTGTGAGTGGGTTATTGTTTTGTGTGAGTGAAACAGTGTTCGGTGTGAGTGAAGCACGCCAGTCATTAAGCATAGGAACGTTAATAGATGAATAGTGTCTGGCTCAAAATAATCTTGTGCCTAGTTCCAGTAGACTGACTCCCATTTATTTAACCTTGTAATAGTTCATTGTTACTGCAATTTTTTTTTTCTCTTTGATGCTCGATACATCCTTTTTCGGGATTTGAAAATCTAACTTTGAATATGTTTGCTTTCAACTGAATCAACAAAGAAATACAAACTGCGGGTATCTTCAGATAAATCCAATGTACAAGTGTCACGCAATCGACAAGTTTAATCCAAAATATTGATGATCAGCACGTAAGTCTGTTCTTCCTTATGCATCCAATGTACGCTGAGTATCTCTGTACAAACCAAAGCCAATGTCGTGAGTGCTGTTAGATCACCTGAAGTCCATTAACGGCTATTATGTAGAATCAGCCAGTCACGTCATGGATAAAAAAATGTAACGACAGGAGGAGAAACAATCAAGGCTCCCTGACAGCCCCCTAGAGAAAGAGAAAGTGGCTAAGGGTGAACCCCCCTCCCCCTCCTTGCAAGAAATCATAATTCGATTTTATGCACTAGGAATTTACCTAACAGACGGTGGACAGACATACAAACACCACGTGCACGCAAACCCACACGCACTCACGCACACACCCATACACACACCCTCTCTATTTCTTTAACATTAACCGTTGTCTAAATGTAGATAACCAGAAATCTCATGAAACTGACAGAATTACACACAAAAAGTTGCGAATTAGTTTTAAAGGTCTCCCCCAACTTACCTTATCTACAGCCCTGCTCAATTAGTGTGATCTTTATTAACATAATTAATATAGCTGGGAAATATATCCTCACAAATAGGTTGTTATTTAAAGATAACAGCCGAAAACGAATTTGTTGGACCATTGGTGCAAAAACAATGGCAACACAACGCATTTAAATTCTCTGGAGGACTACATCCGAATGGACATCTTGTAGGATTATTGTCCTGTTACAAGAGAAATCCAGTGGAAGTTTGAGAATGACCACTGAATAAGAATGAGAAATAACGATAGGTTTATTATTGCAGATAATACACTTATTCTTGAAAACCTATCTTGTAGATCTCGACCACCTTGTTAGGAAATATCTGACATTAGACACTGATCTTTAGTTACAAGTTTATGTTTTAGAGTTTTGTCACTTCATGATAACAGTTGGTTATAATTGGAATCGCTTAATTAAAATATAAACTACGATGGCTTGGCAATTAGGCAGAATCTCAAGACATCTGTTCAAACCAAGTTCCATAAGGTGAACTTTCTGACGGACGATATTTCTGTAATGGACCACTAATGACATGAAAATATTTTTGGTAATTCATCAATTAACCATTTCTCTATTGAACCTTATAATAAGGAAGTGCCGGACGAAGGTCACACTGCCTATAAATGAAATATTACTCACACCGGCAGAGTCGTTTAGTAGAAAAATAATTTTGAAAGGATGAAGGACGAACGAGAAAAATGCAAAAAATAAACTTTGGGTTGTGTATATATGATTTAAGTGCTTTAAAAATTCAAACATAAAATATGCTTCTCTACTGGTTTATATGTTTTGGTTCACGACCGTCTGCAAGACGAAACAGGTCAGACAATTTTTAAATATGTTGTAACTGTTAACTAAATTTAAGTCGTTCATATTCTGAAACAAAAGATGCTTGACAAATATCAATTATCATCCATTGTGTTTAAGATACAAGTAACTCATATTTGATTTGGACTTCCAATCATTAGATCAATAGTTGATAGTAAAACAAGCAATCAATGTCACTGATATGATATGAGAGTGCATACGATGTTGATGATACTGATTGAGAGCTTGCTAGTGGTTTTGTCGCTGGTCATAATCTTTGTCCTGTTGCTGCTCAGATATATGTTTCTTTTTCTCTATATTCTTAAATGGGGGCTATAGGATGTTGAAGACCTGCTTGACTGTGTACCAATAATGTTGTATCATCAGCATAACTTAGTTATGGTATCTCGTGACCTCCGATGTTGAGTGGGTAGATGCTATTTATCTATTGGTCATTTCTTACAATCCTCATTATATTCTCTGCATACATGTCGAAGAGATATCGTGATGTGGCGCATGCTATATGGTAGATGCGTTTTTAAATATTTTTGATTAGCCAATCGTCTTCTATGATCAGGTCTCCACTAACGTATTTTTAAGGATTGCCTTTCTGTCGATGATATTTTCTTGTGAGTTTCCAATAGCACTCCATTTACATACCGATATTTTTTTTTACAATTGCGAATGTTATTACCAACGTTACACATTCATATGGTGTCACTAGAATAATTAACTTCTTAATAATTGTTACTTTGTTTTTCCTGTTTTTCTTCCTACTTTGCTGGATCATTGCTAATCACTTTCTGATCTGTTTCACAATAGCAAGTGATGCTAATAGCTCACGCGATATATTCTAAGAAAAATCACTACAACCAAATAATGCTGGGTTTATGTCTACGTCCTGCTTAGCATACTCTACCGGTTTTTTGTTCTTTGTTGTTCCTTATTAATGACTACTGCTGACTTGAGTGTAATTTTGTTGATATGCGCAAACTGTGCCTTCTGTGCATGAATCAGATAAGTACAATTTTCACTTAAAGGTTCCAAGAAAGAATATTACAAACTCACAATTACGAGGTGATCAGCTTTTAGAAAACATTTGTTGTGAATATTTTTGTGGATATGTCTACTGTCTTCATACACTACATTACTTTCCAATACTTCTGATGTTGGTTGGTTACTGTGCGATAAAAAGCATTTCGTTGTCCTGATAACATACCTCTAAAGCACAGCCTTGTGTCGCTATATGTCTTGTTTGTAATGTTTGTCAAAACATATCTTGAATAATTACATTTCCTGTAAAAACTTATAGACATTTGAACCTCAAAACTTTCATGCAATTCTTGCATATTTGTAAATCTTAAAATAATAATGCAATCCCTATATATTTTTAAAGAAAAAAATGACCATGCATTTCCTGTACATTACGGAACCTCAAAATGGCTATACAATTTTTAGAGATTTTTGAACCTCAAAATGCCCTAGCAATTCGTAAATATTTTTGAACCTCAAAATGCCCGAGAAATTCGCAAATATTTTTCACCGCAAAATGTATTTACCATGCGTCGAGATTATAGATCCGCATAACTCTCATGAATGTTTTGTTATTTGTAGAATTTTTTTAGAATGTCAAACTACAAGTGTTCTTTCTACACGTAAATATTTATGGGTTTCCTGTATGCGGCAACTACTAATCTCTTTCTGGGGCAAGGTGTTTTTTAATTGTTTAATGTCTGATTAACTGCCTCTGGATGCCAGTTCATGATGATTAAAGGGGATGTGGTCCTTCCTGGTAAGTTCTTTCTTTTTCTACCTCATGTCTCCACAAGGTAGATTCGAGGTATCTCCAATAACTGTGGGTTGATTCTGTCGCAGTTCATAACCATGTACTCCTCTTACCTGGGGGAAATTCAGGACATAAAAACATAGGACGAACACCATGTCAGTCTTTGTTTATTTTGTTGTGAAGACAATCTAAGTAATCGTGTTGCATGATACCATGGTTGCTTGCGCACATCTAAGCCCAGTAGCTCTGACTTCGACACGTATGTTTGTTCCATCAATGTAGGTAATGGCTCGACCAATCATAGTGTCCAGCCTCTATTCGGCTTTACTAAGTTCACATCACCACCTTCATTAGTTCACCTCGACGGGGATTAACTAATGTTAATGACATAGACTAAACAAGTACAATAACCTGGCCTTACTGAATTTCATAATTAAAAGACACAACGCTCAAAGCATGCACATCATACTTATACGAAATGTAGGATTTAAAAAAAAACTGCATGATGCCAGAAACACAACATAGAACCATTGCTATTAGAATGGAAAGAAGCTGCAGACAAAAGAAACACAAGTTGTAGGAACAAGATCATATCCAATGTAACAGTAAAAAAAGCTAATGAAATATACTTATCAAAGATAAAGACGGTAATATGATTAGCGACACCAAAGAAAAAAATGGAAGGAATATTTTGCAGATATTTTCTAGAGACAAATGCATACCCCCCACCAGATAAAAATCCAGAAAATACACGTTAATTGTGAAGGTAAAGGAAAGACAGTATTGCGAGTTCATATACATTCCTAAAAAAATTAGGAAAAAAGCAGCCGACAAAGACGTCATTTCAGAATAGGTTACCAAAGGCGAAAAACATACATTTCAATAGAGTTAATAATGTGCAAATTGCTTTGGAATATATGGTATAGACCAACAGCAGGAAAGATTACATTTGGCTGAACTACATAGAACGTGATATGTGTACAGTCTGGAAGTTTTCACACATTCTATAGTGATCCTTCAATATCCAGTTAGTGACTGCTGAAGACATTTAATTACTATTACTTTTACATTTCTTACATTTACACAATTAAACATATACGTGCTATAAACACACATATATATATATATATATATATATATATATATATATATATATATATATATATATATATATATATATATATATATATATATATATATATATATATATATATATATATATATGCATACGTACGCCAACATAGATACTATTTGTTCGCATACAGTAAAATACAGGCACTAAAATAAATATTCTTCCACATAAAGATACAGGCTTATGTATGTGTTAAAATAAAATTTCACCCACTTGAAGATGCAGTGCTATAGAACATCATACAGTCAAATCTTAGATAAGTACACATTCATATATGCAACTCAAAGTAATTGTATGGATACATTAAACTATATAACCACATACGTCTATGTTGACACATATATATGTGTCGGACTTCGACTGGTAAATTAGAAAACAAAACAATAACAAGATATGTAAAGATATATAAATGAAGATAGAACTATATAAAACCAAGTATTACAATGCGTAATTTATTTGTGGGTAGATAGATGGGATTAAAATAGTGGATATAGTGCCCCGTTTTATATTATATAATTTCACTGAGTCTGTCAGTGTCACAATTTTATAGGCTGAAATCTTGTTTGACTGCATTTGATGGACTTGCTTATTGAAACGGCACATTATCTGAGTGATGACGAAACATAAATCTAAGGGCATTATAGTAGTAGTTTCCTACTAGCTTTCTACCGGTTTGTTTATGGTGTTCTCACTAGCCTTTGGCTAAAAATAGCCTAACCCACAAGGCAGTAGCGGTTTAATTTTAGAGTGACCTTCTCTTAAATGGATTGAGCTCCCGATACCAAAGAATTCCATTTATCCGGAATACACAATAAAAACCACCGCCGGACACAATATTTCGAACTATTGTGTCTCACAAACAATCTTGGTTATGTCATAGTTCACATGCATACATCGCACATAAACAAAAGTTAACACGCTATTGTAAGTAGAACTTGACAATATTCATTTTGTGAGCAAAATATATCACAATGGCACAGGAAACACAGCTTTCGATTATATTTTCTTGATTAAACATTGGCAAGTTAACGGGTGAGGAAATTTCACTGTCGCCCACCGCCATTTTGTTCACGTGATCCAGGACAGACAGTCAAAGATTTTAGTGCATGTGCTGAGAAGAACAAAGATTGAACATGTAATAACCACTGGAAAAATCAATGGGAGAAAGATAGGGAATTAGCAATTGAGTGATTGATTAATTTATATACTGCCCTGGTCATGCTGAGGTCAGAGGATACGAGAGATCCGACATATTGGCAGAGACGGCACAAGGCTGAGAAGGAATAACGCAGACGTGATCAAGACAGTAATAAATTCATTTCATGATGAAGATGATGTCAATGAGACTGAGAACGTACACATACAGAAAATGCTAGAAATCGTAGTATCTAGAGGGGAGTGAAGGAAAAGTAATTTCTTTGGAAGGCCGCCGAAGATCACGCAATCAACACCTGACCGGGACTCTGAGTCTTCATATACAGGGATGGCTGCTGGAAAGAGAATGGAGCACTTATGGGAATGTACCACCTGCTGTGAAGCCAGTTTCTAATCAAGAATCAAGAAAAAAACAACTTTAAGTTGACACACATAAACATCACAAGAACAACACAAATACAAAAATTAGAATAAACATACAACTATTTAATCATGAACAAGTACCGATACAACATTTAAGGCTGTGATGTTTAAGAGGAAGTAAGTCAAATGACGTGAGTGACTGAGCACTGTCAAATCGAAGACAAACAATGACATATCTCAATGATATTTTCATCAAATGAAAAGATCTAGAGTGGAAATATTAGCACATGGTGCATTATAGAGAAGTTTCAATGTGACGTATATTCTTATGATAGAAAAGGGTGAGGGGGTGATTGATTGACAGAAAACATATCGATCATTATATTATCATTGGCAGAAATTTCTTCTTCTACGTTCGGTATTAAACTCTTGAAGATAAATATGATGTAATCCAGAGCAAGGGGTGTGGTGAGTCATATTTTGTAACGTTGATGTGGTATCTGCGCCTTTCGATCAGGCATATTCGACTACATCATGACTTCTGTGTCACTTAACCATATGGCATAGGTCAGAAAAACTCCACGTCAAAACCTCCTTATCCTAGAACACGCATGGGATGTAAACAATATTGCTATTCCTCCCTCGGGCTGCAGCAGCACACTGGCAGAGGTAGAAGCAACAATAATCGTGAATGTGTTGTTAGGGACCCAAATTTTCAGTAGAAAAACCAACAAAATGTTTTCATTGATATTCTCCAGTGATACACACTGAATATACTGTTAGATAGCATCAAAATGTTACATGGATCTGCAAGAGAAACCACAAAGAAGTACAACTGTAACGTGTCACGTATCTCTCTAAATAACATCAATGAGTATTAAGTGTGGAATTGGTTACCCCACCCCAAAACGGCAACCTCGATCCACAAATGCAATGTTGAAGACGAATACATCTAAGCAAAATTGAAACATCGCACCTAAGCTGTAAAATATAGTATAGTATTTTACATTCTTTGAATACATCCTGCTTGAAAGCTGTACTTTGACAAGATGAAAATCACATCAAAATATTTTCATGCAAGAATACAGTTTCATTCCCTAATATGATTTTACGTATTAAGGTTTTCGTATCAACATTATCAGGTGTTGCGGCGGCTGGCATAGGTGTTAATGGTTCCCCAGCAATTTCCATTATCATTGTTTATTTGAGAACCCAATAATTTACAAGGATTAGCTCTCACTTCCTATGTACAATGGAGTCGTTTTTCTGAGCTTTCTTTCGACTGTAAGACTTCAGATTTCGGTTTCGTACAATACATATTGAAGGATCCTTCTACTAATAGGGGGTCTATAATTGTATAGATCGCATACTACAAAGCTTCCATAAGAGAGTCTCAATATCACGGCCAATCATCTAGTAAGATTTGCATGGTTTGTTTGTCTAGTGGGCCATTGGTGAGAACAACAGATGCAACCACATACGTCTCTTTTATCTTTAATCAGGATCGTTGTTGACTATGTCATACTGCCATGTCAGACTAGCTAATTTTCTCATGTTGTCGTCATCAATCTTTCATACTTTACATTTTGTCTTTTGTAAATATGTTCTCTTGATTGCCTCATAATGTGCCCCGCCGGCTTTCATATAGTTCTGAGTATGTGCCCATATTCCGCAAAAACACACAGTGGAATCACTTTATATCAACATGATCCTGACAACCAATATATGTATGTAATAGTATGTATGTAATAGTATAATTTCGATACATACAGTATAAAAAATATAGAAGAAATATAATTAGCGATTGTGAAAAGTCATGTGCATCTTGAAATGAGTTAATTAATTACTTGATTAAGTCCGCTTTATCTCATCTCAGCATTGTGCCGTCTATCTCAGCACTGCCTGCCAATATGTCTGCTCTATCGTTTATTCTGACCTCAGCACGACCAGGGCAGTATATCCATGTAATGCTCTGGACAATTGAGTTGCTCAATATGTCCCACCATTGTTTTCTAAGCATATACTTTCCTATCTTGTGCGGCATGCTTTGAGAGTATGTGAGTATTGATGCTTGTCTTTTACTAAAGCCCAAAGAAGAGCGAAGAGTAGCAACATTGTCACCTGCAATGCATATCGTTTGAGACGACATTCTTCACATTCTCCAGATATCCACATTCTCCAGATATCCACTTTATCCAGACATCCACATTCTCCAGACATCCACATTCTCCTGACATCCACACTACCCTGACTGCACACTGCTAGAGAACAAAAGTCTGAGATTCTTGATTCTTGATTAGAAACTGGCCTCACATCACGTGGGGTACTCCCATAAGTGCTCCGCCCTCTGTTTCAGCAGCCATCATACTTGATGGTGTTTCGAGTCTAATGCCGCTGAAACAGACTTCGACATCAGGGCACACCTCTGGCCCTTGCAAAAAGTTTGTTGTTCCGCTTACCCACGCCGTGCCCGTAACTAGTTCAAGCACACCATCGGCCTGCCGGAATAACATGGTAACTGTTATCGAAGGTTAGGACTACGGGATTGTATAGATGACGTGCCATGAAGCTTCTATAAGAAAATCACCTCAATATAAAGGCATGTCATCTACTAAGGTTTACTATTTCATAGTTTATTTGTCTAATTAGCCATTGGTGAGACCCACATAAGTCTGAGAACGAACGTAAAATAGAAAATTATAGCCATATGATTCGCTAGAATGACTAAGAAAGATGGCAAGTAAATATAGAAAGTCTTAGTTGAAAACATTTCTTCTGCAGGAAGTTCAAGGCTGAATATAGAAAAATTAGACAGACATTGTTAACAGACAAGAATTTCTAGAAACATTGAATGTATGTTACCTGGAGACATATAAATAATAACAAATTTGCAGACAGAATAGATAATATTAGCTGTAGACACGCTTATTATGTACAAGCCTCTCATTATGCAGATCACATCAGCATAATACCCCAGTCTATGTTAATGACTTTTGTTTGTTTATAGAACAAAAATCAGAACAATGTTTTGTCTATTCATCTTCCACTTAGAGACAAATTACTGTGAAACATTGACACTTTGTATCTCCAACGTTCAAAAGAATCTTTTCAAATCTCCGGTATGTTTTTTTTTCAGTTTCTAAGCAGCAATAATCTACAATTTGCTCACGAATTTAAAGCATTTAAACACAAAAAGAGGAGACTTAGTGTAAACAATATTTCATTTCACCACGTCAACAGCCTTTACATATTTTGTTTTTAATTGTCAATTCTCCACGCAAGAGTCGACATTCAGTTACACACAGTTCCCTGGATTTTTGCGACGCCCCTGAGGGAATGCGCATTCTAAAATAGCTGGAATTTAAACAAACGATTGGGTGAAGTTTCGGATTTCTAGAATCGTTCCATTATTTTTTAAACTACAGAAATTACATGTCATTTGCAACATATTTACTCTGACTGTTAATTCCTGTGTTACACAAGATTTGCAGAAACAAGAAGAAATAAGGAAGAATTACAGCACAATAAAGAAATAGTTTATATACTTTACTGTATAGTATTTATTACGTTAAGTTGTGTTGATATCTATGCTATGGTATTGCTTTGAGGGCATTGTAAATGTTCATAAACGTTATAAAGTGAAGGACAGTATTGATGCCTATGCTACAATATTGAGTTGAGGGAATTGTTGATGTTCTTGCTACAATATTGAGTGGAGGCCATTGTTGATGTACAGTCTAAAATATTGAGTGTAGGGCATTTTTGATGTCCATGTTATAATATTGAGTGGAGGCCAATGTTGAATGACTACATTTTCTATATCTGCGAGCAATTACTAAACATATATCTCAAAATTGGTTTTATATATATAACCATATTTTGTCGGGTCCGTACGGAAGCAAATAATAGTGGAACTGTTACCTGTCATGTGCGTTTTAAGAGGCCACTAACGTTATTTGGAGAGAGTGAGCTGTCTCATCCCAAAGTGACACAGAGACCGTGCTGTAGTTGGATATATCCGACCGACAGATGTGCAGCCGAAATGTATATAATGACAACACATTCATTCTCCGGACTAAGTCCTGGTAATATGCAGGAGTTTGAGGAGAACGCAGATGAAGAAAGAAGTGCATATATAATGAGGTGTGGTGTAGGTATAAGATCTCTCTCACAGTGACAGTGACGGATTTATGTTTAATCTACACAAGCTATAGCTTAGGGCCACATTTTCCTGAGCAACCGTCATATATACTTAAATATATTGCAGCATTATTTGTCCCAATGCCGCATGTCCGGAAAGCTTAAGGCCATATCAACTCTAAATCCGGCACAGCAGAGCGGCCATTTTTATAACACATAGATTCTAGTAAAGTAACAGAGGCGGTCAAAGGTGAGAAGCTTTTAATTCATTGTGATTATGGGTTTCGACATTTATGATACACTCTTCTCAACATAACAGTACGACATACCAGGAGTAGAACCATGGTCATAAAGACAAATATACTATCATGCTAAGGCGTCATTTAAAGAGTCGGATGTTACCGAAATTAGATGAAATCACCCATGCAATATTGAAAAAATTCCTTCTACATATTAGTTCTGCCGGATGATATAAGCAGCGTCACTCATCTTGACCGATTGCTAGAAGCTTTTGTGTGTACTGTCGCTAGATAAAGTGGGATAAGTAAAGATAAGGTAAGGAGGTCAGCACACAGGAATTTTCTAAAGAAAGCCTTGTATATACGTGGCACATACATTTTCTATTTATATTCGTAAAAATTGTTCTTGGATGGGAAATTCTAACACAGCTTCTTGATACGTGACTACTTTTGTGTAGTCACATATCAAGAACCTGTGTTGGAATATATATATATATATATATATATAGGTGACCATGTTACAACTCCTACTACGTAACCTGTCATATGCAGCTATATAAGACTTAATGGCTCAAGAATACCTAATAACTCATAATGATCATTTCCGTAATGTTCCTTAGTCTATGTGATTATTCTCTGTGTGATAGTCAAACACAACTAGAGGAAAAGACAAGTGAGATATTTTAAAATATTGTATTTCTTATTAGCCATCAGGTCTTATATTAAACATATATATATATATATATATACAGAGAGAGAGATCTTATATAGATCTCCTAATATCAAAATGAGGACGTGAACAAGTTAACAGGATTCGGTATAGTATCCGCCAACAAGATAACACGATCTGTTTAGAATCCGCTAACAAGATAACACGATCCGGTATAGATTCCATAAACACATATTCGGTATACTGAACCCTGACATCGGCTATGTAAGACATATTTGTTAATGGTAAATCAAGCTTTCTAGCCTGACTCATTTGAATTTTACCTAAATATGTACGTGTTTAAATACATTTGAGGTAATATGACTTTAATCATATACGGCCATGCCAGAACCCCGGGCAAAGGGTTTCATGTCTTAGTCTTCCACATCTCCACATGGTGCGCAATGTTATGGTGCGCAATGTTATGGTGCGCAAAATTATGATCTTGAACACACCACTCGGAAAATGTATTTCCTTCTCTTGCCAGCAATTACAGGATCTGTTTTAATTATTGGCTTAGATATATTTGTTAAATCTTAGATATGTTGTGAACAAAGTGACTTTTCTTAAAAATGGTAATTTGAAATCAATTGTAGAGAAATCTACAAATATATGAACAGATAAAATCTCATAGAACATATGAATTAGCTGGGAAGAAATGACCAGAACACCATACCTCATCTTCCCTCCCAATATATACTGCTTAGCAATCACATGAACAGAATACAGTCAAAAGGCACATCAGGTTACCAGGTGTGTACTCACCCTTACGAAACTGTTGACCTGTTAATATTGTCCAGCACTGAATGAAATTAGAAGAGTGCTCCTCCTACCATTCCTCCCCGCCACCCACCCAAAAAAAAAAATTAATAAACCCACACAAAGGGAACATTGATAAGAAAAACAACAACAGATCACCTACACATGCATCAATCTGATAATATCATTAGTTCGAAGGCATGTGTCCGTGAACCGCTATATCAGTAACCAACAACCTAACTTGAATAAATCTTGTAAATTTTCGAATTATTTTAATTAAAACGTAACACGCATATTACATATTACAAACAAACAGCCGAAGTCGGGTATGTTGGACACTGGCGCAAAGAAACGGCGACACAATGCATTTCCGTTCATTGGATTACATCCTGCTCTAGATCCAGTTGGGAATTTGAGAAGTAACAACAAATATTACCTATGTAAGAACATCCACTTTTCGAACACAATAGTGTGTATTAAAATATAATCAAATGACATATTGAAATGATATATAATTGACAACTTAGCGAGAGGTTCCGCATTTTCTTGTGTGGACCTGGGGTTAACTGATAATCAAGATCCTAAAATTACATCCTCGTGGTTCACCCGGAAATAGAAACACAGCGGCTCGTGCGGTGTTCCTAGCAGACATTTTTTAGAGATCGTGTGTGTCATATATGTAAGATGTAGATGTAATGAGTCACGATAGAGTAGCAAAATAGATACAATTGTCCAGCACGAGACAGATCAGCGGAAGTTGTGTTCATTATTGAGAACAAGCAGAAGCCGACACTTCCCACCACAAATGACCCCATTCAAAGTAGGAGTCATGACTCAGGTATTGCATACGCCAACATGAACATGCACCTGCGTATAAAAAAATAGCTTTAGATACACCTTCACATTGCAGGAAAGGAAAAACAGCAAAAACATGTCTGGAAAGACATATTGGTCAATTGTATGACTGAATCATTGTTGAAACTTAGTATCTGGGCACAGTGGACAACGTAGACGGGGAACAAGTCCTTGTCTTTTTTGGCGTTACAATCCTCGTTTGACTTGACTGTCACCGTTTCCAACACTGTTCATACAGAGAGAACTGGATTCAGTACCCAATGGCACAGTAGGGTATACTGTCTTTTTAACACGAGATGTTTTTGGAAAAGGCATGCTCCTCGTCCGAGATAGTTTCAATCTATCCACTTCCTTGGGTGATTGTCGGTTAAATGACACACACAGACTGACCCTGGCAAACAATCTGCTCGTCTCGTGATATATAACCCCTCTATATTGAAAACTTCTTCAATTATCATTGCACTAAACCCAAATCTAAGTCACCTGGATATGAATGAAAGCTCCCAGAAATCACCCCACTGCATATATGAAATAAGATCAAATTGCTCGCTATTCCTGGGGACAATAAGCAAACAAACAACAACAAACTCAGCATTGCAACACTCATGCACACAACTTATATTTATTTATTGTTAGAACAATTATTTAGATCAAATTTATTAAACAACTCAAGTAATATGAACATAACAGTACAATGTATTCTATTCAATAACACAAGCTACCGCTTATGAATCTCATTTTGTACTGAAAAATACAAATATATCTTGCCTTCTAAATAAAGGTGTATCATATAGAACAGACAGATGCGTAATAAAGGTGGATCAAATAGAACAGACAGATGCGTAATAAAAGTGTATCATATAGAACAGACAGATGCGTAATAAAGGTGGATCATATAGAACAGACAGATGCGTAATAAAGGCGTATCATATAGAACAGACAGATGCGCAATCTAGGTGTATCATATAGAACAGACAGATGCGTAATAAAGGTGTATCATATAGAACAGACATATGCGTAATAAAGGTGGATCACATAGAACAGACAGATGCGTAATAAAGGTGGATCACATAGAACAGACAGATGCGTAATAAAGGTGTATCATATAGAACAGACAGATGCGTAATAAAGGTGGATCATATACAACAGTCAGATGCGTAATAAAGGAGTATCATATAGAACAGACAGATGCGCAATAAAGGTGTATCATATAGAACAGACAGAGTCGTAGTAAAGTGTATCATATAGAACAGACATATGCTTTATAAAGGTGTATCATATAAAACAAACAAATGCTAAATAGCCTGTGTCATCTACTTGCTACTATATTTAACACAACAATTTTAATCACATGCAGATGTCAGCAAAAATTGGAGATCTATTTCAGATAAACTGTTTATAATAGAACTGAAATTAATCATTTCAAGAATTCAGAGATTACTTCGCACAAAACAGCACAGAGATTCAACTTGTATATATTAAATCATATTTTCCTTAATGAACAGATAATGTTTGCTAATTATATTGATAAAATGTGCAGTTCTGGAAAAAAATATATCTATAAGTTATTTAAAAAAAATTATTTTCATAGTAAACACAGTATCAAAATCCCTACAGCTGACGGGAATTGAACATGCGATCAAAATCCCTCATCAGTATAGAGCTGATCGCAGATCCCAAACAATGTCAATTATTTTGGCTGATTGCACTGACCCGTTCTTTTCATTAGCCAGCGATACAGAGTATATGTAAAGTGACAAATGATTTAAGATAGGTAACGCACTTTAGGATCGTCACTTTAAATTACTCTGGAGAATTACTTGGCAGTAAATATCCGCAATAAGTTTCATTTAATATTGACGAAAACACGTGAAAACAAAAATATATGAAATATTCCACCACTTTTAATGGACATAATCGAATTCAACTTACACTACCAGCCTCACACATTAAGAATTGTCTGTCCGAGTATTACACATACATAGTTAAAAGAAAATCTGACAAATTTCCCATTCTTCCTGATACTGAATTCGTTATGAAGTGACGTCGTCTTTCACTTAATGTTCAAAACTAAATATTACTTCTGTTGTGAGTCACTTTTTATGTAACCATCTATTTTCATCTTCAATGATAGTTTCTAGAAGATATTATGGAATGTAAGGGAGTCATTGAACAAAAATAAACAGACTAGAAGATAAGGTAAGACCACAACGATGTGCTTTCACCTATCTATCCTAATAATTGCATGGACTGATGTACAAAATAAACAGTGTGATAGTGCGTTGGAACTCCAGAGCAGAAATTAACGTTATTTTGAGTTTAGAAAAAACAGCAACATTTTCTCAGGAATCTCACGAAAATAAACGAGGGAATACAATGAGAACGAGTACAGTACTTTGAAACCATATATTGCTCTACATAGAAGAGACAGTTGTACCGTTTAACATCGTATATATTACTTACAGTAAATGCGAGACAGGGTACTTAATAGCATCTTAGTGAGACAATTGTTATTATTTGTTTTGGATACCATATGTCTCCGTGAAGTCTGAAGATCATAGTTACAGCAGATAAGTTTGACGGCAATAAAGATCGAGATTATTAGCGTGAAAAATTTGTTGATGGTTTAAATTAATAATGTATCATGTCAAAGAATCAGTATCGCACCTAGTGCAATATATTAAAAATAGAAAGTTGTGAACATGCATGATCGCCTATGTCAGTGGACACGAAAACCAGATTATGATTATAGTCAACAAGTGAATTAATCAACAATAATTGGAATATCTTACCCAAAAAAATACAAGCATACATTTTGATGATGAGGAAGAAAATAAAAAAAAATATTGCTGCACAGTAATAACATGAATATGAAAGACAATAAGCAGACAAATAAAAGGAATAAGAATAGAAACTTTGAGAAAACAAATAATTAGTAGACGAAATAGAGGAGACATAGAAATGATAAATGTAAGTACGTTTCAGATAGATATATAAACACAAAAGATGTAATGGATTTATAGAAGTTAATTTTACGTCTACGTTTTTATCTGTTATTGCATTCATCAATAAACATACAAAAAGTTCAAAAGACAAACAATTAAAAATAATATGAAAAGAACAATCCCGGATATTTCTACGGTATCAAGTTTGAGAGAAAATTAAAACACAGAAAGTAAGAAATATAAATAGATGAGAATGGTACCACAATCTACACATGTTATTTAATCAACAACGTAAAATTTATAAACATGATTTAGGATACAAAATCGAACAATTGTAAAATATATTATTAAATCACCACAGAAAAGAACAAGCGACAGAGAAAGCATACATTTTTATAATTATTAAATGTAAGTAAGCAACTGGATAAACACTTTATCACATGATCATAAAATGTAACGAAAATACTGCTACAAATATTCCAAGATAATTAAAACAGTATCGTCTGTGTACAATATGAACTCTGGATATTACAGAGCAAGAAAACTATATGAAGCGTAGAATTGCAGTGCTAATCAAGATTTCTTCAAAGAAAGCTAAATATCTATTAACAATATATGTGATTAACAAGTGTTTCTGTACATGTTATCTTCTGCATGGGGGCATATATAACGTTTTAAACATGCTGTCTAACATTACATGTTTTTTTGGGATGTATGCAACTGAGATTATGAAACTGCATTGGGGAATCCTTGAGAAGTATGGAAGTATGGAGTACCACAGGACACATAATAAGATAAACGGAAATATGTAGCAGTGTTATCAGCTATTTAAAATAAATGTACTAGAAAGTTTGTCAATATGTTTCTTTTATAAATTGGGTGACACTTTAACATATTTTCGTGTAGCTGTTACACACAAAGTAGGAATTATGTTAATATAATTGCTGATCATACAAATTATTAATTTTTTTTGGTAACATCAGGAGTTAGGCAATAATGTGACATTATTATTCTTCATCATTTATATGGATAGTATCACGAACATAAAGCAATACTAAAAGACGGCAAGTAATAAAATGACTTAAGGCAACTACTCTTTGCTAACAATCCGTGTCCACTCCACAGTAAACGTGAACAGGTGAAGAGGCACACACCATACTCAATACAAGCTGATTCAAATATAACACAGGTATATATTGAAAAATGGTCCTATCTCTTATGGACCTATCTCATGGTCCTATCTCACGTTCAGAGAACCCGACGCAGTCAACATTATAAAAATATGTTCAAGCATACTGCAAAAGTGTTTGTATCGTGGAAGCATTTTCACAGCTGTCATATGATCAAGCATTGAGATTGAGGAAGAAATCAACAAGCCAACGACGTAAAATATCAACGTACATCAATCTTGAAACACTCATCTTTTCCGATGGAGACTAATACTAAAATCGCAAACTAAATCTGCATAGAAATATTGTGATACCAATGTAAGACACATACATTAACCGAAGAACATAAGACAAATATCACAAAGTGCGAAATAAGATGTTTAAGAAAAGTAGCAAAGGGACAAGAAAATACCGTTTTTTAAATTTTCAAATTACACGAACAATCGGAACATCATAGGATATTAAAAACCAGAGCCGGAAATGGTTCAGCTACGTAATGGGAATAAATCCTAACTTTCAATCAACAAGAGCATACAATATGGTAATGTAATCACAGACAATCAAGGGGTTACTAATATGAAGACGCATTGACGAAATCACCGACACCATACAACGACATAACGTTGATGTGTATCAAACTAGCAAAATCACATATATCGTAAACCGACAATCACATAAGCTTGCAACACCCACCATATACAGAGACGCAAAAAAGAAGATGTACTTATTATACACATATTTAATTCACTGAAGAAAACACGCAATTTAGAGTTGATTAATGTGTACTGCATGTGATGGGGCACTCGTATTCCAACCACATTATTGAGTACATCTTGATTATATCATATTGCATTGTCTCTAGAGATACGCGTGTCACAATTAAGGTAATCGTATCTCAAAGACGTTCAGAATATATTGCAGCAATAGATTAATACTATAGTTAAAAGTACAAGGAGAGAGGAAAACTAACAGACTTTAAAAAACTACTTAGCGAATTGTCTTACCAGTATAGGGTAACCATGTAGTGGATACCCTCTCACTGTGGAATACCAGGAAATGAAAAAGCAGACCAACTGGCTAAGGAAGGTGCTGCCGAAGACCAACCAGATGACCAATCACCTACCATCAGAAAAAACAGATGATAAAGTCAGTAAGAAAGCCACAAACACCAACACGAGATGACTATCATATTATGAACAGACCAGAACAAGTTATAATTCTACGTCTCAGAACAGGACACAACCAACTCCGCAGTCACATGTATACGAAGTTCAAGATTGGCAATAAGGCCATGTGTACATGTGGACAGGCAGCACAGAGTGCCAAACATATACTTCAAGAGTGTTCTGAGCATGAAACGCTGAGGCAGACATATTGGCCAGAGGAAACAACACTGGAATCAAAACTCTATGGGACACTGTATGAACTACAAAAGACAGTGAGTTTTTATTAAGGAGACAGAATTACAGATATAGACATGTTTCAAGTGAACGAAAAAAGAAGAAGAAGAACAAGGAAAGAGAACAAGAGGTAGACACAGAATATTATGGGCACAAGATATCGAAGACCTTCTGAACATAACGCTGGAAGACGATGGGCAACTTGTACACGCTCGTGAGGCTTACGGAGTGGCAGTGAGGACACCATTCTGTAAAGGTCACGTCAAATAGATAGATATATATCACATTGAGGATAATTATAGTGAATACGTAAATGTGCGTTACACATTTCTGCTACTGCTAATAAAATATGACAAAATCAATTATATTGAAATGAACATGGAAGAAAACTGTTTGACGTTTCGATCTATGATCTTCGTCTCACTAAACATAAAATAATAAGAAAACAACGAATGATACATAAACATGTATTATTATTTTATAAAACATATTTACGTTTTCATATATATTTTAATATTCATTTAATGCAATGGGGGACTTTTCTTCTGAGCTATTTTTTATACACAGAACTCCGGCACTGCCAGAGATGACCAATGCCGTGAGAATTAGCATCCTACATATAGGAAGGAACTATTACTAACGTGACATATAACATGACAATGCTATGTTCTTAATTAAATGTATTGTATATACTATTGTTGACAATTTTTTAGCTTGTTTGTTATTGCTAATTGTACGTATAAAAACATCCCTCTGTAACAGACCTTCCAAGCCAACAATGCGCATTCATTGCATTTAACCTACATTAATAGCTATAAAATGAAGACCACAAGAACAGCTACATTAAATGGCTGTGGTCTCTGCGGAAAAAAAAATCATAGTTGATAAATTTATGACAAAGGCCAAAGGTAAACGAAGAAAATGGTGGATAGAGAACATCAAGATAGCCTTGAAGAAACATAGATTTAACGCAATCAATGCAAGTCATCTAGAATTGAAACTATAGCTGAAGCTCCACTTCTACGCGTAACGACAAATGTGAATGTGATCAACCATCGATCACCTGGGGACATACAATTGACAAATAACTTTTCCTGTTATATTTCTGAGCATATATTCTCTTATAATGTTGGAATTGTGATGATGATTTTTTGTGTGGGTTGTCTCTTGGGAATAAACTGGTAGTTTAGACACTGTATCTACTATTGCAAATGCTATAAGTAGTTCTGATCACAATAATGATACATATTAAAATGTTACTATTAGTTAGTCATTTCTTTTTAGACCACATGGGGCGCATATGGCGGTAGTAATGTCTTTCCATGTCAAGCTTTCCCTGTTACTAATAATAAAATAGATTATTTATAAACTCGTCCAATTAATAAATGTAAATGACACAATGACTAAACTATTTCCTGTTCACTCTATTCTAGCATCGGTAATATAATGGTGTCTTTTATTTTCACTCTACTTCAGCTTGGGTGGATAATTATGTCTTTTATGTTCAATGTACTACAGAATGATCTGATTAATGATCCGTTCAATTTTCATTTACTCCAGCATAGGCCGATAATTATGTCTTTAATTTTCACTCCACTTCGGCGTCGGCTTATAATGCTGTTTTTCATTTTCATTTTCACTCTATTTTAGCGTCGGTTGATAATGATGTTTTTCATTTTCACTCTATTTTAGCGTCGGCTGATAATGATGTTTTTCACTTTATTTTTAGCCTGATAATGATGTATTTTAATTTTCACTCTACTTCAGTATCGGCTGATAATAAGCTCTTTAATTGTCAAGCTACCCCGGCTTCGACGAATAATGAGGACTTTTATTTTCTTAGTACTATGTAATGAGCTGATAATGGTCTTTCATTTTCACTCCACTTATGCATCGATTGATAATAATCTCTTTATGTTTTTGTTTTATTGAATAATATTGGCACTGTAATGTACCTATTTCTGTTAATTTTAATAGTTGCTTTGTATTAACCCAGCCCCTCCATTTCCACTTGCAGGTTGTTTCCCGACACAGGGGCTATATGTCTTCATTTATTACGTGCACACCCATGATTGTCTACAAATTTATAATAAGAAAACATTGTTTATTTGCTGCGACAATCTCCACTTTTTCGGCTGTCCTCTGGCATTTTAGTTATTTATATTTCTCCTCATTTACAAAGCCGTTCTCTTTAGCCTGTTGTTGTTTTTTGACTAATTTCCCTACATAAAACATCTGCACTCTTCATTTATATTCTATTTTTCTTATGATCCACACTTTTTCTTGTTCCCATAAGTCATTCTCAAACTCATTCGGATTAACAGGATGTAGTCCGAAGAAGGGAATGTGTAATATTTACAGTTTGTTAGTATATGCTCGTTGGTCCTTACACACCCGTCTTTAGCATGACTTTCTGGGTCACTTTAACCTCTATTGAAGGGAGCAACAACTTAATTTCCATGTTTTATTTTCTTAGAAGTTAGATTTACTATGCGTATTTATTTGTTGTATTTGTTTTACTAGTACAGACCTGCCTGCCAGGGACAGAAATGAGTTCGAAGTATTCACAATCAAAAGAACGTTCTAGAGAGAATGTCACTTGATATACAGTACTAGGGAAATGTTATTACTTACCATTGTTGTAATTTGATATATAGCTTACTACGACTATCTATTTATTGGGTATACTATAGTATTTATATTATTGGATACTGGTGTGGCGCATATCCGAGAGGTTTGACGCTTGTGAGGTCCAGGTTTCGATCCCCGATAAGGACTAGGCTTATTTCTGTCATGGGTAAATTTAAAAAATCCGCCCTTAACTTGACAGCAAAAACATGACGCGTGTATCATATACACCACTGGATACGTTCCTACAACTACATAACCAGAAACATTCAGTATTAACAGTTTTTGACAGATTGTTCTTCAGGATGATAATGAAGCAGATGGACGCGCATACACCTTGCATGACTCAACATTATCCTTCTGGGGGCTTGTTAGCTTCCTTATATATATTACATTTTGTTTAAAGATGTTTATTTTTTGTTTAAATTACCACAATCTGCTCAATGTAAACACACAAGATTAATTTAATGAGTAGAGTGTGCTGCAATCATATTTTTTACTACGTTATTCAATACTTTGCTTTACACAAACTATTTCAACTGTATCAGTTCCCCGAGGCAATGTTCATCTTCTTTCCGCATGTGTCATTTAGTATTACTCATTTATATTTCATACGAAGTTACATTTTATAGTTTTAAGTACACATGCAGATATGTATTTTACATGTGCATTGAGATGTACTTTCGTTAACTGTTCATATATATATATATAATATATGTATACACATACGCCATAAACAAGAGTAAAATATCATAGATAAGCGATTCTCAACATGTGTCATGTGACCCCCCCCCCCTTCCCATGTTCCCTCTAGACCACATAGAAACAAACATGAAATTTAGGGTTAGGACACACCAATCCTGGTGGTCAAAGGAAGATAAATAAATGTAGGATAACAACACGAATTAGAGATGAACTTAAAATATATTGGTGACTTGCAGAGAAACCAATGTCAGAATCAAGTGTCCAAGTCAACATCGAAAAGGTAGGTGCCACTGCCAGAAATGACACACTCGCAAGGCCAAATGTAAGTCTTCAGTAAAAGGGGGGGGGGGGGTGGTACCCAGAAATTATCAATGTAATTTTATATTTATCGTTAGGCTTATGAAAAGCTTTCCGCTAAACATTATTCAAATGGGTGGGAAAAGGGGGGGGGAGGGATACATACGTTTTGGCAAAGTTCCTAATACAAATAGTAATTTTCTTATTTTCTTAGTTGGGTGGGTGCTTTAGCCCCTTCCCCTATATCTACGGGCTAGGAAAGTCGACAAGCATTTCACCCAATGGGTTTAATTTAAAATATACAGTACGAAAGGAGGTGATCAATATTGATTCGAAAATGGCAAACTACACAAAGTATTATAATTATCGTATTGTTGGTATGATGAAAGCCAATGCAATAAATATCCTATTGTGAGTATTAGGAGATCGAGTGTAATTGTAAAATTGACATGGGATGTGCCAAAATAGCTCATCTAGTTTATGTAGTGTATGCAGCTGTTGCTCTGATACATTCGTATGTACCAATTAATCAAGAATATGTATCTTGCACTAGTTTCTTATTGTGCATAGCGTAAGACCTGCGAGAATCAACATTTTATGTGATACGATGTTTATAAAAATCAATCTATTAAAAACGCTTTGAATTGTTTTAATGTTGTCATTGTGTACATTTCAAGTTCACAATTTCTATATTTTGATATGACGGAATATGTCACAGTTTCATATAAATTTACCAGGCGGAATTTAATTTTACACATATTTTAGTGTTTATTTTTATATTGTTGCAATCATCAGGAGTTTCAAGCGATCAACAGTTTCTTTCCTAAGACAATTGCAGAGATATAAACTTCATATTCAATCAAATAAACTAAATGTGAGATTGGAGATTGAGGTGTCGACAACTGTTGTCACTTTTCTGATTATACAACCAACAATAACAAAATGGTGTGGGAGATTGGCGGTAGAGGTGGTGATTCCGGCTCTCACTTTTCTGATGATACAACTAACAATAACAAAATTGTGTGGGAGATTGGCGGTAGAGGTGGTGATTCCGGCTCTCACTTTTCTGATGATACAACCAACAACAATAACATCAAGTTTGAGGTTGGAGGTAGAAGTGGTTGCAACGGCTCTCACGTACTTGGCTTATGACACAGCCCCCAACAATAACAACATCAAGTTTGAGATTGGAGGTAGGTGTGGTGACAACGGCTCTCACTTGGTTGAATACACAGCCCCAAAAATAACAACATCAAGTAAGAGATTTGTGGTAGATGTGATGACAATGGTGCTCACATGCCTGGTTACGCATCCACCAACAACATAGTGATTTTTTCCGACTGTAATAATGTTACGCGAGATAAAACATTTTATGGTAAAAATGAAGTTGGCTGCTCTTCTCATTAATATCAAAGTATCATATGTATCTACTGTGCAGGTCATGGAGGAGTCAGAAGCATAGGCAGAGCTGATGCATTGGCGGACAATGACATAGTTGATCTATCAGCGCTACAGAAAGACAAAACTGAGTTCCTAATGCAGGTATGGATGTAATACAAATGGATGAAGAGCAAGCTGAAACATAAAATGTTGATGTTCAGAGAATGATAAAAATGGGAGGGCAAAGGAAGATGGAAGAACGTTGCTCATCTAGGAAAGATTAGAAGAATGCACAACCTACAACTGATTGCTAAACTGAGCATATACACGCTGAGATGGATTATGGATCGACGATCTGAGATTGAATCTAATGATGTGGTATTAGTTCTTAACCAAAAATATGTGCTAATGGGAGGGATAGTTTCTTTAGAGCTTAATTTTATACCTAGAATAATCCACAGTTTTCGGTGTTATGTACTGTTTTAAGATTAAGGCTTTTATTCTGATGATGTCATGCAGGTAGACATCAAACCACGTGAAATTCTAAAATTATTTTATGACATCAATACTGACCACTTTTAATCGCAGAGTTCATATAAAGACATGGCTTCAATACGGCGATATAATTCACTATTCTACTTTTACAAAAACATGTGCGTGTTACCGAAGCTTCCAGAAGATTAAATAATAGTCACACTGTAATTTTCCTCTCATACATGATTTAAGAGAAGTATAAGCAATATGAGGGTGATATTGGCATGTAATTTAATATAATGTGAACGTGACCCACACACGCTGAGTTTGGAAAAAAAGATTGAGATCTCAATCAAGATGCAAACCATGACACAACACATCACATTCTCTCATATCCTCATAATAAGTACATTTTTATTTCAGAACGAAAGAAAACTTAAGACAAAAGAAATATTACAAATTAAAACACTACTTAACGTCCATTACCAGTTGTTGCCACTCTATTTCCCTACTTCTGAGATTCTCATGTTTAAGAATCCAATCTGAGCACAACTTACTTGATTGAAAGTACGATAGTGAAAATAATGAAATCAATATAAACATACACAAACTTAAAATATTTAATAATGCAATGTTACAATCAGCGAATGCTGGGTGTTACCATTTTCTATAGTAACATGTGTTACCTTAAACGGTGTCTAAACCTTGTGCATTGTGTTCAGGAGTCCGCATGCTCGATACATGCAGGGACGACATATTCACAAGTGCATTTTTCGGATATATTTTACGGATTATCACTTGGCGATACCAAATTACGTGATTGTAGTAATAATTTGACAAGCTGCATGCTACTCTTATTGGATGTAATAAGTACATATGAGAAATATATAGTAAAACAAAACAATTCTCAAATATTTTTGAACTTTTCTGTTGTAATTATGCAACAAATATCAACCATATTCTCATGACTGTATATGTCATAGTGTAGTCTCAATTACACTATCTTTATTATAGTTCAAACAATATTTTAGTTAGTAGACACACCACTATACGTTACAGATAAATATACACTTTGAGCAATCTATATGACCTTAAAATAGACACACGAGAAGGCACAAATGTAAAACGTAGCAACGATAACGCGTATGAAGAAGAAAGAAATGGTACAGTTCAAGTGGACGCCACCACATACTCGAGTTATTTCCCTTGCCTAAGTGTACATTTCATGTTCATCATTTATTAATTTAAATATTAATTTATTTTAGGGTTTGGGGTTAGAGTTAGGATAGTTGTCTTGTACATAACTACCCTAACCTCAAAGCTAAAAACTAAAAATTTCAATGATTAAATAATTAACATGATATTTACACACACAGACATGGGAAATAATTAAACATGAGCTGGCGTCTACTTCTACTGTACCGAAAAAATAAGCCGTCACTGGTAAATATGACCATTTTTTTAATAATGCGGATGAACAGTTAAGACCTGAAAAACTTACAGGATGAAAAATAAAGTATAAGAAATTCGGTTCCTAATCTAATAGAATGAAGAAAGATAAACGGGTGAGAAGATCAAGAGAACGAAAAGACATCCATAATACCCGAAATATACAGAAGAATATATATCTAAAATGTATATATTTGAAGTTAAACGTTGATAAATGTTTGTCATAGCTACGACTTAAACAGATACGAAGATATACTTTATAATTTGATTTAAGATGTTGTGTGAATTGAACAAATCAAAGATAAAACGTAACTTGTGTATATATGTAATATGCCTAAAAAATAAAATAATTGTTAAAGGGTTTAGAAATAGTGTGTCCTAATTATATTGAGGTAATGGTAAAAGAAACAGAAAATTATTTACCAGGTTAAAAAAAGGAAAAAAGGATTGATGTACCAATTGGATTTAGATTTGGAAAACAAAGTGTGAGGATTTCGTGAAATCATTTCCAAGAATTCGACTTACTTCACGAAGGCTGTACTACAAATATCTAAATTATAAATCACAGCAAACACATTTAACATATATTTTACAAAAAAAGATTATCATGGGAAAAAGAGAACTATACAGATCATCGAAAGTGAAATTAGCACGACAACTGATGCCTACCACTATCTAAATCATCAGGCAATGGCTACCACAACTCACCAGAGAACAAGACATAACAGACTAAAAAAACATAAACATGATGCGACTGTCTGCAGCACAATTTTGCACTTGTACACCAGAGTAAAACTTGCAGAACTGACCCCAGTATGAACAACGACGCGATTCTATTGGCCAAAGAATCAACCTTACTACCAAAGATAGATGAAACCGAAAAAGAAAATCAGAAAAGGTAAAGTTCATCTAGTTATCATTGTTTGACGGTGTAGACATCAAGCGAACATAGGAAATATACATATATTATTAAACCTTTCCTGTACCAACTCTATGCTAAACACTATTTGGTGGTCTTATAACTTACCTCGCAGCCACCATATGTTCATGATTCATTCCACCTCAGTCACCGTTATGTTACCTAACTCACCATTCAGTCAGCAGATGCTGGTGACTAACTCATCTCTATCACCATTCTTTGGTTATCTAGCTTACCTCAAAGTCACCATTTGTTGGTGAGCCCTAGAGCTGTGAAATTCTCTAAAGATGATATGCCATCTACTGTATGAGTCTGCTTCTTCTTCTTCTTGTGTATTCGTTTTTAAACTCGTACATGCTAGCATGACGTAATTCTAAGAAATCGATACATCATGTCACTGTTCACACCTTACTTGTGCTATCTTAGCCTTTTACCCTGATAAAAAGCCTATACTATATATGTGTGTGATGTAATATCAAGTATGCGTTATTCAATATTCAATATGTTAGTGCAGGTAACGTAAATGAGCCTATTTGTATCAAAAATATATATTATTATATATAAGCGGTTATTTGTGTGATCAATTGTAAAAGCTGCGGAAAGTAGTACATCGGGGAAACTGGCATAAGATTGAGCAACCGCTTCTGTAACCATCTTCATGCGATCAAGCATAGAACACTATTGTTGCTACACACTTTAACGGTGATGGCCATCATGGCCCTCTTGATATTGAAATCACGGCTATCAGATCCTGCACCATCGATGAAAGATCTAGGTACGCTCTAGAATATCGTATTATTTTTAGTTGGGTAACCTCAAGCCTTTTGGACTCAATTCCGACCACTCTTTTGTCTAGCTGTCGGTTGGTGTTGTCTGTGTCTTTATTATTTTCGTTCCTTCATTTACGCCATCTTTTTGTTCGTTTCGTTTCCATCAATTTAAGTTTCTTATGTACTTCATGTCCTTCCGGCACCTCACTTCCATATTTAGTTCGTGTGTTGTAATCATTTCTATTAGTTGTCTTTTGATGTTTTGTGATTATCTTGATACAGAACATTTGGTTAAAACATTGAAAATGTTTTGTGTATTGTAATTTATATGTTTTCTTGTTTACAAATCATAGGCCCCCCCCCCTAGTTTTAGTGATAGTCCGTCTTGTCTAAGTGGAACGCTCTATAACCTGTGTTTTAGGTAAATAGAATACATTACTAGTTTAGCATAAGCGGTGTTTAAAAATTGTTCATATTGAAACATCGGATATTGTCAATTTGTGGCATTACCTTGCCCAAAGTGGTGACCTAGCATCAAACGTGTGAGTTACACATCATTTATTCCATACAAGGGGTAGCGCACTAACAATTATTAGTCTAATCTAATTAGCGTAATCGATTATAATGGAACACGCAGAATATTTCACTCAATATTTATTTTGTTGTACAATATTTATAACGTTTCTGCTCTGTTTCTTTATCTCTCTCTCTCTCTCTCTCTCTCTCTCTCTCTCTCTCTCACACACTCTCTGTCCTAGTTATTATTAGAATTAAATGAATCGTTATAAATCATTGTATTGTCAGGCGTCATTTCAATGAACTGATGTGTTGTATCTTCAGTGTGGTTTAAAAACGACAACTCCAAAATGGAAATGTACATGTTGGTAATAATTGTAAATAACAATCACAACTTAAATCAGTGTTTACCAACAAACAGCTTCGTAAACCAGTGTTTACCAATAAATCCCTACTTGAATTAATGTTTACCACTGTATTTTTCCGACACTCATGACATTCACTGTGAGTTGCCTCTAATACTCCTCCTTTACAGCTGTAAGGCATCAGTAAATTTCCTCGTTTCATCAAAGTGAAATGCGTTTCTACTGATGAATTCCTGAGGTAACCGGGAATTGAATTGAGGCTATGTTGGTAATATTATCATATGATGATTGGGTGACACAGGGGTAAAATAAAGAATTTTACAAAAAATGATACATGGCTGCGTTGTACCGTTCATAAACGGGTTTTTCACACTTTTATTTGCAATTATTTTTTATTTGCAACACCTCAACAATTATTTGCCAATTTTGTACACCCCCTTTCCCCCAAAATTTGGAAATATCAGGATTTCAAGAACACTCCCTTCCTCTTGTAATTATTTCAGAAATATGTTTATCTTTTTTAAACATACAGAAATATTTTTTTAAACAATTACGTAAACATAAATTATTTTTGTAAGATTTGTAGAATAATTGTTTCCAAATGTTAACTATTTACTGATATATGTTCCTTTTACTTTCTATATGCAGTGAGAAGTTTTACTGAGATTTCCTTCATACCCAAGAGACTTCAACTTTCGGCTTAATGCAATGCTTATTGTAGGATCCCTCTATTCAGAGGTGAATATGTCACGATTAGCTGATAGTCTGCCAATGTCACCCAACATGCATCTTTTCCTTCGACGAATCGTTTTGCAGTCAGCAAGGAATTTCTCGTGTAGGAAGACCATTATATTACCACCTTTTATGTCCCTAGGTCCCAGATAGAATATATTCTGTTTGAGCGGTGTTGGGCAAAGTTACAGTTGAATTAGACTCACGTTTTATACATCTTTCTAGACAAGGTCCTGCTTTGTTAAACACGTCGGGATTTTGGGTTTAAACTGTGCATTTCTCAGGCACTGGCTTTGTCCGCTGGAAATGGTCTTCCAATCCTTCGTCAGGCGCGGCATCTGTTGTTTATTTTTACTCTTCGCAATTGCGATATTACCCAAAAACGTATGTGGATTGCGCTATCTCGGACGAGGAGCTTCGCAGTGTGCTCTTACGTACGGAACCCAAACCTCTCTGTATGAGTCGTGTTAGGCAACGGCGGCAGTCGAGTTAGGCTAGGTCTGCAGTGTCCTAAATGGCTTGATTCCCCCTCTACGTTGCCCACAGCTTCCAGAGTCCACAATCTCAACATTCATTTTGTTAGAAATTTCAACAATGTGCTCCGAACATTTGTGCAATGCTTGCGATGCGTGTAATGAGAAGCTGTATTCGAATCTTTTTTTCATACCGAAAGTGCTTGTTGAAGTTGGCATATTAAATACTTGAATAATGACTCCTACTTTGAATTGGGACAATTGTGGTGGTACATGTGGGCTTTTTGTGTGTTCTGAAGCATGAACTTCACTTCCGCCAGTCGTTCTTGTGATGGATAGCTGTAGCTTCATTGCCGCTGTAACGATTAACATACACAACGCTGCCCTCTAGCGCGTGGTTCCTTTTCCCGGAATCAAGGTGTATTCATATGATCACCATATCTCAGCCAGATCTACCCACTTCTGAACGTCAACATTGACCGTCCCTCCAAATTGTCTGTCTTCTTGGCTTTACGTTACTGTTTGTCGACAGTGCTGCTATGTGTGTTTGAGTAGATGTCTCGAACATATTATTATATTTATGCAGGCTATCATCTACAGCCTTCACATCATCGGATATGAGGCTAAAAATGTTCGCCAGAAACCAAGATCAGCTGTCCTTATGTTTCCAGGGTGCACCATTTCTTTATTAGGACATGGTTATATGCTAACCCTGCGTCCGCGCAAGAGCATCCTTTTCTTCTTCTACTGATATATAAAAACAATCATGGTTATATGCTAACCCTGCGTCCGCGCAAGAGCATCCTTTTCTTCTTCTACTGATATATAAAAACAATATTGTCGATGATAACTTATGTTGACAATTGTAATACTTGTTCAGTCCTCAATTCCGATTATTGTAGAAATGTGTTTCTTTAGACCAAAATTGCAAATTGATATAACAGCTGTGTTTATTAATATATAGAGCAGACTAGATGGATGTCTCTATTATTGTACATATACTGTGTATAATTGGTCAACTTTTCTATTCAATCCATGAAAATAAATACAATGTTCTTCTCTAGATGACCTCTAAAATTTCAAACGTGTACCAACATTTTATTTTAGGGAATTAATGTTTCAACCTTGGCAACCATATTGTCATTATCAAGACAAACGTTTTACAGATAAATAACTTCACACATCTTCATACGTAATTATTACCTTGTATTGTTTAAATTTCTTATGTTATTATATGACTGTTGTCTATTTCATTATGAGTATCATTACTGTTATTAGTGTTTTATTTTTAATTCTTTTGTTCGTATCTTAATAAAGACCGTACAGTTGAAAGTTGTATTTAATCGTATGTGTATACTGTTAACTATATTTGTTAGTGTTAGTATGTGAAAGGCAATACCTGCTTTCATGTGCGTTCATACATAGGTAAAAAATTTGGAGCCGCGTTAGCGCAGTTGCGCACTGGCTTCGCAGATGAGTGGTCCTGGGTTCATTCCCCAGTTGAGGCGGAAATGTATTCAGATCGCAACGGCTCCCAGGTCGACCCAGCCTTATATGGGTACCGGAATAATCCGGTAAGTAAAGACTGCGAGGGAGAGGTTATGGCTACCACCCTCATTTGCAGAGCCTGTGAAATGTGAGACCGCTAACATCTCACACCCCTACGGCATTAATAAATGCTATGGGTTACTTTACTTTTTATACATAGGTAAAGTAAAGGTAAAATAACCCATATCATTTATTAATGTCGTAGGAGTGTAATATGTTAGTGATCTCACATTTCAATGGCTATCCTCTCCCTCGCAGTCTTTACTTCCCGGATTAATCCTGTACAAATTTAAGGCTTGGTCGACCCGGGAGCCGTTGGTATCTGAAAAATATTTCCGGCTCAGCTTTGGAACCACTGCGCTACGCGGCTCCCTAATACATATTAATACATATGTTAATACATATTGTGTCATCAGTTAAAACGTAGCAAAACAGCACATTCGTAGATGTGATCAGTAGCATGTTTTTGTGTGTTCCTATGTTATATTCATTGTTACCTCAAAGATGTAGAACATCGGCAAATTAGCAGATGTGATCAGTTCCAGATGATTGTATGTCCTATTGCTGGATGCGATATTTTATTTAATTATACAGACCCGTGGACTCATCGGGTACATCATTCAAACTTGGCATTATTTGTTTTTACGCGTAATTTTAATTGGTTGCCACCACAAATTATACCCTGGACCAATGAAAACCATAGAAAATGTGATTTTATATAAAACTGAATACTTTGTTCGATGTGCACAGTGTCATATACTACTGTTTTGATGCAACTCAAACCAATCTTTGAAGGAAGAATACTTCATCCTCGTTTTCAAACTCCCACAGATTAGCAGGACATATCTCATTATTCTTCTAGAGTTTATCATAAACAGCTGTTAACGGCAATCACATCATAATACGATTATCAGTAAAATTCCACCGACAAAGCCTGGTTGAGGCAATCTACTTTACGAGAGCAAGAACAACCAGTAATCAATATATCGTAATGCTAGTTAACGGGAAAGACATAAATGAAGTTATTAAGGAAGAAAAACATACGTGTGTGATCATGCCTTTTTTAATATTCATATATATCATATGATTCATGAGGTTGTTATATATTCATATTTATGATATGATTCATGAGGTTTTTATATATTCATATTTATGATATGATTCATGAGGTTTTTATACATTTATATTTATAATATGATTCATGAGCTTTTTATATATTCATATTTATGATATGATTCATGAGGTTTTTATACATTTATATTTATAATATGATTCATACGATTTTTATACTCATATTTATGATATGATTCATGAGCTTTTTATATATTCATATTTGGTATATGATTCATTAGGTTTTTATTTTTCATGTTTCTTCCGTGTTCTTATTCTAGGATCTATTATTATGATTCTATTTCGTCATTGGTTACCTCATGTCTTCAGAAAGGCTTGGAAAGAAATACCTGACCCAATAGATTGAGAAAGAGCCATCAGTACCAATTTGGAATTTTAAAAAAAAAGATATCAATCAAGATTGCGGCACACACAGGGGTATATGCTTTGTGCTGTCAATAAAATGTTAATGGATACCTACAGGCAAAAGAGCAAAGGGTAGACCAAAAGAAACACTGAGAAGAACAATACTTAGAGAAAGTAAAACAACCAATATTCATACTATTCAAGGACTGCACAGAACAGCTTTGATCAGACCAGACATAATTGGAGAGATCTGACCTCTGCCCTAACTTCAACGCAAAAGGAAAATTAATGAATGAATGAATGTAATAAAGGCCGCATGTTTTTGCCGTTGCTATGTCATGTACAGGGTGAGTTGTTTTAATTATGACTGAACACGCATCCATAATCCCTCCCCATCCCCTTTTTTTACACGACCATGCTTTGGTACAACTCTATATACGTTCAGGTGTCACCACAATTACACAACTAAGGAGAACCTGTAATTGTATCCGAAAGACTGGGATGTCAAGAATTATCTACTCTAAGCTAATGTGACTATTTCATCATTTTAAACTTTACTACCTAGAAGAATATCAATATATCCATTTTGTGCTGGATTCTCTATGTTCAATAAGGAATACGAGATACCAAATTTGTATGGGAAGAATGAAACACAGCTCTGACACAATTGTTATCTAATGTTCTCAGTGATGCTGTGTAAAAAGAAATATCTTAGGGCAGACAGTCAATGTTTCTATGGCATATTCTGAGACGAACACAGCGTGAACACTTAATAACCACTTGAAAGATCAAGGTGAAAAGAAACTGGGGACAACAAAGAGAAGTTGCTTGATGACCTAGTATTATAACACGGGAGAAGATAACCAATTTAGCTTATTGACAACACAAGATACAGAGAGTCGGGGAGAAACATGATCGCCTACGCCATTCGGCATAACACCTATTGATTGATCTAAATGTGTGCCGTAAATGCTGACTGGGGAGGTTGTTGAGGTGGAGTTGTCTGGCTATACTATCTCATAGATGGTTGAAATTACTCAGAAGGCATAGTAAAGTCGGATGTATCCAGTTTACATGCGCATACATCGCAACTAGACGCAAACCATTCCATTACGTGTTCCATTTTATGGACACCATCATGCCAATCTGCAGACATTTGAGAATGAGTGCAGAAGTAAAGCACAGCGAACCTTCTTCTCCTATGCTCAATCTCAAACATCCGCTGGTTTTCAGGACACTGTTATGAGAAGGATTTGGTCGTGTTACGGCATAACTGTGATATCTTGAGTGTTTGACCTCACACAACCAATTTCAGTATGCCTTTCAGATAACTGTTAATTACAGAATGCAGCAAACACCTTCACGCCGAAACTTCCTCAGTGTACTCTTACAATACACACACACACACGCACACACATATTCTCAATAGTCGACATAACTTCTCTACACACACACACACACACATATTAATGTTATAATAGTACACAAAATAAACATCTCATTTCGGTGTCTTTTGTTCGTAGTGGATATTGTGTGAGGTGTATATTTCTCATTTAGCAACAGAATACCAATGCATGTTGTGGTAGGCATTACTCTAGCCGCATTTTCTGTCTCAGGAGATTAATACCCCTACCCTTAGCTTCCTTGCGTTACGAGCAGTTCATGTTTTTAAAATAGGTTTGGCAAAACTGGAAAGTGATCCTCGCATCACCAGACTAGGAATCTAAGGAACTAACGACTGAGCTAACGAAGCCCATCCTTAAGTAAGTGATAAAACAATAAATTAAAGTACATGCATACCCTCGCGAGAAATACATACAACAATAATTGAGATATCCGAATTAGTTCAACAATTCTTCTTCTTCCTCAGCGTTCATTCTCAAACACCTGCTGGATCTCTCTTGTAGCAGGACCATGATCCATTTTAAATTTATAGGAGGATGTATTCCAGGTAATGAAAATGCGTTGTGTCGCAGCTTTATTTGCGCCAATGGCCCGACACATCCATCTTTGGCGGGGTTCAACAATTAAATATATATATTGATAAATGACACCATTTTGGAGAAGGTAACGACTAAACAATTTATAATATTCATCGAGTTGCTATAAGATTACTAATATGTCAATTTTGTTGTTGACAACGGTTACAACTCTGGTTGTTTAGAATAGTGGATACAAAACGGCCCGTGTGCCAAATCTGGGCAACCAAGCAGTTTTTAGTGATCCGACGTGCTGATTAAAAACCAGTGTAAGTTCTGACTTCTGATCTCATTTGATACTACCTGATACGTGAAATGACTTGAAAGTTAGATTGTCTGTCCTCCATCCCACACGAACATGCTAAATCTGGCCAACGGACCCAATAACTATGTCCACGAATAGTGTTGTTAAATCTACTGTGCTAGGGATAACTGAACATTCTGGAAATATAAAGACTACAATAGCATAGCGGGTGTCCATAAATTACGTTAACAATTAGGGGAGAGCTGGTATGAAAAATATTGACAGTTTTTGACAAGAGGATTGGAGTGCCGGATAGAAGTTGACGTCAACAATGACGCGTATGCAAAATACCAGTATTTTAAATTTTAAACATTTTTTGTAAGACAAATATGGAAATGCCATGTCATTTTTTATCAAACAAAATTTCATACTTTTTTTCATACTTTTCTGCATCCATGTATTAAGGGAATTTTGTTTTAAAATGTTGATAAAATTAAGCATGGGTTATTCTTTAACTTTTAAAAGCTGTTGTTGACGATGTCAAGGATGGGGGTAAAATATTAACAAAACATTGTTGACGCAATGTATTGTCATCAGTATATGGCAAATGCGAGAATGAAGGCAAATTGATATGTTAAAGTTGTAACAAAATCAAACACGACAAGCTAGGAACACAAAACAAGACGACGTTTTGACAAAGATTGTTGTGAATCAACAATCAGGACAAGTACTGGTAACTAGAACCTGTTTTATTACAGTTGACCAAATTTAGATTAAATTTAATTCTTTCCCAAAATTAGACCTGGAAAAGAAATCCCAGAATAGCAAAGATAACGCACCGCTTATTTTAATCATGCCCACACAGTCAAAGCGTTGCTCCGATTGATCACAAGGGGTTCGTACCAGGACTGCTTACTGCAGCTTAAATGTGAAACAACGTATAAATAATAGAAGTTCGCAAGAAAACAATTCATACAACAGAAAACATTTAAGATGTACACGATGGTAATCTACTGTAGATTAACACGGTCTAAGAATAAAATGGATACCAGATCTACTGAAAACGTAATTGTGGCAGGCTTACTACTGACCGCATCATTCCTATGTATGCAGTTGGGCATGAAAAAACAAGGGCATAACACCGTATTCACAAAAAACGCTTTGATGGCGTGTATAGTGTAAACTGTACACAATAGGTGTGCTATATGATGATATAATAATGGTAACATATTACGTCACATTCGATGCTCACCACACACGCATACACATACACTTGAGATTGGACATATATCTGTCTCCTACGTGTCTTAATCTACCAACCAATCGATAATACAGTAAATTCCTTAAAATTGGCGAATACATGGTATGTATTCATGGGGATGTGTCGACCCAAAAGGCATCTTTGATCCAAAAGCAAAGCTTCTAAGCTGGGAATACATCCGTGACCATTACTTTAGGAAGCTACCGTACAGCATATTATCTAAGATGCCACAATAAACATGGGATGAGGAAATTACAAGTATATTCAGAAATAACTTAAATGTTTAATTTGCTATACCGTTTCTAGGACATCAGATGTCCATATTGCTAGAATGTGCAGGCGAATATGATATATCATTTATATATATATATATATGTTGAGATTGACCAAAATGAGTGTATATGATTTATGTCAGACAAATTCGAGTTGCTTATACAGGACCTAATGTTTGAATTCCGCCCGAACTGGATACGCACATAATTAGCTAGAACCGCTTATCTTTATATCTATTTAATGTTTATCTATTTACCCTTCTGTCCGTCTGTCTTTATGGCTGTCTTCCTGTTTATGTTCCTTCAGCACCAAATACGATGTATAGAACAGAAACCAAGAGTTCTACTATTTTGGGGTTGCGCTGCAGATGTATGTAGTTCGTGCAAATTGTGGAAAATCATTGTCGTACCCTATTTCGTTCCTATGTTTCCAAGACTAGATCAACGAAAAGCATCAAACTTCCATAAATATTGAAAGAGGTGATTACGATGTATATGTGATTGTATAGCCTGTGAAGCCCCGTAAAGGGAGTAAGTGCCCAGAAAAGGCACGCTGAAGTCAAATGTATCAGAGCCAAAGGCACGCATATCGCAGCAAAGCTTCAAACAACACTACTGTGTATTATGTGTTATGGACTACATTTTGGTAATCTGCAGGAGTTTGAGATGAACACAGAAGAAGAATAAATATCATTAATGATTGATTTATGGAAAGTAGAAACACTCATGCATTTCAAACCGTCACAGCAAAGTGAGTCATTGTAACACTAAAACTGATAGCCAACATATTATTGACACGTATGTTTGAATTGGCTATGTCATAAGAATACAAACATATTGTTAGCACCCAGATATTAAATAACATATTTAAGATATTGGATAAACTATTTCAGATATTTAATAAGATATCCCATATATTGTAATAGATATCACAGATATTGGATAAAATATGTCAGATATTAGACAAGATATCTCAGATATTGGATAAAATATCTCAGATATTTGACAAGATATCTCAGATATTGGATAAAATATTTCAGATATTGGAAAAAAATAGTTCTGATATGGGATAAGATCACCATAAGTTACGTCAATAATGTTCTCCCATTTTACCACCTACCCCTTCCTCACACGTGTCAACAATTCTCACTAGATTTGGGATCAATGCTTAATTATATCAGAAAACGACCCCCATCATTAAATACATGGGAGGGGGTATGCAGTACAAAATTAGCCACCATCCTTAAATAAATGGGAAAGGATAGGTGGTACAAAATCAATACTGGTTATGTTTTATATTATCAGGAAAATATTTACACTAAATTTGATTTTGAAATAAACAGAAATATTGTCCTCAACGTTTGTCAACTGTACCTCCCCCCTTCCCTTTCCCTTGTCAACACATGTCGAACCATTCCCAAACTGTGGGGGTTATTTATTAACATAGATTAAGACTTCTGGCGGTTTGCATGTTTAGATATTGTACTTGGACAGAATCATGGAACATCTGGAAAATAAATGTTGCTGCACAGATTGTCACACAAATACCAAGTTTAACATACATGTAGCGTACAATACATGACATAAAGAGTTACCAATTTTAACATACATGGAACATACAGTACAATACATGACATCAACAATTACCAAGTATGTATGTCATGTATGCTTAAGATAAATGAAGCGTTCAATACATGACTTCAAAATTTACCAATTTCAACATGCATCTAGCAAACCATGATTGAATTCAACATATACCAAGTGTAACATATATGGAGCGTACAATACATGAATTCAACATATACCAAGTGTAACATATATGGAGTGTACAATACATGAATCTAACATATACCAAGTGTAACATAGATGGTCGCCCTTGTGTTGCCGGGGCCCGAAGGGGAGCAAAGAATAGCAGCATGGTTTACATTCCATTTATGTCGTAAGAGGCGACTAAGGAGGTTATGGAATGGAGTCGGCTGTCCTATCCCATATAGGGTCAGTGACCCAAAGCCATGGAGAAGTCAGATGTGGCAGGCCGAAAGGCGCATATATCGCATCAATGATGTAAACCATGACACAATGCATTCGGTACTCCAGACTACATCATGCTAATCTGCAGAAGTTTGAGAACGAACGCAGAAGAAGAAGAAAAAGACATACATGGAACGCACAATACATGACTCCAACAATTATTTATAGAAATAAGTAAGTAGTAACACATGTTAATCATAAAATTATTAAATAAATCAAGACAGATAATTTCCTTATTCGAATAACAGGAACTATTTACGCTATAGCAAAAAGTTAAATTTACAGATACAAATCAAATGTTGCATGTACGCTTTCTACATGAATAATTTAGAATGCTTTAAACAAGATGTAAGGAATCTTTATGGGTCGATCAGTCGGATTCAGCATTTTCTGCCTGGCGTAAAGTTGACATATGTTAGAAATCTTGTATGTTCCAAGGGACACCCAGGTAGTTGCCAACCAACACTGAAAATTGTATATTCGCGATAAGCGGTTTAGCTTATGAAGTATCTAATGTTGAACTTCATCCTAATTCACCACACATCCATTATGGCGTGTTGATTTTATGTCTAACACCATTTGTTAGTGACATAAAAAAAAAAATTGGTAGCATATCCTATCCAGGACGTAGCTATCAACCCAGCATTTGTTGGCTGTGGTGATTTTCTAGGCAATATAAATACGTTCAGTAAGTAGTGACATAACGCACCTCAAAACATTGTTCTCTGTTAACTTTAAGCTAACAATGTTAGTTACCTAACTCACCTTATGTACAGCGTACTGTGTTAAATTTAAGCTCACACCTCATATCTAGTGTGATGTACTAACTTGAATAAGCTAAAAGTGTTGGTTATGTAGCTCACCTCACATCCGTTGTGCTGTGTCGACCTTTATGCATAACTTCATTTATTGGTGACCTCACTCACATCACATCCATTGTGCCGTTTTGTCAATAAATGTGCCCAATAAATGTTGACTGTCTTTTTCTTATATTATCAATAATGCATCTTTTCACATTCATCCTTCTAAGACATTATTCATTAGTAATCTTTGCTGTCCAAGGAATGCGTAACATTCTTCGAATAAACCACATTTCCGCTGCCTCCAAATATTATTGTGATGTCCTATTTATTGCCCATGCTTCACTTACATAGAGTAGCACTAATGCACTGTAGCATTTGAGGACACGTTTTCTAGTATCCATCGATATGAACTTGTCGCATAGGATATTTTTAAATTTGATGAAATGCTGCTTTTGCTTGTTTTGGTTTGCTTATAATTTTCATCGTGTATGTACCATCTGAAGTTATTAATGCTCCTAAATATGTGTATATATAGTATAGATAGAAGCATGCAAATCCGTTTTTTTTTTTAAATTGGTGAGATTGAATGTCCTCTAAAATGATGGAACATGACTTCTCACATGCGTTTCAACTCTTCCACACTATAAACCAACTTCAGCGCTAGTCATTTCTCAAATCAACCTCAATAAGCATCCACACAATACTTATGAAGGCGCATGCACGCTGGGCAGGCCATCTTGTGCGTATGGAGAACTCGCGTTTGCCAAAACAAATATATTATGTAGAACTTAAGGCAGGATTTCGAAAAGCTGGTGGACAGAAAAAGCGTTTCAAAGACACGCTCAAGTCATCCTTGAAATATCTTAACATTGACGTAGGCGCTTGGGAGAGCCTCGCAAAGGATAGAACAACATGGCGTTACAGCATTAGAACGGGAGCACTAGCGGCGGAAGAATTCAGACAAGAAACTGCAAGACAGAAGCGGACACGTAGAAAAGAAAAAACATCTCAACCTCACACAGATACCTTCTATTGTTGTCAATTCTGTAAAATAACATTTTGTGCGCGCATTGGACTTGCTAGTCATTTATAAACGCACTATTAACTTTATTGTTTTATTATTTAATTATTATTATGGTTGAGTTTTTGGTCATCGTCGATCACGACGGACGAACATCATATTTAAACTCCCTCACCTCCCCCTCACCATTCTATTTTTTACGAATAGGAAACTCCTTCACAAAGCATTGGACACGTCTGATGTAGCTGTAGATGTATGAAAAGAAAATATTATCTGTAGAAACGCTGCATTAAAAGCTGCATCGGTAATAGTTCTTGCAGACTCAAAGAAACAAAGAGGAGATCATGTGAGAAACGAAGAGATACAATAAATAAATTAAGTGCTATTCTCGATGGCGTAGGCGATCATGTTTCTCCACGACTATCTGCCTCTTGTGTTGTCAATACGTTCGGTTGGTGAACTTATCTCCTGCCATAATACTAGTCCATCTAGCAACTTCTTTCTGTGTCGTCACCTGTCTCTTCTCCCCATGATCTTTCCAGCCGTTAGTAAGTGTCCGCGTTGTGGTCTTTCCAGCGCATGCCCTAGAATCCTTGGTTGTCTGTCATTAATGTTTGATATGATTGATCTCTTTTCGACATTATGAATGAGAACGTATGCATTAGTTTCCTTAGCTGCCCATGTTATTTTCTTCATTCTTCTCAGAAAGCACATCTCTGTAGCCTCCATTTCATTTTGATTTTGTGTGTGTTTACAGTCCATGTTTCACATCCATACAACACAAGGTTCAATATAACATGAAGAGAGTTTACAAGATGAAACAACGTATCTAGTAAACTATATGTTAAAAAAAAAGGAAATGAATCTTATGACACGGAACATATATTTCCCAAGTAAGATCATACAAAATAAGAATTTAAAAAAAAGGAACCAGAAGAAGACCAAGAAGAATGTCGGTTGAAGAATATGTCAATGTTCTGAGACGTCACAATATAACTACATTAATCAATAAAGCCGTAACCCTTCAGGGTCGTAGGGGTACCACATTGGATGCTTCAGCACACAGAGTCCTCCAGTGAATTATATCCTCAGCGATACGGATAAGTGTGGAAATATCTTTTCCTGTCCATTCCTTGATGTTGTCTGTCCATGCCTTTATTTGTCCTCTTCTACTTCTTCCACCCTCGACAATCCCGTGCAGTATTATTTTTGACAAGGAATCGTGTCTGCATACATGTCCGAACCATGCTAGTTTTCGTCGTTTCACCTATTGAAAGCAATGTCTCCTGAACACCTGCACACATCTCTACTTTATTTCTTACGTACACATTGGTCTTATGTATATATAGGAAGTTCTTAGAATTAATATAACTACAGATACCGCGACGAAACGTGTCATGGCTCGTAAACCACTCGTAATTTCATACTGTAACGCATTACTGCAGCCAGAGAAAAGATACTTGGCTTATATATATATATATATATATATATATATATATATATATATATATATATATATATATATATATATATATATATAGGATAGATAGAAAGAAAAATCAGCAATGGTCGTCATTGTAAAGTTAGTGATGGAGAAACATAGTTGACAGTATAAATATAACAACGCAGAAATAGATAGAATATATAATGTCTGGCTGAGTGCATCATCTTAAGAAAATCGCTCGGCTAAACACAAAATCAAATGTAAATGCGTTTGTGATGGTGCATTCAGGCATCACAATAAACTGAGATGTGAACGGAGCAGAAATTCACAGTCCTTCACGTTCAGCCTCGTTAACTGTGTTGAATCCTTTCTCTCAATGTTCTGTAACATAGAATAACATAGAAGTACATAGCGAAAATGTAACTATTTTAGAAGATTTTTTTTCATGGAAATGTTTATTGTTTACACGTTATTTACCAGATTATTTCTAGAGTAATGACATTTTCAGGAATTTTTTTGGGTGGGTAGGGGGGTGGGAAGGGAATCAACCGGTCAGCATCTGTCACTCACGCCCACCAAATAGGGTATATGTTAACTCCTATGAACATGACAGAGACAGAAGCAAAATAAAACTGGCTCAAGATCGACAGACCTTTCGAAAGGATGTGATGACCGCTACATTCTGTTCAGGATACGGCACATGATGATGAGTTTAACTCCTTCTTTGGAAAAAAAAGCTGCAGAAATGTGTCTTTTTTCTACCTTATCCCATATGCATTTTTGCATGTGTCACAAGTAGTTTTTAAAAAAAATAATTTGCTGTCCGTGAAAAAATAACAGATGAAGAATTAGGAAGAATACTTTTAAAGAGAGTCCTTCGCCACATATACCATCCTGTTAACTCATCGATATCATCCTTCAAATTGACTCTATTTCTCTATTTCAATGATTTTCATTCGTCATTTTCTGCTGCACGATAATAAAACTCACCGCAAAAGTCAAATAGCATCACACTTGAGGGTTAATATTCAATGAATCAACATGACTGCATAATAGAAGTGATAATTGCTTCGACTCTATCAGTGTGACTCACTGAGAATTGTACAAATTCCATCGGTTGTCAAAGATCGTGCATCTATTGTTACTTGTGTCCACTTTTCATTATCACGTGACATATAGGGATGGGAGTTCTTAGCAAATCCTGACAGTTTGAGTTCTTGTCTAAACACAGTTACAATGTAACCAAGGGAAGTTCCGTAGAAAAGACATGCCCCTGATTTGTGGCATGGAAACAGAAAAATGCTATCTAACTATGACATGCGCGGTCTGGTCCTTGAAATTTACTGCTCGCATTTCCTATCCCGTCCTACAGGGGAAATAATAACCCTTTTAATAAAACTGATAAGGGGGGTTATCGTTTCTTTGTGACATTATAACATAAAGTTCATACAATATTGGGAATTAATGTGAAGTAAACAGTTGACTAACGCTGATAGCAGTACTAATATAGTGTGTACTACACGCAGTTTGTTAGGCTTGTCCAGAAGCAGGATATTGTTATCTTTCTTGATCGCTGCACATGCTGAGAAAATAGTCTTAGATGTTGTAAATCCATGATCAACGTTGGGGTATTTGTATATTTCTTTTGTGTGTAATGTAATAGTCATGCACATTAACAAATGTAATCCAGAGAATGGATTGTGAATCCGTTTTGTACTGTGCATTGGTTGTATTTGTGCTGTGTTCTTATTTTGGAAAGTGTAATCCAGTATAACCGTCCGTTTCTAGTATTGATGCTTGTTGCTTGATATCGATGTATTCTGTGTGTATGCTATGTATAACTTCACACACAAAAAAACAACTACCAAATATTACATTGTACCCGTTATTGTGTTGCAGGGAGGGATTTTGTAGCTGTAAATATGTATACTGTAAATATGAAAAATATAAGACTGTAGACGGGAATTGAGCTAGTTCCATTCACCTGACACCTATTCGCCTCGGAATTGGTGTCAACACTTTTTTTTAGATTGGATGATGCGAGCTTGCATTGGTGTATTTTTGATTTCGTTGGATAATTGTATACTGTGATGTGCTGTGACGTATTAACGTTAGATGGAAGTTTGATAATGAATTGTCTTAGTGTATGCAAGATTGTGTAACTGTTTAGAAAGACAAATAATGGAGGGAAGAGCACATGGGAGGAGGAGGAAAGGCAGACCAAGAAGACGCTTGACTGACGACATATAGATATAGTGAAAACGTCGTTGAAAAATGCAAGCCGCATGTCCCAAGACATAGAAGGGTTCAGGGAGTTCATTGGGAAAAAACGTTCTGGAGAGAATACGCCTCATGACACATTGCTTGTGTGGGAGGAAGCTTTCACAGTGATTAGTACAGTGTTTACTTGAGTTTGGTGATACTCGCACCAGTAGTATTGTACGTGTGCATGTGTCCTTGCTAGTGTCTGTACATGAGCGAAGCTTGCAACAGGGTAATGCAGTTTTGCTAATCACTGGAAAAACATACAAAAATACACAAAATCGACGTTTCGACCAAAAGGTCTGTATCTAGACCATATATACAAATAAATGACAAGAACTGCACTATTGAAGTTCACATGGCAGAGAAAAATATGAACATTGCCCGGAATGGTTAATAATAGCAGGTCAAAGGTGAACGCACACAAACATAAAATAGACATATAACGGTGTTACGTTATTGAGGCAATACCGTCTACAATATAAAACATACTGGCTAATGGGAAACCAAGTCTTCTTAAAGAATCATTTTGCTATATCCGCGCTTCAAATTGTTCACTGCGAGTATACATTGTGTGATAGACAATTAAAATCAAGGGAGCGGTGTAATAAATAACTTTAGAGACTTGATTCCCGTTAGTTAATAGATCTTATGATGTCGAGGGTTACGATTTAAGAAAGAAGAAGGAAGTTAGTCTCATCTTTATTGAAAATAAATAATTCTTTGTCATCTAAATCATGGCTTGAAAAAAATGATGCACATATTCTAGGGGTAAAGAATCAACAATGTCAGATTAAATGAATAACTGTGTCGTATAAAGAAAGCATGGTTTGAAAAAAAAACTATGCACATATAAAAGGGGCAAAGAATCAACAATGTCAGATACCGCTTCCAACACGTAGTTAGAACCGTCTCCTGTAGATACCAATCGCAGATGGAATGAAACAATGTCTTGTATTGTATGTTTATCTGTATATAATTATAGTTCAGTTCATCTAAATCTAATCGCTTCTACCTCAGTGAGTGCGTTATTCTGAGTATGTCACTCAGATAATGTGGATTATCTTGATCAATAGGAGAGAAATAGCTAGGCAATAAAACTGACGCCGTCGTCTTTGTAGCGAAACAATAATGTGTTCAGTCTCTGTCTAGAGAGCGATGTATATGCATGCTGACAGTTCCAGTGGTTCGTTAAGTATATATAAGTTACAGTGTTCCTATCACGTCTAATGAGAAAATATTTCAGTCACAATATGACATTCGTATATATGACCAAGGCATCAGCACAATAGAAAATATTTATAAAGAAACATCAAGATTTCGTAACTGCAAACATCACTGTAAGAGACAGATGATTACAACAGAGATGTGATGTCTGCGAAAAGCCACAGGAGTGACCAGAAGACACATAATTAGAAACGAGATCATAAGAGAAAGAGTGGGTGTCATATCAATTCTACAATACATACAAAACCAACAGATACAATTGCTTGGTCATCTGGAAAGAATGTCGTGTGATTCATTAGTTTATAAAGCATATAGGAAGAGAGGAGAAGCAGAAAGAAGAGCCAGGGGTAGACCTAGAGTACGATGGATTGACAACATCAAAAAGACATTATTACGCGAACACCAAATAACATTATCTGAAGCTGCCAGAAAATCAAGAAGAAGAACATCCCTCGACATCCGTAAACGATAAAAGAGAAAGGAAAGAAGAAGAAGAAGAAACATCACTGTAGATCCTGAGGACGCGTATTTGATGAGTCGAATTATCGTCTTATTACTCTTCCTTTTTAAACTGAATTATCTAAGTACGTCTCAGAATCATGTCATATCTGCAAATAATACGCGAATAATACTCAATATAATACGAAATCGTATGATTACGTCCCGTCAAATATTCGCCATATTGTCAACAAATTCAATTGTTAAAAGTTGCTCAAAAAGTTCTTGTATTTGTCACCGTCACTGCACTAGATTATCGTCTAATTCTTATTTTGCTTGCATATGTCCATCTTTTATGCATCTGCAAAACTTTGTTTTTTATGTGACTTGGATGATACCATTTTTAATATTCTTTGATTTCGTCCTTCAATATCTTCTCTCCCATGCATATCTATTTTATATTGTATCCACATTATGACAATCTCAATTTATAAATTTATGTCAGCACATGTTGTGTTGAACATTATTAGCATGTTTCTTAATTATTTTCTTTTAAACTTAGCGTATGGTACTATGTATTGTACATAACGCCACAACATTATTTTTCATGAGTTAAACATCAACGTGTCATTGGAAAACACATGCAGTATTAGAATAGTCGTACTTGATATTTATTATGATGTAGCCAGGAGACCCAGATATGTAGTACAGCTGTTTCATTCTTCTTCTTCTTGATTAGAAAACTGGCCTCATAGCACGTGGGGGATTCCCATAAGTGTTCCTCCCTCTGTACCAGCAGCCATTCGACTCAATGATGTTTCGAGTCCAATGCCGCCGAAACAGACGTCGACATCAGGGCACAACTCTGGCCCTTGCGACAGGTTTTTTTTTTGTTCCGCCCACCCACGCCGTGCCCGTAACTAGTTCAAGCACAACGTCGGTCTGTCGGAACAACATGGTAACTGTTATCGAAGGTTACAACTACGGGCTGTTTTATTAACTAGAATGAACCGATACTTCAGACTTCAGTGATGAAATACTTCATCTAAAACATATATTTTTTTAATTTTTACAAGTCCTTGTTGTGTTGATGTATTATATTTTAAATCCATATAATTAAGGTGAGGAAGTAAATGAAAATGTGTACATACATAAATATGTGTACATACACAAATATGTGTACATACACAAATATGTGTACATACACAAATATACGTAATGGACCTTTCCTTCAGCAGGTCTGTATCAATAGAGGAGTATAGAAACACAGAATAAAATGACAAATGGCGAATGTGAGTTGCCAGGAGTGAGTGAACAACACTGAGTGGGTTGGTGTAAACTTGAATAATTGGTAATACGGAAGTAACCAAGAAAGACAATACAATTTAAACATGAACAGTTACGTGCCAGGAATGTGATTATACAAAGAAAATTAGAAAATAAAATAATAATTACCAATGCCGAACTAATTATAAACGTTTTCTTTGCCGAAACGTGTGTTTTACAGAAGCAAACGTGCTCGCCGGTTTGGCAAACATAATTGAGAGAGAGAAAGAAAGAGCAAGAGAGAGACAGAGAGATCGTAAGTTATAAGCAAATCATTAAAATTTAGCAAATATCTAAAATGGGAGTTGATATAGATCAAACAGAATATCAGATCTTCCTGATCCAGTGCATCATATGTTTTTGATGTATTCCCAGCAACATGTGATATCTGTAAGATGTAGGCGTATACCACTGTTCCAAGTAAAATTTAGTGATAGCTGCAATGTTTTCTCATTCCGTTCCTTATCACATGAGAGGGGATAAAGCTGTTTGTAAACATGGGAGGGGCTAAAGCTGTTTGTAAACATGAGAGGGGCTAAAGTTGATTGTAACAGAATGACAAATGGCAAATGATCGCAGATGCCACTACAAATGATTATGATTGACTATGAGTGAAGTGAAGCAAAAACGATAACGTCCTGCCGGTCGAGGCGTCCTTCCGTGTATTTGTTTATTAAAATCTGTATTTTAACCATTGTCTTTCCTTTAGTTTATATTAATTTAAGTATGGTACGTAGTTATTATGCAGGCTTCAATTTTTTACACGTTTTGTTTTATATTGTCTAGTATCTTACCATATGAGAAAATTTTCTTTGCCTTATCCACACTCGACGTTAAACGTAAGACTTAGTTCTTATATGGATATTAATATCGAAAGTCAATATCAATAAAAGATTTATAAAAGTATTTCATGTTGACTTTCCAGAGTTTTTTGGTCTGTTTTTGGATCTATACTATGAGCAGATCGTAGTGATGTGTATTGTGTTGTAGGTATCTGGTTTTGATTCACTCTCGTGAATTCTTTACAGAATGTACAACTACCTAACATCAAATTAACTACGGAGCTAAAATTGATTTTATCATTCAAGCTCAAACTCCTGCAGATCACTAGGATGTGTTTGGGAAACGTAACGTGTTGTGTTATGTCAATGGTATATACCATTTATACATGAGCTTAGTTAGAAAATTTGACTACATGAGTTTACGTAGAATAAGTTGAGCTTAGTTAGAAATTGTGCCTACGTGTGATTATTTACATGCAATAAGTTGTGGTTGCTATTAAAATGTGCCTGCATGTGTTTATGTAGAATAATGTGTGGTTTCTTGCTTAGAAAAAAAAATATTCGCTCTTATAATATGTATATGTCATAATTTTCTGTGTCAGTTCTAGAAATTGTAAAACACATCCACTAATTCTAATCATAAACCAACAACGGGACTTTCGACGAGCTATTGAAAACTGTTTACACAGTACATAAATGATAGTGTGACATTGATTGTTGTTCTTTTATTGAATGTATTTCTTTATATAAAATCAATAGTTCATTGAATCTACAATATGTGCTTATACAAAACAAAACAAAAGGCACCACAGAGATATATAACGTCATCCGCGTATCCTTCACAACTTATGCTACGGAAACCCGCGCACACTTGTTTCACAGCCTGCTGTTACTTTAGGGACACTTACTAAACCGTTGAATCCGTAAGGATAGAAGGTACTACGAACATCAAGAGAAACAAACGATAATACGTAGACATATGTGTGTAAATTATGAAGTAAATATAAATGGATGAACTTGTAAAAACAGAACACGATTTAGCATTTGTGTTGAAGACTTGTACCACACTGGGGGATGAAAATAAATATGTATAGATTTCTGTCTCTAATTCTAATACATGGATTGCTGAATTCTTTTCCTCGGGTTTATCAATATGTTCTATAATCCTTTTAACATAAAGAAAGCATCGTGACTGAACATTTCTAAAGTCCTTACATAATATCTGTAACATAGTTCTGGGAACAAACAAATCGCCTACCGGTTAGATAGGCCTGCAGTAGATTCAACATTGAATGAACACTTAAAATATAACACTATCACAATTAATATATGCACTGAATTCATCACTCGGTGTACGTCTCCACAATTAATATACGCACTGAATTCATCACTCGGTGTACGTCTCCACAATTAATATACGCACTGAATTCATCGCTCGGTGTACGTCTCCACAATTAATTTACGCACTGAATTCATCGCTCGGTGTACGTCTCCACAATTAATATACGCACTGAATTCATCGCTCGGTGTACGTCTCCACAATTAATATACGCACTGAATTCATCGCTCGGTGTACGTCTCCACAATTAATATACGCACCGAATTCATCGCTCGGTGTACGTCTCCACAATTAATATACGCACGGAATTCATCACTTCAGTTTACGTCTCCACAATTAATATACGCACTGAATTCATCGCTCGGATTACGTCTCCACAATTAATATACCCATTGAATTCATCGCTCGGATTACGTCTCCACAATTAATATACCCACTGAATTCATCGATCGGTTTACGTCTCCATCTTGACCTATCCTCAGAAAAAAAACTATACCAATGGAAACCAAAAACCAAATAATAAATTCAATCATCGCACAAGCATTGTGATATCAATATCAGACATGGACAAAAACAGAAGAGCAAAAGAGAAAGCTTACTATGTGTGAATGAGATATCTAAGGAAACATCAAAATGAACTAACAAGAATAAATCGTATGATGAATGAAAAGATTACAAAAACTGTTAGAGTACCGTTTGTGATCACATATATTGAAAAACAAAGGTTGAAATGGTTCGGTCACTTAATGAGAATGAATCCTTATTGGTCAGAGGAAAAAACGTAATGAGAATGAATCTTTATTGGTCAGCGGAAAAATAACATACAACATGAAAATGGAAACAACACGACGCAGACGAAAATCACGAGGAAAGTGGATTGAAGTAGTTACAGACATTATGAGACGTCACAATATTACTGCATATCAAGCGTCCGAACATGGGGAAGCCCGAAAACCGATCATCATTTAATCATGTGATCGGTTAAACCTTATAGAAAAAGCAGAGAAAAGACAATATATAGATAGGTGTCTGGGTATGGCTAAAAGCACTATGTCATATCTAGAGCGACAATACCCATGAATATTGTAAAACACATACTTGCTAATTATATCTCGCGATCATGTCTTGAACTCGTGATAGTGTGAATCAAAGCAAAACTGTGTGATCAGTTCAGCGCAAATATTAATATTTTAGCAGTTTAAAATTATTATTTTATATATCTGCGTTAAGAACTAAATAAACAAAAGAAAGCAGTCACAGTTACTAAGATATCAATACATTTTTATCGAGGTACGTTACCCAAATCAAAACGACATTTTAACATCTAACGTGCATTTTTTCAACGTCAACACACGTCCATATTATTTTTGACACTTCCGCATAACCTGTAAAAGGAAGATGTAGCGGTACCGCTAAATTCATGTCGTCTGTTCGTAATATCTCAGTTTCTGTAACTCGAACATGCATGCATAGTTTAGAACAATTTCTTCTTTATAACATCGCCTCTCAATACTTCTTATTTTGTGTCGCAAACTTCAAATTATGAAATACACTAACTGAGAGATTTATGTTTTTGTCGTTGTCAATTTTACAAAATTTATGACTTACAACACAGACATGTGTATATGTTACTACAGAACATATACTTCAAGAATAATCTGACTATGAGATGAGAAGAAATACAAAATGGTCCATAGAAACAGCAATAGAATCAAAGGTGTATGAACCTATGTATGAGCTGCAAACAATGGTGAATCTTATGAAGTAGATAGAAGTGCTCACAAAGACCTTACGTTATTAAAGGAAAGAAGAGGATTTAATTTTCTGGTGAGTTAATCTCCTTTTGGCAGCTCAATCTTATTGCTAATAAAGTACATGTCTTCTGATATTGATTTAGCTATCCATACAGTTTTGTAGTTATTGTTGAGGGTAGTAACGGTTTTTGTTGTTGTTCGTCTGCAGACAGTTGAGAAGGAAATGCAGTCGATAGAAAGATGTTAATCTGTCTCGCTGAGATGTTTCTTCTTGTTTTTGTTGATTTGGAACCAGCGTCACATCACTAGGACATTTCCATATGCGCTCTGCTTGCCGTTCCGCCAGCCATCTAAAAGTGTAAAAGCTCAGCGCCCCAGTCAATTGCTGATTACCCGTTCTTCTAATCGTTCCGGAGAGGAAGAACTTTCTCCAACCTCCTCTAGTCCCTCTCATTTCTACCATTCTCTGAATGTGTACATATTTTCGTTCGACTTCATCATCGTCTTCTCGTAGGGTATTCATTATCGCTCTAATTAATTCAATCATGTCTCTTCTTCTTATCTCAATACCATTCACAAAGGCTTTAACAGCCAACTCATCGGCTCTTTCGTTTCCCCTGACTCCATTATATTCTGCATAGTAGATCTATGTAATATTCTGCACGTTGTTAAAAAGAGTGACTCACTCAGTTCTGATCATATACTTTTCTATCTTACGTAGCTTACTTTTAGAGCTAGAATGAATCACTGAGTCTGCTGGCGGTTGTGTCACCAGTCAAGTGAATGTTGCTGTAACCACTGAGATGAGGCAGGGTCTACACGTGAGTAGTTGATGGGGGCCTTACTCGTGAAATCGTTATTGACGCTAGCATTCATCATTAGAGCCTGATATATAAGGTTGCAGACAAAATATATAATGTATCCAAACGTGTGTTTTAAGACATTACTAGGGACTGTCGTTCTAGCTGTGAAGCTAGTGAATTAAGCGATACTTAAGGGTATTCAGTGATCTCCTTGGCGTAATGGTTATGCCGTTCGCTTTGTGTTAAAGTGGGTGAAGGTTATAATCCAGCTAGCGATATTTTGCTTATAAAGTAGAGTTTTTTTTTCGAAGAGCCCTGGGGATTATAGCTTGAAGCTACGGAGTTACGTATTATGAGCGATACTCTCGTCAGAAGCATCTCTCAGAGGAACCAAGTAAATATGGGGCAATTTGAGTACATATAAATCAATCCGCTGCGTCTTTTGAGCTCTGTGATAGCAATTATTCTTGTTACTCGAACGCACATGCCATAGAGTAGAGTTACAATGTAAGCTCGTCTTCGTTTCTTTAATTAATGTAAAATAATTAAGTTCGGATTTATTGAAAAATATACAATAAAATACTATTGTTACTGATAACATAATGGAAGTAGTAATAGTAAAGAATATGGACAATGCAAATAAAATTTTGGGTCAAATATCTTAGTCACAAACGATCATATCACAATAAAAAAAATAGTTATAATAAATATTTCTACAAATAGGTATGGTAAATAAATTACACAAACACCCTGTTATCTAGCATGGCGATAATTGGATTGCTGTTTTCTTTAATTGAAATGTTTAATTGGAACTATTTTGTGAATCATTTACCTACCTCCATCTAATACTCAACGGACACCATCTACAGATACTACATTAAAATCTCTTGGGGATGGTTCTATTATTTACATATAGAAGTAACCATACACATTCAGTCATTAGTCAGTTTCTGGTACGTCGAGTGGGTTTTAATTTTGGATTTAAGTGGTTAATTATATGAATGTTTGGTCTATGGTGTGTATTAACTGTATTGCAGATGGTTCTTTTTAGATGTTTTAGTGTTTTAACGATAAGGCAAGTGGGTCGAAGTCGTTGTTTTAGTGGTTTAGCGATAGGGCAAGTAGGTCGAAATCGTTGTTTTGTTTGTTTAACGATAGGGCAAATAGGTCGAAGTCGTTGTTTTAGTGGTTTATCGATAGGGCAAGTGGGCCGAAGTCGTTGTTTAAGTGGTTTAACGATATTGCAAGTGAATCGAAGTCGTTGTTTTGGTGGTTTAGCGATAGGGTAAGTGGGTCGAAGTCGTTGTTTTAGTGGTTTAAAGATACGGCGAGTAGGTCTAAGTAGTCGTCAAACAGTATAGATATGGTTTATCCGATTAACGGTATGTCGAGTGGGTATACATTGTTGCTTTAGTGGTTAAACTGTTGGTTAGTAAGTCTAAGTCGTCCTAAAACTGAATAAATAAATTCACGTAGGAAGCATGAGGATAAATTACAATAATTCTTACAGCTAAGGGGAATTGAACTAGGTCCGCTCTAGAGGCACTGAATCGCCTTACAAATCAACTTCTTGTTCTGTTCTTGACCAACCACATCCTAAAACAATATGTGAATTCGTCAATAAATTCATGTGTACCTTAAGTCCGCTCTCAGCTAGAACGGATCTGATTAAATTCTTATCAGCTGTAAGAATTATTTTCATTTATCATAATGCTTCCTACTTGAATTTAATTATATAAGCTATTATTCGAAGCAACATTGTTTGTCTCTATGTTATTTATGTTACAAGAAGGTTTTTAGGTCCCTATATTAGGAATATGGATGTTGTGTTTTTGTGTTCCTCAGGATACCTGTATACTAATACGTGATGCTCGTTTTTGTTGTAATAGTCTTTGTCTCAATTTGTCCGTTCTCAGTGATTTAAGTACACCCGTTGAATGTCTTATACTGTACAGCGAGTGAGAATGTCTTATACTGTACAGCGAGTGAGAATGTCTTATACTGTACAGCGAGTGAGAATGTCTTATACTGTACAGCGAGTGAGAATGTCTTATACTGTACAGCGAGTGAGAATGTCTTATAATGTACAGCGAGTGAGAATGTCTTATACTGTACAGCGAGTGAGAATGTCTTATACTGTACAGCGAGTGAGAATGTCTTATACTGTACAGCGAGTGAGAATGTCTTATAATGTACAGCGAGTGAGAATGTCTTATACTGTACAGAGAGTGAGAATGTCTTATACTGTACAGCGAGTGAGAATGTCTTATACTGTACAGCGAGTGAGAATGTCTTATAATGTACAGCGAGTGAGAATGTCTTATACTGTACAGCGAGTGAGAATGTCTTATACTGTACAGCGAGTGAGAATGTCTTATATTGTACAGCGAGTGAGAATGTCTTATAATGTACAGCGAGTGAGAATGTCTTATACTGTACAGCGAGTGAGAATGTCTTATACTGTACAGCGAGTGAGAATGTCTTATACTGTACAGCGAGTGAAAATACGTCGTGGTTTATCGGATTAACGGTATGTCACGTATAGCAAATTCGTTGTTTAACGGTACAGCAAATAAGTTGAAGTTGAGGTTTATTGTTCTAACGGTATGACGAATGTGTCAAACTCATGGTTTTAATGATTTACAGTTATGGCGAGTGAATTTATGTTGTGATTTTCGTGGTTCATAGTTATGGTGAGTGAGTATTAAGGTATTGTTTTCATTATTTATAGATAGCGGTGTAAGTCTACAACTTGATTAAATGTATCTTTAATCTGTCGAGTGAGTATAATTCATGATTTATCATTGTACCGAGTAAGTGAATATACGTTGTGGTCTAGTGGTTTAACGGTATGGTTAGTGTGTATATGTCGTGGTTTTAGAGATTTAATGGTTTATCGCGTACGTCCAATTCGTGGTTATGGTAGTTTAACGGTATGGCGTCTTGATCTCAGTCGTTTTATAACGTTAAATCAAATGAGTCCAAGTCGTGAAGTAGTGATTTAACAGTATGGGGATTGTGTCGATGTCGTGAGTTTTTGGTGTAACGTTGTGGTGAATGTGTCAACGTCGTGAATTTAGTGGTTTAACGTTATGGCGAGTAGGTCTAAGACGTAATTTTAGTGGTTTAACGTTATGGCGAGTAGGTCTAAGACGTAATTTTAGTTGTTTAACGGTATCGCGAGTGGGTCTCAGTCATAATTAAGAGGATCAACTCGCCACCAAGTGGGTCTATGGCGAGTGAATCGAAGTCGTTGTTTAGATGTTGGTGAATAGGTCTAAGTATTTGTTTTAGTGAATGAAAGGTATGGCGAATGTATTAAGTGTCTATATTAGTGGTTTAACAGACGCAAAGTCTTATGTTATGAGTTATAATCCAACGTCATACCACACGGTATCCGATAAGTTCTCAGCTTCCTTGCTAGTGGTTGGCGCCTGATTAGCAATACCTACTGAACATTTTCGTTCGAGATGGCGCCATTCCTCGACTTTTCCAGAAAATTAGCCACTTATCCTACTTCCTGGTGGCTGTGTGAACCACGGACCCTGGTACCATACTTCCTGGTGGCTATATGAACCACGGACCCTGGTACCATACTTCCTGGTGGCTTTGTGAACGAGTGTAGTAATATTTTTTTTAAAATCACAAATAAACAAATATGTCCGATAAAATAATACGCAGGTCAGAGGGCGAATGACGTAACATTCCACTACTATTGTTTTCAATTCGTAATTCGGACTTCTTATCATCAAACTCATAACCTTTCAGGGTCGTAGAGGTGTCACTGAAACATCAACACAACAATATCGCCATACCTCTCTGTTATCAGTTCGAACTACATCCCGCTAAATCAGGAATGTGAGAACCACAGAAGAGAAAGGAAAAAAAACGGATATGCTTGAAGCAAAGAAATATACTACACATTAGTAGATCCTTCCATCTTGGCCTGTTTTCCAAATAACGATCATTGCTCTACCACCATGCTTGTGAACATGTATATGCGTCTTAATACACATGTGTCTAGTATTTATTTTGGACATTTATATGTGCTCTAATGTAAATTTGTCTACTGTTTATTTACAGATGAATACAGAACTGTACATACCTGTGTTAAGTGAGCAATTTCTTCTTTTTTTTCGAGTCGCCGAAGGGCATACGTTTTACCTCCTGCACAGTCTGTTTCTATTCCACGTGTCTTGACTGTTCATGTTAGAAAGTTCTAGTTCTTTGAGCTGAATATTTTTGTTCTCTATTCCCCAGTCGCACGTCATAGTTCTTCTTTTGAGTGTTCTGTATTTGTTTTATCTACATAGTCATCACTTCTGTGTGACGGATGGATCAGTGCTACAATTAAATAGTCCAGACTCGTGACAAATTGGTTGGAGTTCCAACACGTGCAGTAGATCGAGCTATTTCACTTAGCTCTGGGAAAGCAAATCAATGGTTTAAATAGTGTCTAGAAATCAAACATTTTTGATACATTCAGTACTTTCATGGTAAACAGTCATATATTTACAACATAATCATACTATGTAGACATTCCTTTTCCAAGATAGTGTATTTCACTATACCGTCCAAGATATCGCATTTCACTATAACATCCAAGATAGTGCATTTCACTATAACGTCCAACATAGCGTATTTCACTATAGCGTCCAAGATAGCACATTTCATTATAACGTCCAAGAGAGAGTATTTCAATATAACGTCCAGGATAACCTACTTCACTATAACGTCCAAGATAGCGTATTACACTATAACGTCCAAGATAGCGTATTACACTATAACGTCCAAGATAGCGAATTTCATTATAACGCCCAATATATTGTATTTTCCTAAAACTGTATTTGGCTCTGGTTAAGTAAAATGTACCTCTTATGGTCAGGCACGCTCCTTTTAACCGCTAATGTTAATCTAATTTGGCTATTTCAGGGTTCTACAATTTATAAAATAGTGGACGTCGCGGTTCTGATAATTCAGTCACCGCGACCGTAAAACAGTTCCTTTCAAACATGAATGATGAAAGAAAGGGAATTTACTTCACTGCTAGAAGCTAACAGAATATTCCCACAGTGAAGTTTTGCAATCTCTGCAATGCTATGAAGATCAAGATAGCATAATACTGAATCCGCTAGAAGGGAAATGTGATATATAAAAATGGCTCTCGTTTCTAATAAAGGCTACTTGCAAGTAGAAACGATTGCTACTAACCCTGTCTCTTTTCTGTATTCCTGTAAAGCAAAATGAGTTAAACAGGTTTATATCTGTATTCCTGTCTGTTTCATTTGATGCGTTATATTTTGTTTTGTTTTGCTGTTGTTTGTGTTGTTGTATTGATCTCAGAAATTACGAGCGATTGATTCTTACTTCATATGTGTAATGGGGTGTTTTCTAAGGAGTTTTATTTCATACCAAGAATACTCAATCTCAGCCGTGTACAATGCTTTGAGAAGCCTTTTACTCTGAGGAGTGAATTATAGGGGTTTGTGGCTTTCACACCATTGGACAGTGTCCAGAGTTGGAGTTATGGGCTTCAGCTCTCCTGCCAATCATCCTCCCAAGTCAGGTGTTACTAGCAAGCCAGATCTTGACAATGATTGTTGGTATGGATGAAGCAGCAAGCTATACATTTAACGCCATCCAATGAGGGAGAAGGACTGTACAAGTATGCAGAACTGGCATGTTTGCCTTACTGTGGGCTGTCCCTGAGATTTGTGAGTCCAACACAGAGTTTCTTTTCACATCACTGCATGTGCCACCTGCTGATCTCGTGACGCTATTTAATTTTTCTGTGTTCTTTCTAACACTCCAGCAGATTGTTCGGAGAACAGAATGCGTTGCTTCATGGTTTACATGTTGGGTACGATCGCAATAGAGCATGACGTTTTGGTTGTGTTTCGAACCCATCTTTAACTGGACAGCCTACCTCATTTCTGAAGTCACTGTATTACCATCTTTCGACAATTATTTTTTGTCACAATATCACTGTTATTTGTTCGTCCATTGGTTAACTTCAACATCAGGAAGGGATTGTGACAATTATAATATGAGGATATTGGTCACCTTCAACAGCAGGACCAGATTGTGACAACTATAGTATGAGGATATTGGTCACCTTCAACAGCAGGACGAGATTGTGACAATTATAGTATGAAGATATTGGTCACCTTCAACAGCAGGACGAGATTGTGACAATTTTAGTATGAGGATATTAGTCACCTTCCACAGCAGGATGGAATTGTGACAAATATAGTATGGGGATATTGGTCACCTTCAACAGCAGGACGAGATTGTGACAATTATAGTATGAAGATATTGGTCACCTTCCACAGCAGGATGGAATTGTGACAATTATAGTATGAGGGCATTAGTTACCTTCCACGGCAGGATTAGATTGTGACTTAGTATGCGGATATTGGTCACCTTCAACAGCAGGATAATTTTGTGACATAATACGAGGATATTGGTCACCTTCAACAGCAGGATAATATTGTGACATAGTACGAGGATATTGGTCACCTTCAACAGCAGGATAATATTGTGACATAGTACGAGGATATTGGTCACCTTCAACAGCAGGATAAGATTGTGACATAGTACGAGGATATTGGTCACCTTCCACATCAGTATGATATTGTAACAACTATAATATCAGGGTACTTCTTTCTCCAACGCTCGTTCTCATACTCCTGTAGGTTAGCGGGATCAACTTTGAAGATAGAAATTCAATGTCATGGTTTACAGCTTTGCTGCGATATTTGGACCTTCAATATGGCATATTTGCCTCCAGGATGGCTTGTGTGTTACTTTAACCATACATACAATGTGAAACTAGATACAACTCACAACCTTCGTAGTCTCCTCTTACGACATACATGAAAGATACATTGTGTTGCTATTCTTCGCTCCCAAATTGGGCCCTGCATCACATAGTCGGTATCAGGATACATCAGTTGACGATTCACCTGTACTAAAATTCATGAAATGATATATTTTCTCAAGAAACCAACTGCTGAAGGACTGTGAGTGTCTTTAGCTTTCGCTGCGGGGGGAGTTCAATTATGTCAATTATGTAAAATATAATTATTGTCGATATCATAACAGCAACACTTTAGCACTGTTAACATTTCTATAACATCTCATAACGGCAACACTTTAGCAATATCAGCATTTCTCGGCAACACTTTAGCAATGTCAGCATTTCTATAACATCTCATAACGGCAACACTTTAACAATATCAGCATTTCTAGGCAACACTTTAGCAATGTCAGCATTTCTATAACATCTCATAACGGCAATACTTTAGCAATATCAGCATTTCTTGGCAACACTTTAGCAATGTCAGCATTTCTAGCCAACGCTTTAGCAATGTCAGCATTTCTCGGCAACACTTTAGCAATGTCAGAATTTATATAACATCAAACTTATTTCATTTATAATCCATATATATATATAATTATAACTCGCATTGCCCTAGCATCAAGTGCATTTAACAGACTGTCTAATATCTGGAGGTCAAAGTCAATCAGCGCACTCACGAAAATGCGCTTATTTAATTCCTGCGTTATTCCGGTGCTATTAAATGGATGTGAGATCTGGAAAAGTTCTTAAACTTCATAAAAGAAATCATTAAGTTTCGAAAAGAAATGCATTTGTTCTAACATCCACAAAAACTAACATCCACTGTAGTGAATTCAAATGGAACGAAAAAATCATAGAAGATACACATCACAACTACATCACATAAGCTATTAGACAACGCCGTTGCCCCTACATCGGATATGTCCTATATTAGGACAATAACAGAATACACCAACAATCACTTGCATGGGTACCAACAGCTAGAAGAGCGAGGGATAAACCAAAGAAAACACTCAGGCGAACAATACTTAGTGAAATTACAAGAAGTAATATGCACACTGTAAGAACTGCCCATAACACTTTGAACAGACAGAATTAGAGTGATCTGACCTCTTTTCAATGCACTAACTTCAGTGCTAATCAAAATTAATTAAGATATATATATATATAGTGTTCAAAGCTAACAGACAATCGATCTGAAAATGAAAAAACTATTTTGATTAAATCTACCTGTTCAACGGAGAGTTACACACATTTCCACAATAAACGTAAAACCCTTAGCGTGTGTGAGAGCAATATAAGTGATTATTCAATGTAGAAGAGATAGTTATATGTCCCAAAGGTATAGCTGTAATTTTACATGAATTTAGTGAGTACACATTGGGCGAATAGTCAAAAATATGGCTAGAACTAATGGACAATTCTATAAAGTAAAGAATAGAAAAATTAAATGATTTTGTCACCTAATGGGAATAAACCCATAATGGTTACCAGCATGAGCTTAAACGAGACAATATAAACAACAAAAAGCAGAGCAATACCAACAACAACAAAAATGTGGATTGAATGAGTTACCAACGTTCTGTGACGGTACAATATAACTGTACATAAAGTGATCCAGGCTCCCAAGTTTCGAAAACCGTTCGTCATTTTAAAACCTACGACGTCTATAAAGCATAAACAAAGAAAAGACAATAGATATGTGTATATATATTTATTCATTCATTCATTTTTCCTTTGCGCTGACGTTAGCGTATAGGACAGAGGTTAGATCTCGCCAATTATGTCTGTTCAAAGCTGTTTTGTGCAGTCTTGAATAGTATGAATATTGGTTGTTTTACTTTCTCTAAGTATTGTTCTTCTAAGTGTTTCTTTTGGTCTACACCTAGCTCTTTTGCCTGTAGGTATCCATTCAAGAGATTGGTGGTGTTTTATTTAAATATATATATATATATATATATATATATATTTATATATATATATTTATATATATTTATATATATATATATATATTGCAGATGGACAGACGAAAAGACGGATACACAGAAAGACAAATAGACAAAACGATAGATAGATAGATAGTTAGATATATAGATAGATAGATAGATAGATAGATATAGATAGATGGATGGATGAATGGATAGATAGATAGATAGATAGATAGATAGATAGATAGATAGATAGATAGATAGATAGATAGATAGATAGATAGATAGATAGATAGATAGATAGATAGATAGATAGATAGATAGATAGATAGATAGATAGATAGATAGATAGATAGATAGATAGATAGGTGGATGGATGGATGGATGGATGGATGGATGGATGGATGGATGGATGGATGGATGGATGGATGGATAGATGGATGGATAGATGGATAGATAGATAGATAGATAGATAGATAGATAGATAGATAGATAGATAGATAGATAGATAGATAGATAGATAGATAGATAGATAGATAGATAGATAGATAGATAGATAGATAGATAGATAGATAGATAGATAGATAGATAGATAGATAGATAGATAGATAGATAGATAGATAGATAGATAGATAGATAGATAGATAGATAGATAGGTGGATGGATGGATGGATGGATGGATGGATGGATGGATGGATGGATGGATGGATGGATGGATGGATAGATAGATAGATAGATAGATAGATAGATAGATAGATAGATAGATAGATAGATAGATAGATAGATAGATAGATAGATAGATACAGTGCGCGTCTGTCTCGGCCAAAGTACCGGGATTGAACTTAGACACAGTTAATTGTGAATCCGGACCGTTCGGAAAGCAATGGCAAACTTCTTAAGTATTTATATTGCCTAGAAATAAAATCACTACCGGCAAACAATTCGGGGTTGATGGCTACGCCCTGGTTTACTTATAAACGTTACTAATTTATATATGAAGTGATTCAAGAAGTGACTTCTAATTAGGGTTTACTCCATCATCGGAGTTGGTCTCATTGGCAACTATGGAGACTTTTAGATTATCTACATTCGGGAAGAAACCTAGTAGAATTTATTAGGTATTAGATATTAGGTATGTTGATTATCTTCTTTTCACACCTCAGTTTACATTTAAATAATAATTCAAAATAGTGCAATACAAAATAGTGCAATACAAAATAGTACATTATACAAAACTAAATGAAACGAGACAACTTAGCAACACCGCGCTATTTTTGATGTAAAATGCGATCGTGCTTTCACGTGAAAACCATAGCGGTGTTATAGAACTGAGAATAACTATTTTGTGTTTGTTTTATAACATTAATATTGGTAATAATGAGAAAAGTGAACTGCACGTATCATCGTAGTGCAAACGAACAACGTGACGTCATAGTGGACGTATAGAGATACCGCCTTACTATTGGCATGCAAAAATGGACACGGCTTTCTGTTATCATTTGTTTTATTCAGCAGTGCCTACATAAATGCATCGGCGAATCATGACCGTCAGCATTTGAAGACCTCTGCACATAATTCTTTATGCCTTCATTCGTTACTTTTTATTATTGTCTTACTCTCTGTTAGTCAGTTTTTATATACTTGGAGTAGCATTCCAATAATAGCTAAGGCGGTTTTATGTATATAAGTGAATTCAAGTAGGAAGATCGAGAATAAATGAAAATAATTCTTACAGCTGACGGGGATTGAACCGGGTCTGTTATAACAGCACGAATCGCTTTGCAACACAAGTAAACAGGTTTTCCGTAAACAGGTTTTCAACAATACAAATACATGTATTGCCTGTAGGAAATATGTGCGTACTATTGTTACTGGTGATTTCCTTTTGCGTATTTATAGACGGTCGCGAAGCATGTCAGAGTAAAATTTAAAATGGAAATTATGAAGGCCTCAAAGTGCAACTTCTCTCACGTGTGGTGTTGCCAATTCTCGATCAGCAAAATAGAAAGCATAGCATAACTGACATATATGAGTTTTGGGATGCATATACGTTTCGACTGTGCCACTTGTTGTTTCACTGTTTCTTCAGGGAACCTTCAGACGACTTAATGTCTCACCATTTTGTAGCAAATGATGCTGTACGACCATCGGAGAATTCTTCCAACGAATATTGATTAATTATTTCTTCTTCTTCTTTTTCTTCTTTCGTTCACTTGAAACATGTCTATATCTGTAATTCTGTCTCCTTAATAAAACTCGCTGTCTTTTGTAGTTCATACAGTGTCCCATAGAGTTTTGATTCCAGTGTTGTTTCCTCTGGCCAATATGTCTGCCTCAGCGTTTCATGCTCAGAACACTCTTGAAGTATATGTTTGGCACTCTGTGATGCCTGTCCACAAGTACACATGGCCGTGTTGCCAATCTTGAACTTTGTATACATGTGACTGCGGAGTCGGTTAGTTGATTAATTATGAAATCTTCACAGGTAGTTTTACAAATATCATTATTTTTCAGTTTTTACTGCACTTTACCCATCTACATGATGAGAGTACTGCAAGAAGAATTGCCTTTGCAATGTAAGCAAGTGACATTTTTTTCACATGGCCAAGCCATCATCGATGACTTGGAAAGTCGAGTACACACGGAACATTATTTTAGATTTCCGTGTTTGCAACCTTAATCCTGGTGTTTATGTTCATTTGCATGTTCATCTGATGTTCACTATTTCGCGGAAATACATCATATAATGTGCAAATAAACCTGCGATTACCGCAATGGCACTGTGCGGAAAACTCTATCGCCGTGGAAATTTAGTAGGACCATTTCCTTGTTACAAGATCAAATGGTAGGAGATTGAGAATGAACTCAGATAAACAATGTTTATAATATCTTGTTCTTATAGCAAATTTACATGTTTGTTCCCAGTGGCGACCTACGGCTTCGAAATATGAACAATGACATAAACTAAATCCAAACGAATAGAGGCTTTCGAAATGACGTACTATAGAAGAGTGCAGAGAATACCATAGACAGACAAGGAAGACCAAACAATTAGTGCTGTGAGAAATCAAACGTCCATGAGGGCTGAAATTTAAACACCGTATTAAGAAAGTGGTTGGATTTAATCGGCCAAGTGAAGAAACATGATCACATAGATAGAGTGTTGTTGGCAGTTGCGAAAGCACACATACAAGGAAAAGGTTGACCATGACATCGTTGGACAAGAGCTATTCAGGAATGCATGCACAAGTCGCTAGAGGAAGCAGGACCTATAGCCTAAGACCGCGTTGATTTAAGGAGATTCATAAGGAATACTACGTTTTGAAAATAAGACGCCACATGACAACATTGCAACATTAATAATGTAACGATAATTGTTTTTACCTCAGACGTAGTTACATATTTATTAACAAACTAAATACAATAGACAAGATATATATATATATATATATATATATATATATATATATATATATATATATATATATATATATACAGCGGAAAGGTTTAGGTTTTATCCATACACCTTAGAAAGTCCGAAAATATAACAGACAGCACTGCGAAGTAAACCACAATTGTATGTAAATGCAATCCGCCGACCTTTCCGCAATTGTTTTTTTTTTCTTCTCGAAAACGTCATGAATTGTTTCACTAAAATGAATTTATTGCTTTTTAAAAAAAATAACCCTTTCTTTGTTGCGGAAGATTCATACATCGTCATGGTTAACCCCCCCCTTCTCACTTACGCAATACGCTTACACATCACTGATAAACCCCTTCCACTTGTAGAAGATGCCTACACATACCAGATACACTTCTCTCATTAATGTAAGATGTTTACACAGATCTCATAAACCCCCTCTCTTGAAATATGCCTACATATCTCTGATAAACCCAACCCACTTACAGAAGATGCCTACACAACCCTGGTAAACACCTGTCACAAAATATGCCTACACTTCATTAGTAGCGCACATTACGTGAAGAAAACATATGTTCTTCTTCGTAAACATTATACATAACGAACACAATGAGAAATTACAAGTGATTCTGGCAGGATAACCTGTACTGTAAATTACATTCGTCGCGATTGTCCTTCGCTCTGTTATTCAAATTGTACTTATATTCGTAATTAAAAGGACCGACTTCAGCGAAAAAGGACCTTCCTCACCGTAAAATGACCCTCTTCACAATAGAAGGTAAATATTTTATTTTAAGTTAACACGCTGACACCAACAAGTGAATGTAGAACATGCACATTCAAACATCAAAATTTACAGAAAATATGTCAATCAGGAAGCCACAAGAAGCCATGTCCCATGAGTGAAGTTCAAAGCCTGGATCAGGCTCCACAAATCAACGACATTTGTATTAATTACAGCATAGAAAGTTTTGCTTGAGAAAGAAGAAATACATTTATATACCCATATCATTCTTTACTGTGAATTATTTCTTTCGAACTAAATATATCACATTAGAGTTGAAGCTTGATGAACATCGTCATTAGCACTATCTGTCCTACACAATTCTATGGAATAAATAAATATACGTCAACAGTGTACCAGATTGCATATATGTCTTCGTGAACATCATTTTGCCTATCACAATTTATTCTTAACCTTCACGATACCCATACGCATAATTTATTTTCTCTTTGTATGATATGTATCCCTTATGAAACCTTCAAGATGCAGACATACATGATCTTTCTGGCAAGATGTCTCCTCAAGATATGTCATAACAATCCAGAATTTCTTCTATTGTAATTATTATACTTTTTGTGTTGCTAATTTTAGGAATGCATTGTTACGTGTTATCTCAAGAGCGGTGTGTATTCCCATGTCTTTCTTACACAGGATGATTTCAGAAGCAGTGGAAACTACAATTAGTGTTGCAGCGGCTAAGACATCCAATGCAATATATTCTAGTGATGTTGTAATGTACATGTATATGTTTTAAATGTTCTAGATTGTTGTTTTTTTTGTTGCATTTTTCAATTAACGAATATCTTCTTCTACTGCGTTCATTCTAAATATACTGCTGATTATTAGCATGATGTAGTCTGGGAATAAAATGCGTCGTGCCACTTTATACAGCTTCTCTGCGATGTCTGCGCCGTTCGGCATGACACATCCAACTGAAGAATTGCTTCTGGATTAATGTGATCCTCTATCGGAATGGTCAGTTAATTATACCAAACAACATCATGAGACGTGCGTGATTAGTAAAACACACCCTATATTCTATGTTATTATTATTTGCTTGCATTACGGGCCAGGACAAGTAGAACTATCTATTCATTATTTAAAACATTGTTTAGTTCTTAAAAATAGCGACGTTTGCATACGCGACCTTCGAGTTTATTATTGTCTTCTCTGTGACTACTGTTCGTCTGTGGAAGTCGACGATGACCATTCATCTCAACTGTAATGATGATGAAGATGATAGTGTCTTCGCTGTACCCGACTGTGACTAATGACTCATATGCGAGCTTGAAATTGACTACACCACTCAGACTCTATGTGACTAATGACTCATATGCGAGCTTGAAATTGACTACACCACTCAGACTCTATGTGACTAATGACTCATATGCGAGCTTGAAATTGACTACACCACTCAGACTCTATGTGACTAATGACTCATATGCGAGCTTGAAATTGACTACACAACTCAGACTCTATGTGACTAATGACTCATGTGCGAGCTTGAAATTGACTACACCACTCAGACTCTATGTGACTAATGACTCATATGCGAGCTTGAAATTAACTACACCACTCAGACTCTATGTGACTAATGACTCACATGCGAGCTTGAAATTAACTACACCACTCAGACTCTATGTGACTAAGCACATAACCGCACACTTGCAGTTAATAACATACGATCATAGATTCGGCGGTAAAATAAATCATAAACCAAATTGTATGAGATGGATGGTCAAAACAGAGAAAGTATGACACACAGAATACCGCATAGGAATCAAATTAAACAGAGACAAAATAATGTGTGTGAGAGACGTGACGAGATTGTCATTCAGGAAGATAAGAAATTGTGATACAGCTCGTGATTCTCGCACATATGCAACAGGAAAACATGTTCTGTTAATGCAGTTAGCTGTACTATCTGTCATATAGCACATGTTAATATAGGTAGATGTACTATCTGTCATATAGCACATGTTAATATAGGTATCTGTACTATCTGTCATATAGCACATGTTAATATAGGTAGCTGTACTATCATGTCATATGCCACCTATGAACGCAAGTAGCTGTACTATCTGTTATATAGATAGTACATGTTAATATAGTTAATTGTACTAGCTGTCATAAAATACATGTTAGTATAGGTAGCTCTAATATCCTGGCATATGCCACCTATTAACGCTGGTATTTGTACTATCTGGCATATAGTGCCTGTTAATGTAGTTAGCTATATTATCCTGCCATATGCCAACTGTTAACGCACGTAGATGTACTATCATGTCATATGCCACCTGTTAACGCACGTAGATGTACTATCATGTCATATGCCACCTGTTAACGCACGTAGATGTACTATCATGTCATATGCCACCTGTTAACGCACGTAGACGTACTATCATGTCTGACATCCTTTTCCTCAGTCTCGCGTATTATGATTCCAGCTTCTCCTGTTTAGTTTTCTAGTTGTCCATAAAACATCCATTACTCTTCTATAGAACCACATCCATGTTAAATTTATGTTCCACTAATTTATTGTCTCAAACTCGCGCTCATTTGCAGTCACGGATACAATATACTGCATTATGTAATGATATACAAAAACATTAGTACATGAGTAAAATATGCACAGCAGAACTACCATGCGCAAAATACTTCCCATGCACAAAGGCATTCATGCACAACATATATTCTATTCTGAAAAGACATTTCAGTCACAACAGACATTCCATGCACAAAACAACAATACAGGCACATCAGAAATTCCATGCACAAAATACATTCCATGTACAACAGAAGGTTAATCAAAATATGGGGCGTAAACTGTTAAAGTAATTGATCCCTGAGCTACTACACACAGTACCATCAAGGAGATCACGCTCCTTTGACGAGCAAATAACATAGCGATCAGTTATATGGGGCAGATATATATAAAACACATAACTCATAGAAAACATTAATAATTTGATGAAATCCTGAATCAGCTGTATGTTTGCTGATCGTGTCAAGATGAGGGTAAAGTGAACCAAATTCGTATAGGCCATCGAGTAATCTCCGGTCTCGTGTTAAAAGTCTTGACCTGACGCACGTTTTCATAGATGATGGTATGTTTAGGTTTAACCAGATTTCTAGTAGTACTTTAGACGGGACGTACAACAGGTACGTCGTCTATTATCTTGTCATGTTCTGCCTTTCAATTTCATGTTAAAAAACGTTGTCTACAGTGATAGTCCAGTTGTGTCTTATTCAAAATTATTGGTTCCCTGTTATTTAGTTAATCCGTGATCCTCGACAACTAGCCTACTGGCTAACGGAGAACCATGCATTCTTAATGATTCTTTTGTCTTTTACCTTAACTTGTATTGCAATTATATTTTGTGTGGCAGCAAATGAAAATCACGGGAATAGATATATGAGTCATATTATACTTGACTTCCGATTAGCCATGTCGTCTTATATTCGGGAGGTCACGGTTAATGAATAGTACTGTATGCTGAACTACCTTCCAGCGCCTTTATCTTCTTCTTCTGTGCTCGTTCTCAAACTCCTGCAGATTAGCAGGACGTAGTCCGGAGAACGGAATGCGTTGTGTCATGGTTTACATCATTGCTGCGATATCTGCGCCTTTCGGCCTGACACATCCGACTTTAGCATGACTTTGGATCACTAACCCTATATGGGATGGGGCAGCTAACTTCCTTAGCCTCCTTAGTCGCCTTTTACGACAAGCATGGAAGGTAAACAGTGTTGCTATTCCTTGCTCCCTTTTCGGGCCTCGGCAAAACACAGGCGAGCTCCTTTATAAATATCCTTCAATGATATATACCTGCCATTCGATATTGCATGTGGAAGTATGGATACTTTTTCAAAACATTGACACCGGTTTTATTAATCTAATGTTAAGGTTGCAATTATCTGTTATAGTATACTATCATTTATTATTGTGTCACTACATACCACAGCTTGGTGCCATACACATACGCAGATAGGTTTGCGGAAGAGGTCATTACTCTCTAGCGCAGAGCTAAGAGTACGCTACAATCACTAAACAGACCAACATAGTACCAAGAAGCTAGAAACAAAAAAGTGTCGGGCCTTTCTTTATTAGTCTCAATTTGCACTGAGATGTGTTGAGCTACTGTTCGATTCAACACAAGAGTCACATACACAATCTGCGTCTCTGGATCATATGATCATAACATCTATGAGATGATGTAATGATTTAATTCTTCTGCCTTGTCGTTCGCTTTGTCCACATCGATCACTTTGACAAAAGTAACAGTCAAGATTCCAGCGTACTCGAAAGGATAATCGGTAAAAGTTAATACTGCAGTAAACTGTATACGATAGTACTTACGTAGAACACATGTTTTTGAGTTTTACTTGACGACGACTAACAGACTATTAATATAGAAATATGGGGTGTTAACAAGAAAGCATACCAATACAGTATATAAGATAATTTCAACGTTCCGACCGTTAGGTCTTTATCAATAATATTCAAAATAAACACGGAAAAACAATTAAGAACACTACTTTAAAGAAGAAAAAATTGGTAGAGTATCCTATTCAAGACGTACCCATCAGCTCATCAATTTTTGGATGTAGTTATTTTCTAAGCAATATAAATACGTTCAGTAGTTTGCTATTGCTATCTGAACTACCCAATTGCACAAATACCAGTGACTGCGATATTAAAGAAAAAAGGGCATGATTAATAGTGTCTCCTTTCACTGTTCGTCTTATTAGATTTTGACATTTATCTTTCGCAGTGTTATGCCGTTATATACCTCACATTTTGGGACATTAAGTATATGGTTATTCAAATACCAACTTAATTTCCTTGCCGTGGTTGCCATGAAGACTTGAGCATTTACACAATTTAGTTCTGTACATTTATTATCCTAACTGTAGGTGTTGATTTATTTATTTTTTCTGGGCTATTTACCCAATATATATCTTTGTCTTGAAATATGTTTAGTAAAGTATTCATTATTTCTTTAAATATTTAGACTAACGGGAGTTGATCCAATTCGTTCTGACTGCACCAAATCGCCTGGCAACAAGAGTAAACGGGTTTTTCCGTGCTTGACTCCTATAAAATTGTAATTTAATTAATCCAATAAACTTAATTTAATTTATCCTCTCGCTTCCTACTTGAATTTTCATTATTTCTTAGGGATTTATTTGTGTGAATTACTCGATGTAAGAGTATAGTCTATAAAATTATTTCTATTCATGAAACACGTATGTGATTCATGAGCCGAGACGGCTCAGTAGTTGCGCACTCGCTTTATAATCGATTGATCCAAAGTTCAATTTCCAGTTCAACTAGAAATATCTTTAAAGCAACTAACGGCTCCTACAGCGACGCTGCTTAAGTAAATGATACCGGCCTTCTGTAAAGTAAGGACAGTGGATGTAACTGACCAGATCTCCCTTAAGCATTTTGTTGCGCAATGTAAAATACATTTTTAATATCTTATCCCCCAACAACCCTCCATGATATGTAACATGGAAACTTTATGCTATATGCGTTTCACTGATAAATTTTTTGTCAAAGCGATTCACTGATAAGGTGAACTATGTTATACGACTTTCACTGAGGTGTATTGCAATGTCTTCTTGAAGTCTTATTTTCTCCTACTGTATTCAATATTGTTCACTGTGCGACTACAAAATAATAACAGTCTTTTACATTTTGTGGAGTCTCTTTTATTGACTGTGTCCTTTTTTCCCAAATTGGAATGACTATTAAATCTCATATTAGTTGTATCAGTACTAAATCATACAATATGTGTATATATCTATAGATCTGGTGCTTAAATGGACACTTAAATTGTACAATCTGTGTATCCATCTGGTGTGATATAGTACTTAAATTGGTACCAGAACGAAAATGGTTCTAATCCAGTCTATTCGTTTAGATATTTTCTATACATTCTCGATACGTCCTATTTAGATTAATCATCTAACGAGAGAGAAACGTTTGTGTGTGCGAAGATATTAATCATCTAATAAGAGAGAAAAATGTGTGAGTGTTTACATGTTAATCATCAACACAAGAGAAACGTTTGTGTGTATAAATATTAATCATCTAACGAGAGAGAAATGTGTGGGTGGGTATATGTATGAATAATTTAACAAGACAGGAACATATGTTTGTGTATACATATTAATCATCTAATAAGAGAGGGGCTACGATCATATCGACAAGAGAGGTGAGGAACTTGAGAGCTGGCAGGATGAAAATAATCTCATCCTTATTAACCAGCCAGCAGACTCACCTTCTACTCGAGAGCATGGCACACCACCTCTACACCAGACCTGGCATTCCACTCACCAGGCCTGGAATGGAACATCACACGTGTCGTTGGAAAGCAGCTTGCGGGTAGTGACCACAGATCAGGATTTCTGGAAATCCACAATGAATTTACCAAGGACAGCAGCACGCTCACTAGTTGGAACTATAAGAGGGCAGACTGGAAAATGTACCAGCATTTAACCAGTGTTCTAGCTAAGGACATCAACTTGGACAAAGACATCAATAGAGCAGTGAGTGAATTTAATAGATGTATACTACATGCTGCAAGTAAAACCATAACCAGGGGGGGGGGGGGACGCAAGAACTATAAACCCTACTGGAATAATGAACTGGAAAAGCTGCAAAATGAGATGGAAACATCTAGACAGCAGGCCGAGAACAGACCTAGCCAAGAACATCACAACAAATATCAGCAAACAAAGTCTAAATTTCAAAGAGCCAAATTACAAGCCAGACGGAGCAGCTGGAAATAAAAAGAAGAGTCGCTGAACCTAGGAAGAGATACTAGGAAATTATTGAAACTTGTAAAACAACTAAATGATGAAGGTACATGGAGAAATACCAGGGTCATACTTTATAAAGATAGAAACATTTTAACAGGTAAATATGCAGCTGATTATTTTGCAGATTCCTTTGCAGAAGACAATAACATCAAAGTCAGCCCAGACAAACAACAGGAGGTTTGAGAGAACCAGCAAAACATTGGACAAGGAGAACCTATACCTGAAGTCATGGAGGCATCAATCACAATGAGAGAACTGGAGCATGCAATATACAAATTGAAAATGAAAAAGTCCCCTGGAGCTGATGGAGTGTCCAATGAAATGATTAGAAACCTGGGAATTGCAGCAAGAGCAAAGCTACTGCCGATCTTTACACAAGCTGGTCCACAGGTAATGTACCACAGGCGTGGAGAGAAGCAATAATGATACCACTCCTCAAATCAAGAAAAGATGGCAACACAGTCTCCAACTACAGGCCCATCAGCCTCACAAGCTGTCTATGCAAAACAATGGAACGCATTATCAATCTTAGGATGCAGTGGTACCTTGAAAGTGAAAACCTTCTGGTATCACAGCAAGCAGGTTTTAGACGTTGCTACTCTACTGAAGATCAGGCAACTTACCTCTCCCAAGAGATTGAGGATGCCTTCCAAGATAAGAAACTGGCACTAGTAGCATAGATAGACCTCAGAAAAGCATTTGATAAGGTCTGGAAAGAAGGGCTCCTAAAGAAATTGCGAAATTGCAGGGTTAGCTCAAGAATGTACAAATGGGTAAAAGCATACCTGCATAATAGAAGAGCCAGGGTACAATTAGATGGTCGCAAGAGCAAGAAAGTTCTACTGCGTCATGGAGTCCCCCAGGGAGGAGTCCTGTCACCCACACTTTTATTGGTTTACATCAATGACCTAGTTGCTGAACTACCACATGGGATCAAAGTGGCAATGTATGCTGACGACCTGGTGATATGGTGCACAGAAGAACATGCGACAGTGGCCACTAAACAAATACAAAGAGCTATCGATGCTCTAACCTTATGGGCTAATAGATGGTGCGTCAGCATTCACACATAAGTGCAGGACTACACTCTTTACCCTCTCACAAAACAAAAAGCCGGTCATATCAAAATAGATGGAGAACTCCTGAAAGAAGACAAACAACCCACATACATCGTAGTTACTTTTGATGATAAACTGATACGGAAGCAGCACATAAACAAAGCAACAACAAAGCCAGGAGGAAGTTAGCTATCCTGAGAAAACTAAGTGGAACCACATGGGGAGCCAGTGGGAATATACTCTGTAAAGTTTACCAGCAAGGCATAAGACCACACCTGGAATATGCTGCATGGTGTTCTGCATCAAACACCACATTACAAGATCTAGATAAAGTGCAAAACCAGGCACTTAGAATAATGTTGGGAGCAATGAAATCAACACCCATAGCAGAGATGCAGAAAATGGGAAGAATGCAAAGACTTGGCGAACGCAGAGACACAAAAGTACTAATTCAGGCAGGAAAGTTTCAGTGTATGCCAAGTCATAAAATAAAGGAAAGATTCCAAAATCTAGCAATGGGGCGACTGAAAAGAAGCAGCTTTATCCATCAAGCCAAACGACTCCACAGACAACTTACAGACCTACCTGAAATTGACAGCCCCTTAAGGCCTGTACCAGAACAAACCCCGTGGAGTGAAAGGCATGGAATGCCAATATACATTCAGACCCATGTGAAAGGAATACTAAGCGAGGACGAACAGAACAGTGTGCAGCGAAGGACAGTCACCCTCAGTTTCCTGGATGATGAATATCCACAAGATATATGGGTCAGAGTATACACAGATGGGTCAGCACAGAATGCCGTGAGGAATGGATGTGCAGGTAATTATATATAGAATATCCACACAGGCCTAGAGATACCATCAGAACACCAACAGGAAAATTCTACAATAATTATGATGCTGAAATCCAGGCAATTAGTGTGGCAGCTAAAAAAACTGCTGAACTCCAACTCTGACCTACAGCCTGTGGTATTCCTGACAGATGCAAGGTCAGTGCTTCAAGCTCTCCAGTCTGGAAAACTAACAGACTTGCAAAAACTACTTAATGAATTGTCTTTCCAGTATAGGGTAACCATGCAGTGGATACTCTCTCACTGTGGAATACCAGAAAATGAAAAAGTAGGCCAACTTGCTAAAGAAGGTGCTTCCGAAGACCAACCAGATGTACCAATCACCTACCATCAGAAAAAAACAGATGATCAAGTCAATAAGAAAGCCACAAACACCAACACAAGATGACTATCATATTATGAACAGACCAGAACAAGTTATAATTCTACGTCTCAGAACAGGACACAACCGACTCCGCAGTCACATGTATACAAAGTTCAAGATTGGCAACACGGTCATGTGTACATGTGGACAGGCAGCCCAGAGTGCCAAACATATACTTCAAGAGAGTTCTGAGCATGAAACGCTGAGGCAGACATATTGGCCAGAGGAAACAATACTGGAATCAAAACTCTATGGGACACTGTATGAACTACAAAAGACAGTGAGTTTTATGAAGGAGACAGAATTACTATAATATTCAATAATATGTGTAAACAACGTGGTAAAGCGGGGAAAAAGAGCACCACGTGGTGGAGTGAAACTATAAGACAAGGCGTGAAAGAGAAAAAGAAACTATACAAAGACTGGAAACATAACAAAGACAAGAAACATATGAAAAATATGCATTAGCACGAAAAAAAGTAAAACAACTGATTAAAGAAGCTAAAAGTAAATCATGGTCTGATTTTGGCAAGAACTTTAATAAGGATTACAAAACAGCTACAAAACGCTTCTACAAAACAAAGTTATGAGAACCAGAACAGAAAATCACGATCCTACAGAACTAATAAATGACAGAGAAGGTAATCCTATTTCAAATAAGCAGAGAGCATTAAAAAGATGGAAAGAATACTTTTCTGAGTTACTAAATACAACACCAAGCAATAATACAGCAAAAGAAACCATAAAGAGTTGTAATGAACAAGAGCCAAATATTCTCATAGAGGAAATTGCCGAGGTCATAAAAAAGGCTAAAAATAACAAAGCTCCAGGGATAGATAACATACCACTAGAAATTATAAGAGCAGCAGGAGAAACAGTATTATATTGGCTACACATATTTTTTAACACAGCGTGGAGGCAACAGAAGACACCAACAGACTGGAGAAAAGCTATCATAGTGCCAATATGGAAAAGGAAAGGCAGCAAAAGAGACTGTAATCAGTGCAGGGGAATTTGCTTGTTAAGCCATTCAGGAAAACTATATGCAAAAATAGTAGAGAAAAGACTGAGACCTGTAATAGAACAACAACTTAGCAATACACAAATGGGTTTTAGAAGAAACAGAGGATGTACTGATGCAATATTTATTCTGAAACAGCTGGCAGAGAAGTCAATAGAATACAACCAAAATTTATACATATCCGTCATAGATCAAGAGAAAGCATTTGACCGAGTAAACAGAGAAAAACTATGGGAAACATTAAAAATGTATGGAGTATGCCAACATTTAATTAACGTTTGTAGAAGTCTCTATAACAACAGCAGTTGCACTATAAGAACAGCTGCAGGCTACACAGAGGACTTTGTGATTAGCACATGAGTAAAGCAGGGATGTGTATATCCCCACTACTTTTTATTACATACGTGGACCATATAAACAAAATAGCAAATTCTATTGAAGCAAATGAACTGATTTTTGCAGATGACCAGGTTTTATTCCACAACAGCATTAAAAACCTGCAAGACCACCTAAGCATAATAGACACAGCAGGCAAGCAATTTGGAATGAAAATCAACATAGACAAAACAGAAGTAATGAATATTGCAAGAGAAAATGAGAACATCAACATACAGATAAATAATAAACAACTAAAACAAGTAGATGAATTCAAATATCTGGGCAGCACATTGAGATATTACAACAAACAAGAAGCAGAAATAAACGCAAGATGTAATAAGGCCTGTCAGATCATTGGTCACTTAACACCTTTACTTAGAAACAAAGATATTACACTAGAAACAAAGAAAGCGCTTTTCAACACCATTTTCTTACCAACATTGTGTTATCAGTGTCAAACTTGGACATTAGATTCTAGAACAATACATAAGATTAACACCACTGAAATGAAATGTGTGAGACGTATGATTGGAGTTAGCTTGAGAGACAAAATCAGGAATGAAGCACTAAGGAAACAATTAGGGATCAAGCCAACAATAGAATACACACAGAAACAACAAGTTAAATGGTACGGCCACATAACCAGACAGAAAGAGCAAAGTATTATCCAAAAAACACTTAACAAACGATACGAAAACAGGAGACCTATTGGACGCCCTCGTAAAAGGTGGATAGATAGTGTATTAGAGACACTCGGAAATATAACAGCAGAGCAGGCAAATAGAAGGGCAAAAGACCGTACACTCACTCTCCCCTCAACACCGAAAGGTACATGAGGACAGAAAGAAGAAGAAGAAGAAGAGACATATTTCAAGTGAACGAAAACAAGAATAAAAATATAATAAGAGAGAAATCTTTGTTTGCGTGTGTACATATTAATCATCTAATAAGAGGGACAACTTTGTAATTACATATCAATCATCTAGCAAGAGAAAAACCTGTGCCTCTGTGTAAATATTAATAATCTGACAAGAGAAACGTTACGTGTATGTACATATTAATCATACAACGAGAGAGATGCATGTGTGTATATATGTGCGGAAGAAATTATAACAAGATTGTGCTCACAGATATACAATCATGTGAAATCCCACGTCTATGTGTATATATTTATCTTGGCCTAAGATTGATAAAACAGTAGATATCACGGCATGATCACATTACAAGTCGTTGTCATCAATGTTTCCATTAAACAGATCTTCATAGAGCCCTAATAGTGAATGTTTTCAAATTCACACTAGCACAAATAGAAACTGTTAGAGCCTGCTGGTACTCATTCATTTCATGCTACCAGTCAGGGAACTGTTGGTAAATGTTTTTTCAAGGAATCAACGAGACACCACCGTTGTGCTATGTTGCTCGGAGCTGTCATTCATCTAGGACGATTACAAATCCACATCCACATCAAAAGAAGCAGCCCGTGATGATCCTCAGACCGCTGATCAGATAAATATAAAGCATGGGCTTCTCTGCACCCATAATGCACTGTAACGTGTATGCAACTCATGTTGTTTTTTTACGAAGGATTCCAGCAAAATATTACCCAGTAGGTTCAAAACAAAAGATGGCGGATAAAGTACAAAATAATCAGTTGTTTCCGTTCGTTTGTCACACTGCCCTTTAATTATTTCCATATCATTTTACATGGTGGTCGTGTAATTAGAGCATGCATTCAAATTCTAAATGGGTATTTTACGTGATCCTTTCGAGCATAATTTCGAATCCAACCCTATTATCAGAAATGGACAATTCTACCAGGGGTTCTGGTGTTTTATGAAAATTTTAATATTTGTTTATGCTATTTTTTTCCCTTAATCCTATTCAACATTTCCCAAAACTTATCCATTCTTTTTATATTTTAACGTTTTTGTTTTTCATTCAATTGTAATGTATGTATCACTTTATATAATGTCTTTTACGCATGTTTCACTTCTAGGATGGTTTCTTTATTTATGTTTCATTAGGTATTCTTTTGATAAGCTCACTAAGATCTATATATCAGCAAGGCTCATTATGTTCTATGATCTTCTAAAAGGATAATCTCAGTGGTTCTCAAGCCAGTGTAGATTCTAATATAATTTATTTTAAAATTGAAAATATAACAATCTATTAGCAACTCGATAATAACTAGGCGCAATACGCACATGGCATATCAATAGCATACTCCAGGTGTAGCGGAAGGGTGATACAAATCATTGAACCACCGACCAACAGATCCAGATTTCGAATCCTCTAGTTATTTGTAGTTTGAAATAAAAATAACTCCCGTGATTCATCCTGCCACAAGGAAGTAGGGTACTATGGCTCATGCTTTTGGGGCATCAGGGAATAGCGCCTTGGAATCTTAGCAAGTGGCACGCGAGTCTTTTCATGCCGTTTCTGGCCAACTACTGCGACATTGCTGAGATTGATCACTTATAGAAAATCGTGTTCTATGGCGCTGGCTTGTAACTCCGCTCACCTTATATATATATATATATATATATATATATATATATATATATATATATATATATATATATATATATATATATATATATATATATATATATATATCAATATAATCTCGATATCTCTGTGATGAGTTCCTTGTTAAATCGCGAAACAGTTAGAAGTCAAAATACAGATGGATATTTTTTCAACTTTCGGAGATAAATGAGTAGGTGGAGATCCTTGCGGCGCACTGGAGATAAATGTTAATAAATATATAGTTGAAACACAGTTTCTATAAGACATTGCTTGTCAACTAGGGGTGCGTTTTTGTAGGCGCCACTAAAGCATTCAATTTTATCGTCAGTACATTCTGGTTTATTGGTTTTCGAATCACGTGGCAGTACGAGGTTAGTGACATCGAAAAAGCTGTTCTCTTGTGGGCAGTGATATGGTTCCTCTACACAGTACTGAGAAGAGAGAGGCTCGAACTAATAAGGGCAACCATATGTTTACTACATAATGAAGAAGGCAATGCTGGAAGTGATAGTGTATACGTAGAAAGAATGACGAAAATACGGGTGACCAGAGACGAGGAAAGAAAACGTGACCGCTCTGAAAAATATACGAAGATAAACATTCACAATGGACTTGAGAATGTTCTTTGATGGTTACTGACACGGAGAGAGAAACACTTATGGCAATGTTGTGGGTTCTAATCAAGAACAGATTCACTACTAAATTCGAGCTAGTATGCTTCTGAGACTAGTCAACTAACCACACTACCACCGAGGCGACTATTAACATGAATGTTTTGTTGTTCAGTATTAATTTGATAACTCAGAGAAATGTGACAGCAAACACCCGTATGAGAACCACTTATTTAGCATATAGCAAAAATACGTTTTGTGTTTTACTGCCGTGAAAAGAATTGACAAGTAAACAAAAAAGAATTATATAAACAAAATACAATCTTCCTCTTGAGATATAAATCTCTTGATTTGTTCTTTCTGGGACGTGCGACCCTTTTTGTGGCGTCCCTTGCGCCTAGTTCTCATTATGGAGATAATGCACCTCATTTATACGCATTTGCGCGTCTATGAATCCAGCCTATTATTATTGCTCGATAGAGCGAACTGCCCAGGAATTCTGTCCAAGTGTATTTACCAAAAAAAAAAATATGATGTACATAATTGTATTCGTTTTAGTTGACTCGTGTATACGCAATGTGATCAGGTCATATAGTCCGAGGTAAGTTGATGAAGAAAACTGATAACGTCTCACCAGTGCAAATCTTGAATCCTCATACATTGTAATATTCATACACTACGATTTAACCAATTTTGCCCTGTGTTACCCCAGCCACCATTTGCAGTTTCGGGTTGTTATCCGACACTGGGAATTTTACCTCTAAGATACAGTCAAGATGTACTTGCGTCTGTTATTAAATTATTGGTGCATCATTACAAAGCAACTACGATATCGTGGTCACAACCTCGCTACACAGTTGAAACTGTTTGTAAAGTTATATAGCCAGACATCTAATGATAATGTCGCATTGTTGTAGAGTCAGAAATTTAAAAGAGGGTTTAAAAGCCGTAGAAGATTGACTTCACTGTACTCGGTTTCCCATATGTACTCCGTCCCTCTCAACGAAGCGGCACGCCGCTTGCCTAGAGTACCACTCATATCACGTAACTTCGTAGCTTCAAGTGATAATCCACAGGGATCTCCAAAAAAAATTCACCTTATAAACAAGACGACACGAGCCGGATTCGAACACGTGACCTCTTGAACACAAGGCGAACAGCTTAACCACTACGCCAGGGAGATCCCTAACGTTTTAGTACCTTCATATGTGCATGTCAATACTCTTATTTACTATATGTGTTTTACTGCCGTGATAATAATTGACAAATAAACGAAAAACAAACATTATATAAACAATATACATATCTTCCTCTTGAGATATACATCTCTTGATTTGTTCTTTCTTTGTCGCACAGCCAAGAACGTACAATAGCACGCAGTACATATACTCCCTTAAATGTTCATGCCATGAGTATGAACACGCTCAAAAGTTGTTGTAATGTTGAAAAACTTTTATATATATATCATTATTGAGATATATTATATTGAAGTTACTGCACATTGAGAAATGCTATATTGAAGTTACTGCACATTGAGAAATGTTATATTGAAGTTACTACACATTGTGATATGTTATATTGAAGTTACGGCACATTGAGAAATGTTATATTGACGTTACGGCACAGTCAGATATGTTATATTGAAGTTACTGCACATTGATATATGTTATATTGAAGTTACTGCACATTGAGATATGTTATATTGAAGTTACGGCACATTGCGATATGTTATATTGAAGTTACTGCACATTGAGATAGGTTATATTGAAGTTACTGCACATTCTGATAGAACCATTCCCCGTGATAACTTTTGCTTTTGTTACAATGAATTGAGTATATGAATGTTTGAATATATAGAAATATAGAGAAACATATTTTGTTATATAAAATTTAAATTCATCATCAACATCAAGTTCCGTCTCAGCAACTAAGGTTGGCTGCAACAGGTCTCCAACATTCCATGTCTCTTGTTTTTGTGGTGCACTCTTCTAGACTGTAACCTGTCCATCTTGTGATGTTATTCTCCCACTTGTATCGCTGTCCACCTCTTGCTCGCTTCCTTTTGACTTTACCCTCAAGTAAGGTCTTCAATAAGGTGTCATGTATTTTAATGTGTCCAAAATATTGTATTTGCCTGATCTTTATTTCTCTTAGTAATTCTTTCTTCATATTAAGTGTCTTTAGCACCTCTTTATTTGTTTTCTTCTCTTTCCATGATGTTCTCCCTATTCTCATATATAGGCCTACCCACATCTCAAAGGCATCAATTCTGTCTTCTAATTGTTTATTTAATGTCCATGTTTCTGATCCACACATTAATATAGATTAGATAGAGCATTTTATAATTCTCATTTCAACGTGTTAGTAATTTGCTCAGATCCTACTTAGATGTTAGATGTATCATTATTTTAGATATGTTATATGTTATATTTTAGATATGTTATATGTTAATTTAAATTAAAGGAAGTCTATTCTGAAAATAAAAGAAATGGTGTGGCCACAGCAAACGGTATGGCTTGTTAAGTAGATTTTGTATCTGACCCGGAGATCTCCCTGTCGCAGTGCTTAAGCAGTTTTCTATGTGAACATGCGGTCTAGGGTTCACATTCCGTCTGTGACATCGCACATGAAATGCATTTTTCGGGGATTTTTACTTAAAGCTACAGAGTGTTATTAGTTAGTATCTAGGTGTGTATACGGACGGAGTATGTACGTGCTAACCCAGTACAATGTAATCAATCTACTACGATGTTTCAACCATTTCTCCTTCACCACCTGAACTGACAACTAGGTGGATTCATTGTATAAAATTCGTAATCCAAAGTGAAAATCATCGTCTATGTTACTCATTAATCATTGCACACATTGCCCAGTTAAGTTGCCCAAATACATTTGAAAGATCTTAGTATCAGTGATGTAGTTGATATAAAGGTCACAATCAGAGTATACTGCACGTTATACCATAGACGTCTCGTCAAGACCTAAAACCGTCTCATAATAAGGGGCACCTTGAAACCTGCTGGGATAAATTATTTTGTACTCATGCATGTAATCCTGTGAAACCTGCCAGTATAATTACTGCTTATTTGTTTCTGTAATCTTCTTTTCCTACTCGTGTGTAATCCTTACTTGCTCACTCTGAACCCCCCCCCTCTTTTCCAGGTGTATAACTATTTGATACCTTATATTGATGTGTCATTGTTACATCACGTTCGTTAACTTTTTTTTGCCGTCTCCCTAAAGGTGAGCTGATTTGCGTCTGCAAAATACATATTTTAGCCAAAATCTCGTATATATTATATTTTACTATTTTTAATTGTTTATTTTATTGAGAACCCCATGAATTACGAGCAATTAACTCTTACTTCTATGTGAAGTGGGAATGGTTTTCTGAGCTTTCTTTCATACCCAGAAAATTTCCACTTAGTGCAATACCTATTGAAGGATCCTTCCACTCAGAGAAGGTCTATAATTGTATAGATGACATGCTACAAAGATTCTATAAGTGAGCCTCAATATAACGGCATGTTTTCTCTTGCATAGTAGATGACAGGGTTCCTATTTTGTTTAAGAACTGCTTGTCGAAATGTCGATACATTCAGCAAAATTACATTCATTTGAACCATTTTATACCGAGAAAACGGATGTGTCGGACCATTTGAGCAAACAGAACAGCGACACAGCTGTCCTACGCTTTCGATGCTACTTTTCTTTGCTTAGAGCTAGTACTATGCTACACGATAGAACAAACGGGAGACTTTAGAACGAACGCTTAAAATCATTTAAAAACCTATTATAGCAATTATGTTCAATTAAGGTAGCTGAAATATTCATCAACCATGACAGTACGGCAGAACGGTGTCAGTCAGTCTTGTATACAGATGATGATGATGAATGGACCCTCACCCCCATTGAGTACATGTTACTGCAGCTGTTCCCTATTGCGTGTAACTGGGTATTACTTTCAGCTTCAGACTGATATTTATGGATGTTTTGTTGGTATTACAATAGTTTTTAATTGGTAGGTTTTTCATAACTTATGCATGTCGACTCGTATCACAATATATATGAGACATCAGTGGAGAGAACTAAAAGGAAACTATATACTTCAGCAATACAACCTCAACCAATTGAACAGAAACGAAAATATCTGGATATTTTGGCTGGAAACGGGACTCTGCAGACTGAAATCACAGAAATGACATTTGCGACTCTTGATTCTTCTTGATGCTTGATTAGAAACCGGCTTCACAGCACGTGGGGTTTTCACATAAGTGCTTTGCCCTCCGTTCCAGCAGCCATCCCAGGGTATGAAGACTCAGAGTCCCGGTCAGGTGTGGATTTCGTGATCTTACGGGATTTTCCAAAATAATTACATTTCCTTTGCTCACCTCTAGGTGCTCCCATTTCTAACATTCTCTGTATGTGTACGTTCTCAGCCTCATTGACATCATCTTCATCTTGAAACTGGTTTATCTTTTCTCAAACTTGTGCCGTCTATCTCTGCATTGCCTGCCAATAAATCGCCTCTCTCGTTTCCTCTAGCCTCAGCATGACCAGGGCAGTATATCCATGTAATACTCTGGAAAATTGAGTTCTTCAATAAGTCCCATAATTCTTTTCTCAGTATGTACTTTTGTATCTTTCGAGGCATGCTTTGAGAATCTGTGGGGAATTACACAGTGTATTGATGTATCAGTTATCAATCAAATAAGTGGTTTTGCAACTATATGACCCGCATCTGAGAAATATCAACAAATACACAAGAACGCATATTACTGGGATGTCCCAGCTTCACTGCTCCCAAAGACATCGTCTAGCCCACAGACGCGTTTATGCAAAGACAACATTGTGTGCATCCCACAGAGAACTACAACAAATCGTTTTATGCATGGCCAATATTGGACTGAATACTGAAAACAATGAATGCAGATGAAGACAAATGTTAACTTACTGTACAATACCACATGCTGGACAGTCTTCTACATTTCGGTGCAACTTTTCAAGACTAGCTTCCAATATCCCGGAATGCAGCGGATAACAGTTTTACTTCGGTCCAAATAGCCACGGTGTTGGTTTTCAGCAGGTTTCATAGCATCGATAATAATGGGGTAGACATGCACTAGCTCCTTTTTACTTAGTCGCCTCATGCAATATGCATGACAAATTTTGATGTTACTATTCTGTGCTTCCCTACCGGACCCTACTAACACACGTGATATTAATCATGTATAATAGACATACAGTGTCCCATTCAACTCACCTGATGCAGTAACTGATTGGAGAAAACAAGTAGCTTTGAGTATAAAACATCCACACAGATCGATTTCATTTATTCGGGGAAAAAATCAAAGAACAAAGATATCGATTTCTCCTTCAGTTTCTGACGTTTATATTGTCCTGACTCCTGAGGAATCAGAATGGGATCTCCTGGTAATAAATGTCTCATTTCTTATTATTGGCCAATCCAGGACCTTCTGATCTATAGTTTTATGAAAGCCGTTAATCTCACCGATAAACACATATACAAATAGGTAGCGAGGAATCATTCTGTCTTGCTATGAGGTCAAATGAGTAGATCATTCGTGCTTTCGATATGTTACAGTGAAATATACAGTTGAAAAAAATGTTCGAATAAAATATGGGATTATGTAGTTTCGATAGCTATTCGCTTTATTTTTAGAGGAGCGTGATGTCGGAGCGTGATGCTGGAGTGTGATGCCGAATGATGTTACATAGATTGATGTTGATAAGCGCGGTAAATTGTGTTCTTATTTCATAATAAAAGAAATGTAAATCATTCCAGTTTGTTTCGACTTTAAACTACCTATTTTCTGTGAAGGCATACATGACGCTTCCATTACTACAGTTAGCAGGTTATGTATCAACATAGTATGTCATTACAAAGAGACAGATATAGGCAACAGTAGGGAATGTCATGACATGAGGAAATTATTAATATCTAAACAAATTACAAACAAGTTAAAAATGAGAAATATAAAATGCTACATCTATTCCATATTAATGTATGGCTCAGAAACATGGACACTAAATAAACAATTAGAAGACAAAATTGATGCCTTTGAGATGTGGGTATATAGAAGAATATGGAGAACATCATGGAAAGAGAAGAAAACAAATAAAGAGGTGCTAAAAACACTTAATATGAAGAAAGAACTACTAAGAGAAATAAAGATCAGGCAAATAAAATACTTTGGACACATTAAAAGACATGACACCCTATTGAAGACCTTACTTGAGGGTAAAGTCAAAGGGAAGCGAGCAAGAGGTAGGCAGAGATACAAGTGGGAGAGTAACATTACACGATGGACAGGTTACAGTCTAGCAGAGTGCACCACCAAGACAAGAGACAGGAGATGTTGGAGATACGTTGCAGCCAATCTTCGTTACGGAGACGGCACTTGATGATGAGGGAATGTCTGCCCCGTATACATAGTCGGTGACGGCGTACTAGGTGAAGGAATCTAATGTATCAACTGCTTAATCGGTGAAGAATGGCGCACATCATGTACATTCAGGGATAATAATGAATGTTGACTGGCCACCGTGGAAAATAATGAACCCTTACCATGTAAATCGCAAAGTCAAGAAACGGACCAAAAATGTAACATTAGAAAGAAACATATTAGAAATAGACACATGGAATATTATAAAACTAAACCAGGCAGGGAGTTAGAGAACGTTATGTGAGAGGTAGAAGCTTTAAATGTAGATATTCTAGGATTAGCGGAGAGGGAATGGAATGTTTCTGGTTAAACAAGAATGGAAGAATTTAGCTTTATACATTCAGGAGGAGATTATCATGACCGGGGAGTAGAGATACTGATTAAGAAAGAAATACCCGGTAGATGAATACATCAGCGTGTACTGGAAATGCACTAATAGAATGATGGGGCTAAAAGTGAAAATAAAACATTTTGATCTCGCCATTATACAAAAATATGCACCAACTACAGACGACATTGAAGAGAAAATAAAACTGAAATAATCCATACATCACCTACTCAACAGACATTCTAACAGTTATGGGAGGCAGGAATCAAAAATAGGCAAAGGAAGACACAAGCAGACTTTATGGCAATTTGGTCTAGGAACACCATACGACAGAAGAGACATATAATTGTATCAGGTGAACAACATGACAATATACGATACATTACTATGACAAGAACATATAATATTATATACGTGGGAAAAGTCCTGGAGACAGAAAGAGGAACCATATATATTGTATTATGACCAACAACAAAATTAGAAATAGTGTAAAGAATACTAACATATCCAGAAGCTATAAACTATTACTATAATACAGTGTTGAGTAAAATGTATGCTAAACGTATAACAGACAGAGCTTAGATGAAAACAAAACTAACAGGTAGACACATCCGCACTGACACAATCAGAATATACAACAAAATTCATTGTATATGTAGATAACATATAACAATAATCAATAAAAAATGAATGGAACAATACATACGGGAGAATCCAGAACAGTCAATAATTGGGATAGCCCAAGGAAAAGCATTCAAACAACAAATACAATTTAGCAATAATAAAAGGCAACAAAAGGCAAACATGGATGATACATGAAATACTATATAAAATGGCAGAAAGAGAGAAAGCTAAAAATACCCAAACATATGTAATTATAAACAAAGATCTACGTGACATTCAGAAGAGCGCAAGAGTATGGCTATAAACAAAATGCAGATACAGATTGAAGCGATATCACTATAACAGAAGACTGAAGAAATGTACAAGGAAATAAGACAAATCACAAAATATAAAAGTCATGTAAATGGGATTTGATTCGTTCAAGATACTAGTGGAAAAATTATATGTGATACGACAGAAGTGCTGACAAAATGGGTAGAGCATGTGGCAGACCTGTTTGATGACTAACAGGAACAAAAGCATACAATACAAAAAAAAACAATAATGGGTCTGCAATACTGAAATAAGAAGTAGAAAACTAATAAAAACAATACAATGTGGAAATGCTGCAGGCGCTGACAATATAACAGCAGGCATAATAAAAACTAGATGCATTTAGTGTGGAAACTATCACATAACTTTACAATTACATATATGACTCAGGTCATATACCTAAAGATCTAAAATCATAAATATTCGTACCACCACCTAAGAAGCCCAGGGATATGAATTGTACAAAATATAGAACAATAAATTTGATGCGAAATATAACCAAAATACTATTCGCCATAATACGTTAAAGAATTAAAAACAATGTAAGCACTGAAGTCGGGGAAGAATAAATTGATTTTAGGAAAAACAAAGGAACCAAAGAAACTATAAATAGTGTCGGGGCCATTGATAGTTAAAAACTTGTAAGTCCTAACAGTATCTATATATATTTCATAGACTACCGAAATGTCTTTGCTAGAGTCCAACATAACAACAATAATTGACTGTATTCAAGAAACAGACATACACTGGAAAGACATCAGACTCATTAGAAATATATATTGGGAACAAAATACACCAATAAGGTTTCAAAACAGTTGCATATTACACATAGAAATAAAAAGAGGAATAAAACAATGCTATATTTTATAACTAATCCTATTTAACATGTACACAGAGAACATTTTGATACATATAGAAGCCCAGAATTCAAGATCAGTGGGGAAATAATAAACAATCTGAGATATGGAAGGGACACTGTCCTTTAAGCAGAAAGTGAAGAGGAAATATAAATACTAATAGGTCAAGTAAATAAGTCATGTAAAAAGATACGCACTAGATATAAACATAATATAAAATTAACCATGACAATCACAAAATCACAGACGGACAAGCGCTAAACATAAACTTGCATGAAGAGATTGTACAACAAGTACAGCATTACATTTATCTCGAACACATAATCACAACGGATGGTAGATGTAAAACAGAAGATAAAAAAGAGAAAATGAATGGCTAAAAGTACTTACATTAAGAAAATACTGACATCTAAACATATTGCAAAGAAAAAGGAGAGTTATAAAATGATACATCATTCAAGTATGCAAGTAGGCTATATAAGTATGACTCAGAATCATGGACAATGTATAAACAACTAAGAGATAGAAATGATGTCGTTGAGACCTGGATATATAGAAGAATATTAAGAACGTTATAGAGAGAAAAGAGAACAAAAATGTTCTAAAAACACTTTGTATAAAAAGAGTACTATTAAAGGTCATAAAAATCAAACAAATAGAGTATTTTCCATATGTTAAAAGACCTTGTTGAAGACATTACTTTTTAAATATTTTTTTAAAGTGTTGAGTTAAAGGATGCCTGCTAGAGGTAAACTGAGATACAAGTGGGAGGGAAACATTACGAATTTTACCGCGACTTTGGAAATAGCCTTTTGAAAGGAAAGCACTGTCTAAGTGTTGGTTGTTATTTACAGATTTTTATATTGTTGTGTTGTCTTAGTTGGTTTTTATTTCTTGATAAAGGTCCAATAGGACCGACACGTCGATAATTGTCTTTGTTCTATGATTTATTTTTTTATCTAATTATTTTATATTGATAGTTGTTATCTTCAGTAACATGTCTACTTAACTTCGTATTATCTGTTATGTGTCTGGTTTCTGCGGCACTTTCCATTTTGTCGGACATCCTCCGATATTTTGGTTATTTTTATTGCTCTAAGAAGTATAACCTATGTCTCTTTATAACAGTTTCACCAAATATTTTTATGTCTTTTAATTATGTTATCGCTATCGTTATTCCATTCCCATTCCATTATTGACATATGGATGTGAAAGTTGGATATCTACCGCAAAGATGGATAAGAAGTTAGTTGCCTTCGATAATAGATGCCTTAGAAAAATCACAAATACTAATTGAGAAGATTTCAAATCAAATGAAATAGTAAGAGAGGAGACAAAACAAGAATATGTGAGGAACATCATCAGAAAACGACGCTGGACATACATCGGCCACGTACTTAGAATGAAGGAAGACAGAATTCCACGACAAGCCTTCATGTGGACACCAGACGGGAAAGGAAACAGGGAAGACCAAAAACAACACTCAGAAGAACATTTATGAATGAATTAAAATCAACAGGCATAAATGCACAAGACCTGTAATCCTTTGCCACTGTCCGACAGGCAAAGAGAACTATGACATCCGTCCTATGTGACAAACTTGGAAAAAGAGGAACTGACTGACTGACTGATCGCTATCGTTAATCTTCTTTTAATTTCAATTGTCTCTCGTAAAATCACCTAAGCTGTTTATATTTGCACCCAGATAATCAAAGGTGTCGAAGTTTTCCAGTTCCATGTTGGTATGCATTTTAATTCTTGGTGTTTTATTTTTTTGCGTTTTATTAATATATATATAAAGAGAATATCTTTGAACATATAGAAGAAAAGCAAGGACTCAAGATCAGTGGGAAAATAGTAAACAACTTGAAATATGCAGATGATACTGTTCTTTTTTTTGCAGAAAGTGAACAGGAACTACAAAGACTAATAGATCAAGCCGATAAATAAACTAAAGAGTATAGACTGGATATAAATATCCAAAATACATATACCATGATAATCAACAGAGTCACCGAAGAACATGTGATAAACATAAAAATACATGGAGAGAAACTACAACAAGTAGAAATTATCAATATCTCGGACTCACAATCACAAATGATGGCATATGTGAAACAGAAGTTAAAGGAGAATAGGAATGGCTAAAAGTACTTTAAATGACATGAGAAAAATATTAGCACCTAAAAACAATTACAAACAGGCTAAAAATTAGAATTATAAAATGCTAAATCTATACTATTATATATAATGTATGGCTCAGAAACATGACCAATAAACAAACAATTAGAAGACAGAATGTATGCCTTTGACATATGAAAATATATACGAATAGGGAGCAAATCATGGGAAGATGTTTAAGATGTTCTAACAATACTTTGTATAAATATTTAATTATTAAAACAAAAACAGATCAAGTAAATAAAAATAATTTCAGCATATTAAAAGACATGACACCTTTTTGAAGACCTTACTTTTAGGTAACATCGAGGGGAAGCCAGCAATAGGCAAGCATGGATACACGTGGGAGAGTAACATCACGAAATGGACAGGTCTGTTGCAGCCTACCTTCATTGCGGAGACGGAACTTGATGATGCTTATTGGTATATACCATTTGCAATCAAAGACCAGTCTTTGTATATTTTAAATACATACGCATATCAAGTGAAAGGAAGATTTCAGTAAAACAAAGCAATAGAATCGCAATATAACTGTAATATACAGATTGATCACTGAAAAATTATTCAACTGAATATACATCCATAGACAATGAACTAGTTATTCAAATAGCAACTGCCTTAATATGAAAGGTCATTCCAGAAATTGCGATTCACACCTTCAAAAGACATGGCTTTGATCCATACCTGTAAATATGGCAGGATATATGTCTGCATTGTATAGACTAGCAATGGGAATTTCATGACGTGATCTTCAACATCAAAGATTTCCTCATAAACCGCCTTAGTTGTGGGTCCCTTTAACAGTTTCATCGTGTGTGGGGAAAATATTTGTGTAACTGCATACAATGTGCATGTGTTTTGTACCTACATGAAGTCTACATCTAGTCGATAGAGAGATTTAAATATAGAATATACGTTTACTTTTTATCTCTGATTTATCGCATTACTGATAACACACAATTACTTTCGGTATTTTAAATAGATATATTTCTTCAAAAATTTATGTAACTGTATACAATATGCATGTGTTGTGTATCTACATGAAGAATACATCTAGTCAATACAGAGATTTATTTTCAAATATCTGTGTAACTGCATACAATATGTTTGATTCTTGATTAGGAACAAGTGCCACATTCCCATATATTCTCTGCTTGCCGTTCCGCAAGCCATCTGAAAGTGTATACGCTAAGTGTCCTAGTCAGTTGTTGATTACCCGTTCTTCTGATCTTTCCGGAGAGGGAGCATATTCTGCCAAAGCCTCTAGCCCGTCCTATTTCTACCATTCTCTGAATGTGTATATTATCTTGTTCGACCTCTCCCTCATCGTCTCGTAGGGTATCATTGACTGCTCTAATCAATTCAATCCTTTTTTTATTCTTATCTCTGTGCCGTTCACCAATGCTTTTCTAGCCAACAATCAGCTCTTTCGTCTCCTCTGACCCCAGCATGACCTGGGCAGTAGATCCATGTAATTCTCTGCTTGTTGTTAGAAAGAGTGACCCATTCAGTTCTGAGCATACCCTTTTCTATCTTGCGCAGCATACTTAGAGAGTCTGATAGATTCACTAAGTCTGTTGGTGAGAGATTGTGTCGCCAGTCAAGTGAGAGCTGATGTCACCGTTTCTATTTCCATTCTTATACTAGATGGTGTAGCAGGGTACGCAGCTGACTTCTCTGGTGATTTCTTGCCATTATGGTAGGCCACGAAACTCCAATCATGCCTTCGTGTTTCTTATGTTACTGAGCTGCATGTGTAAATTATTGTATCATGTGGTTTCGAGCGTTGCAGTGTGCGTTCTTGGATCATCCCCTCTGTTCTGTTGGCAAGCAAGTCGCTGCACTCTCTTCCTATCTGTATAGTAACTGTTATCCATACCTTTCTATCGTTTCCAAATGCTACCCCTTCATATCCTCTTCCCACTCCCTACAGCTCATAAACTTGAATAGAGTATCTTCTGCTTCTGTCATCCAAGATATTTCTTTCTTGATATGCCTTCCTTTTGGGCTGTCTAGAAATTGGTGTAAGAGGTGATATCATTAGTGGCGACCTTGAGGTATTCTTTAACCCGGGCTATTTTATGTCTTGATTTGATGCTAGGAAGGTCTAGGAGAAACCTTATGATCGCGATAGTTGTATCTCTTGTTCATTCTAGGATATCTCTCTCGGCGTCATTTTAAACTCTATCAAGTCTATCCACCTGTGTTTGTGACACTGTAAGTAAATCTAAACCATAGTCCAACATAGATAATAACATTGCCTGCAGCGTCTATAAAAGGGTTAGTTGCGGCATATCTGCAGAGTTTTACTGCACTGGCACCCTTCCTAGCTTTCTAAATGACATTGTCCATGTTTCGCGAAAGATAGACTTCTATCAAAATCGATGCCTTGATATTTTATAGTCTGCTCCCTGCTAACGTTGATGCCCATGCAGGTGGCTGCTGGTACTGTGTCTGTTTCTATGTTGTTGTTCAGCGAGAACCAGACTATCTTTGCCTTGTTGGAATTGGTGACTGCCTTGTTGTCAGTGCACCAGAGCGACAAATATTATAGATTACTCTGGACGCCATCAAACATGCCTCTTATGTTTCTGCCGTGCGTGTCCAGTAATATGCCATGCGTGATCAGGAGGTTGTTCGCATGTTAGTATCCTGCCGGGCCCAGCATCCTGAAGCTGCGCTATTTGTATGTGTATGCGTTAAAGAGTACAGGCGATAGTGGCGATCCGTGTGGTAATTCCAGTACTATAGTTCATATCTCAGATATCCAGGATCCCAATATCAGGGCAACAGATATAGACATTAACCTCATTGTTATCCATCGAATTATCAACGAGTCGATTCTGAGTTAACTTAGCAAATGTATCCGCTGACCGAAGCTGACTCAGTTGTAAGCATCTTCTAGGTGGATCGTGGCAACTAATATTTCTTCCTTTGTCTGAAAGCCCTTGTAGATGTCATAGACGAAGATTGCATCAGTTGTGGTTGTTTCTCTCCCCGCTATGTATGCATCTAGATTGTCAAGAAGTAAGTCTCTTTTTTTTTCAAATCGAACACCAGTCTTCCAGCTATTATACTCCCCAGCACATTGCCGTAAATATTTTGTAAGGTGAGGATGCGGTAACTCTTGATGTCTGAGGTGTCTTTGCCTGGCTTTCCCAGGAGAGAAAGTAGCTGTGTAGCCATTCTTCTGACACGCGTAATTTTTTCAGACTTGTGTTGAAATCATCAACAATCGTTGATGATGTTGATGCGTTTAAGCTAAAATCTTGTCTTTAAAAGTGCTGTTAAAAGTGGTAAAATTAATTTCAATACACATACAAAATGGGTGTTGGTACAAAATAGAGAATTAATTGTTGTGAATTCATTGTTATTATGCGTTATCTATTTTACACAGCGAGTCAGCAGTTCAGGTCAACTAACCGCAATCCTTGTCAATCATGCAGCCATTATTTCTTAAAATTTATCAGAAGAGTAGTAAAATGCAGTTACTTTCGTCTACCAAACAATACGCCTGTGTTTTATAATCTACACGAAGACTGCATATAGTCAATATGGAGATTTAAATGTATACCACGCATTTACTGGTTATCTCTGATTTATCGCATTCATAATAACACGCAATTACTTTCAGTAATTAAAATTATAAAACAGTATTAAGATCTACAATGACTGTACTTTAATTTACGATTTTATTTTTTTGAACATTTGCATACTTTTGGGAGACTGATTTTACTCCAATATACTGTCGACATTTAAGACATTCGGTCACCTGAAACTGTGTGGTCGAAAGTGGTTAACATTGATGCCACCATCTGGACTTCTATGATAAAAAGTGGTCAACATTGTTGCCATCATTTGGACTTGTGTCGTCAAAGGTGGTTAACATTGATGCCAAAAAAAATGTTTGACAGCATTTATTTCATTGTGTTTTTTCATATAAAATCTATGTAAATGAGTTGTTTATTAAGACAAATAACAGTAATCACAGAGCATACACCCTTCTAGTTCATGTTGACAGTTTAAGTATTATGCGCCCGTAAAGGTTTTTATTGTTTTGAAATGCCACTGAGAGAAGCAATTTTTTTGTGTTATTAGCATTAAATTTATTGTAAACACTATACCTAACCCTGCATACCCCCCCCCCCCCCTACAGGGTCCTAAAATCTTGCAGTATCCTACCAATGAACATGTGCATTGAATCTAGTTTCGTTCACATCCCGCTATAATAACGAAATATAGGGGGTATACATTGCGATAATAGAAACAAACATATTATTTGTAGGATACTTTTTTAAGACAGTGCATACCGCTCAGACGTGAAGTCTTCTGTCTATCAAGGAATGCTTTGGTAAAAAATAAACGCTCTACATTGGAAGTAAGAGCATCAGGGCACATAATTCGTCTGGATCAAAACATAGAAAACAAACTTCACGAGACAGCGGTATGAAACGGCAACTAGCCTAGCCACAATTAACTGGCACATGATCAATTGTACAAAAACAATATTTTACAAAATCTGAAGATAATGTGAAAGAAGTTCAACAATTCAAGCTATCTTTCTGTTCTCTTGCTTGCATCTGAACTTTCTAAACACTTCTTTAGCATTCTACCTTAGACCAGAACTTACCTGCATATGTCATATTCAGCACTATAGCACTAATATTATTCCTCGATTATATAAGATAAGCCTCGATTATCCTCGATAATTGATGGTACCCATTTCATAGCATTTGGGTTGACCAAAGGAGATATACATACATATATATATATATATATATATATATATCACATCTATGCAAACTAATTACTGTTTACTGTTCAGCGTTTATGAAGTGTTTATACTTCTCGGACATTGCCCTACCTGCTTATCTCAGTTTCCTCTGCCGTGATTTCCTTGAAGTAATTGTGTTCCGTGTGTCCACAAAGATTTGAAACGCAGTTAAGGAATGCCTACAGAATAGATTCTCTATGCAACAACAAAATGCCAGTTTTCTCCAATAATCCTCGGTAAACTACCGCATCATCTGGATGCAGGTAAAAGTGAGCTTATTTTAAATAAACGACGAACTCCATTATGTGTGTGTGTGTGTGTGTTTCCCAATTGTCTCCTTTACTAATTGTACGTCTCAACACTTGCTACCAGTATATATGCATGTGTGTCTATAGCCAAAAAATTACCGTTCTCGACAAATCATAGGCTCCACAAATTCAGTGCGGAATTGATATACTGAAAAAATTCAGAATAATTTGTGCATTATTTGCGCAATTGTTTTGAGAAAACAAAACAATTATTTCTTGTTTTGTGCTTAATACATAAATGAATGCATTCATCACCTCATGTATATATTATTGTGTGCATTCATCACCTCATGTAAATATATTCATGAAAGCATTCATCACCTCATGTAAATATATTCATGAAAGCATTCATCACCTCATGGAAATATATTCATGAAAGCATTCATCACCTCATGGAAATAAATTAATGAAAGCATTCATCACCTCATGGAAATATATTCATGAAAGCATTCATCACCTCATGGAAATAAATTAATGAAAGCATTCATCACCTCATGGAAATATATTCATGAAAGCATTCATCACCTCATGGAAATAAATTAATGAAAGCATTCATCACCTCATGGAAATATATTCATGAAAGCATTCATCACCTCATGGAAATAAATTAATGAAAGCATTCATCACCTCATGTAAATATTAATGAAAGCATTCATCACCTCATGTAAATATTAATGAAAGCATTCATCACCTCATGTAAATATATTCATGAAAGCATTCATCACCTGTTGTAAATATATTATAGAAAGCATTCATCACCTCATATAAATATATTAATGAAAACATTAATATCCTCATGTAAATATTAATGAAAGCATTCATCACCTCATGTAAATATTAATGAAAACATTCATCACCTCATGTAAATATTAATGAAAGCATTCATCACCTCATGTTAATATATTATAGAAAGCATTCATCACCTCATGTAAATATTAATGAATGCTTTCATCAGCTCATTTAATTATATTAATGAAAACATGAATCACCCCATGTATATATTAATGTATACATTCATCGGCTCGTGTATATATTAATGAATGCATTCATCAGCGTATGTATATATTAATTAATGAATTCATCAGCGTATGTATATATTAATGTGTGCATTCATCAACTCATGTAATTATTAATGTGTGAATTCATCAGCTTAGGTATATATTAATGAATACATTCAATACACCATGTACATGTTAATGTATGAATTCATCAGCATTTATGCATACTTATTAATGACTGCTTAAGTCCTTGTGTTGCAAGGGCTGAAAAGGTAACAGAGTATATAAACATGTTGTATCTCCATGCATGTCGCAAGAGGCGACTACAAAGATTCGTGGGTGAATTTGGATGTTCTATCTCGTATAGGGTCGAAGTGACACAGAACGCATGCTATATTCGAACGAGGCATGTGAAATACCACATATATCACTGCACAGTTGTACAACTTGACACAAATGGTCCCGTTGTTCTGACTACATCCTGCTACTTTGCAGAAATGTGAAAACAAACGCAGAAGATATACGCTAAACTATTTTTCTTTCTTTTCGCTTTATACCCCTTTATGTCTTGCAGCTTCAGGGGTTGAAGAGTTCTCTGAAGATGGTAAATTTATTACCAGTTTGAATTGCATGTCATTCTTCTATGATTCTACTTAAAATAGTATGCAACTGAATACAGTTCAGTGGTCCTAGCTGGGTAGTCCAAGGTTCCAGGTTAAGATCAATTGGAAATATTTTTATATAACCGACACCCAGATAGTGATACGGGAGTTTGTGCCAGATCTTCTTGAAAAAAATAAGAATAACCCTATTTCAGAATAGTCTGCTTAATACAAACCACGTCCTTTTTTTTATTTACAATAAATCACTGCACACGGCTAATTGTTGGAGTCATCTGAGTATGTAAAAAAAATATGAAGACACTACCAACAGGAAACAAAAACAAACAAAATACACATTCTTCATTCTTCATAACTCTTATGGATCAAACCATATAATCAACATATATATATATATATAAAACACTATGAATGTAAACTAAACCGACTACTCATACTTTTATAATCTGAGTGTAAATTTAGTCAAAGACATTTCTAACATGACTACTTACACTTTCAAGTCCTCAAAATCCTCCATATCTGTCAGAGATATCCTATTGTAGCCACGCAGCGCCATTTTGCTCTTTCGGGGGAGTTCGACTTGAAGCAAAATGTTTGCTGTCAGTTTTTGGTAGGACCTCTTAACTGGTCCTAGCTGTACACGAAAAAAATTTAATAGGCCTGGGCCATTGTAACTGTTTATTTCGTCTGTAAGTTACTCAGAAGTAAAATTAATCCTGATGTGTTAGTCTTGTTGACACCATAATGATAAATTTAATAAATTATGTAACAGCATTATGTATATGTCCTCCGTTTACACATTGTTCACAGAACTTGATTGAAAGACCGTTCGATCAGTATACTCAGACCACAAATCAGCAACAAATTACCGACATAGTAATGTAATTATTTCTGCAGCAACTCTGATTGATATTTTATTTCATATTTGATTCAGCATTTAGGCATACGTTTTTTTACTCGAAAAGTTAAAAAAATAAAACGATCTTCTTTAAGACACGGTGGATATTTGTGCGGGTTAACATCTAGATTTATGAGGTAGTCTGTATGTAACATGAGCTTGCAGAATTCTGGCTGCAAAAAAAAAGAAGAAATCCAGACATTTAACATCACTAATAATCATTACTAATCAAGAGTTGGGTGTTTACAGGTAAAGTTGCCACCAAATAAAAATATAAAGTAAAAAGAAAAGTCAGTCTATCGTATTCGTAAAGATATCCGATCTGCAAATATTTTGAAAATAATTTCTTGGTAAATCTAAATATTTTACATCTATGTTTCTTCTGCACTAAACGTTATGATACATTTCCCCACACGTATCCTTATTGAGTGATGAACCTGAAAGTACGACTGACAAACACATCATTACTTCATCTTTGATTATCATCGCGAATTAGCTTTAACTGTTGCGAGGACTACAGGAAAAAATAGGATTAAGATGTCAATTTCGACACCTGCAACTAGTACTTCTTTAGAGAAAATGCTTCCAAAAGTATGTCATCTATCGAAGCGATTACGTGTTTACCTGCGGGTTGAAAATTACAATGATACCGATATTATAGGGAATACAGGATTACAATCAATAAAAGCCACACGATAATAATGTATCCACTACCGGTATTTTACCAACTGTATCAATGAGTATAAGAATGTCTCCACTCCTGGTATTTTACAGACTGTATCAGTGTGTATAAGAATGTCTCCACACCTGGTATTTTACAAACTGTATCAGTGTGTATAAGAATGTCTCCACACCTGGTATTTTACAAACTGTATCAGTGAGTATATATGTTGCATCATAGACGTGGCCTGAAAATACATAAATATAGGTCAGCGTTAGCGTCATATTAAATTTGTTATATTGTTAAGTATTACTATTGTTAATAGTATTAAAAGGTAAAGGTAGGTCCCATGGCATCTGCCGTCGGGGATGAAGATAACTCTTCATGTACTAAGCCGCAGCAACTATTAGGTGGGGTGGCCAGTTCCCTTCCTTGCTGTTTTTTACCTTCCCTAACTCATGCGTCAGGTACTCATTTACAGCTGAGTCGACTGGAGGAGTGGTCGTGTCAAGTGAGAAATCACAACCCGGATTTTTTTTTTAATGTCCGGACGTGGTTTCGAACCTGGCACGCTGTAACCAGATGATAGTAAGCAAGCTGACTATCCACTAGGCTACCGCGCTCCCCAATAGTATTAAGGTGTTAAAAATAGTGCATCCAAATCTGATACTGATGTGTAACAGTATACTTTCTTTAACAAATATGATCCTGATGTGTAACAGTATACTTTCTTTAACACGTTTGTTTTTCTCATCAAAATTCATTGATTACTTTATCAAAAGTGATCACATTTCCACACATTAATAATATTTGTCATCGTCACTTGTTCTCACACCCTTGCTGTATACTATCGGAATTTATTCGTCGTACAGTTACTTCATTAAAATAAAAATTAAATATTATAGAAAAATAGATAGAGTTTCTTTAATAATATTCATAGTTTCGTTACTAACATTCTTTGTGTCTTTATTTAATTCACAATTTATGTAATGTCATTCACAATTTGTTTACCAAAATTCACAATTTATTTACTAAGTCATAATTTATGTATTAAAATCTCAACCTCTGTATTAAATATCACACTTTCTTTATTTCTTTCACAATTTCTATAGCAACATCCTTCATTAAACACAATAACATGCAGTATGTCTGCTACCATTCACATTGTCATTATTAACAATATAAGTTTCATTCACATATTCTTGAATAACATACAAATCTTCTTTATTAACATGTATGGTTTAATTTTTAATATTCACACTTTCTTTATTATCATTCACAGTGTCTTCACTAATATCATGTTTCGTTACTAACATCAGTGTAATATAATTACACAATTAACGCATATCTAAAAAACATCACAGACAGCTAAAATGAAAAACAAACACGTCTAATGTGGCTGTATATTGTTGACATAGTTATTGTACCCGCTAACCACGTTATTCTCTAGAATATTCCAGATATTCCAGATGCCATATAGCGTCACTTGTATTCGCTGATCAAGCTTGCCTGTAATTTTCACTAGCTGGTAACACGAAGTAATACAAAGTAGTCAAGCACAAGTAGCACCAGCCCAGATAAGTGACACTGACTAGAAACTGCTAGCATACCTTTTCTGTTGACCAACATGCTGATTATCAATCAATCAATCAATCAATCAATCAATCAAGTGCCATGCCGACTGGCGTAGGCGATCATGTTTCTCCACGACTCTATTTCTCTTGTGTTGTCAATAATCTCGGTTGGTGAGCTTCTAACGTGCCACGATACAAGCCCTTTTAGTAACTTTTCTCTTTGTCGTCCACTATCTCTTCTCCCTTTGATCTTTCCAGTGGTTATTAAGTGTTCAAACTGTGTTCTTCTCAGCATATGCCCTAGAAACCTTAACTTTTTGCCTCTAATGTTTGATATGATTGATCTTTTTACGCCAGCATCAATGAGAACATATGCATTAGTTTTCTTGGCTGTCCATGGTATTTTCATCATTCTTCTCAGAAACCACATTTCTGTAGCCTCTAATTCGCTTTGAATTTTCTTGTTTACAGTCCATGCTTCACATCCATAAAAAAAAAGAATTGGTTCTATATAACATCTCAGCACTAGAATTAGGATCTGCATTGATAGACATCCATTGCTAAAAATGGTTCTCATCTTTTGGAATGCTGATTTGGGTTGTGCTGTCCGGCTCTTTATCGCACTTGAGCATCTATCTACCTTCTGATGTTAATAGGGTGCCAAACAAGATGTTTCACTTTTTCAACTAGTGTTAATTTTGTGTTATTATTTGCTAATTATACTCATGATTTAAAAGAAAACTACGCCTGTTTGGTCATATAAAGAGACATAACTGTTTAGAAAGACAAATAATGGAGGGAAGAGTACCTGGGTGAGGAGAAGGGGCAGACCAAGAAGACGATGGACTGACGACATTAAAGATAACATGAATACATCGCTAGAAAATGCAAGCCACATCGCCCTAGACAGAGAGAGGTTCAGAGAGTTCATTGGGAAGACAACGTTCTGGAAGGAATACGTCACATGACACTCATGATTTAATTAAGAAATAATTTTCAGTTTGTCTGAAGTTATCAAATTGATGTTGCTGTTACTGATCACATATAAAAAAACGTTATATTCTGCGGTCCCATATAACTGTAGTTTTCCTCTCTGAATCTCATATATTTTCTGTGGTCCCACGAAGCTGTATTTTTCTTAACTGAATATCTGATATATATTTTCTGTGGTCCCATACAGCTGTAGTTTTTCAATCTGAATATCGAATATATCTTCTGAATACCACACCAATGTTTCGTGTATGTAAATGATCATACATCTTGCTTTTCGTCTCCTTCTTGTTCGAAGTCTGACATGTCTACCAGCAGGTCCGGTTTTCTAGATAAATAATGCTGTATTTCAGAGCTCATCGGTGCTGCCATATATTTTTCTGTGGATATCCGTCTCTGTAGGCCAGTATTTCTTCCTTAGCTGGTTTAGTGTAATGCATTCTTGCAGGATATGTTCCGCAGTCTGCGCTGCTCGTCCACGTGGACACAGAGGTGATTGAACCGGTCTTAGTCTAATAAAGTGCTGGAGGATATCATAATTTTTTTTGTCAATGTCAGCGGTTCTCAACTTGCACCATGTGCACTTATGATTGCCAATAGCGAATTACAGATTGGCCGGGTAAATTTTAGTTTTAAATTTAGAGGCTGTGTGTGAGCTACAGCCTAGTCATAGGGGGGGGGGGGGGAAGGGGGATAGGTGACTTCTCAAAGGAAAAACAATCATAAGTATGACGATACAGGTTAAGATAGGGTCGCGGTGGGATATAACGACATTCGGCTCACCGGGAGTAGCAGCGGAATAATTTCTCTAAAATGTTCCTACGACCCAACAGAATCCTTGATCTAGTAACATATATTTATTTAGTTCTGTGAAAGAACACTAGGTTAACGTAAAATAAAGAAGACTGCGAGAAATTCACAAGAGACTGAAGCGGAAGGAAAACATGAAAACTCTCCTACACAGGACCCTCTGCACTCCTGCACGGACTGCAATAGATCGTTCCAGACACGTACCGCACTCATTGGGCATCTGCGAACTCACAAACTGAAACCAAATTGGACAACTACAAATGATTTGCTTTTTTTCTACTTGTTCACCATGTGTGTATCAGTTTTTTGGTGTTTTTTTTTATATTTCATGCCATGCTCATCTTCGCTTGCGAATAAGGAACAGCATTAACATGAGATTAATGGATGCAGTAATTCTCATTGTTAATATAAAAAGGGTTCAAAATGTATAGAGGATTATCATCACTGTACTCCGGTAACTTCATTTGTTACTCGTCCCTATTCAAGAAGCGACTTGTTGCCTGCCGAGAATATCATTATTTGCACGTAAAAGTAGCGTCAATCCCAATGGATTTTCTAAAAAAAAATTCACTTTATAAAGGAGAGATTGCAGGCAGTATTCGAACACGCGACGACCTGAACACAAAGTGAATGGGAGACCATCCATATGTATCTCCCATGTTATAATGTAAACATAAATGCTAAAAACATGTACTTTAGTGTACAGGCCCACTAGACCTAGGGGTCCACTGACCTCAACATAAGAACGACGAACAATTTAGTGTAGGTATATAAAGAGTTCTTCCTGAATATTGTATTTTGAAATGGTTTTCATCTCTTTTTATCTATTCACGTGTATATGAATGTCTATGTTGGTAAACCTCTCTACCTGATACAATTTAAAACATATCTATGGTAAAGGTAATATGAGTGGCGAACTAGCGTTATAGCACACTGTTTCCTATAAGTGTTCAGCTGCCAAAATAGCACACTGTTTCCCGTAAGTGTTCAGCTGCCTAGTCAGTAGTTGACATAGAACACTGTTTCCTTTAAGTACTCAACTGCCTGGTCAGTAGTTGACATAGAACACTGTTTCCTTTAAGTACTCAACTGCCTGGTCAGTAGTTGACATAGAACACTGTTTCCCATAAGTGTTCAGCTGCCTAGTCAGGGGTTGACCAGAAACAACCTGCCTAATATCGCCTACAGCACTTTCAAAGTAGAGATGATGACATTCCTCGACCTTCCCAAGTCATTAGCCCTGGACTTTTTCGTTCCCTTGTGACTGGGTAAACCACTTATGAGATTTAAAAGAAATTTAAAACCCCGAATATGTAGCCCCGGTTTGCTGATCAGCAGATAAATAATTTAACGGTGCACTTTCTTATCTATGATATTTCACTTCAAATATCGATATTATACCATCCGCAATGACATTGACATATTTTTGGAATGAAACTGTTATATACAAATGTCCTTAGAACATCATGCATGAGAAACAGAGACACGATCCAGCGCAGATTTCTACTAAGACTTGAACATAGTGATTGAATGTGTCTTTAAAACCATTTTAAACACATGCTTACACACTGTGATAATAGGAAAAGATAAAATAGATATAAAGAATAGATACATTAACCATTTGGGGGGGTGTGTGTTCGAAGGGGCTATCCATAAATTACGTCAACCATTTTTTGCTGTTTCGAGCCCAGAACACTTTGGGTTTAGAAAAGGAAGATGGTACACATATGCAACATGTTTTGTATGACAAAATACTAAAAAGACAATGGAATACAGAAACCACATGAATATTGTTTTTTACAGAACAAGAGAAAGGTCAGACCGAAAAAAATAGAGAATTACTATGGAGTATTCTAGAAAAGTATGGATTAAAAAGACCATGATTAGACTGTGTAAGGGCCATGTACAATGACAATGAAAGAACAGTTAGAACACGTGCAGGACTTACAAAGTTATTTTAAGTAACATCAATAGTTAGCCAGATTGTATATGTCACCATTATTGATTTGCATTTATTTGGATGGATACAATTAAGATAACACAGAACAAATACGGATTCAACGTAGCCAAGTCGAAACATCTGGCCATAGATCGACAGCTTAAGATCCCTGTCACCAGCCATACGCGTTACAGCAAGTGTGGCTATTCTTACTATCATCCACCTGGGGATAGGTGGCATATGACATTCTTTTCAGAACTATGTCTTTCCACTGAACTCTCTGAACCCCTCTCTGTCTTGGGCAATGCGGCTTTCATTTTCCAACGATGTATTCATGTTATCTTTAATGTCGTCAGTCAATCGTCTTCTTGGTCTGCGCTTTCTCCTCCACCGAGGTACTCTGCCCTCCATTATTTGTCTTTCTAAACAGCTGTGTCTCTATATATGACCAAACTGGTGTAGTTTTCTCTTTGTTATTGTGTTTAGTAACCAACACTCTGGAATATTCAATGCGTTTATAATATCTGAGTTTCTCTTTGTTTTTCCTTCCATGATATTATAAGCATCTTTCTGTAGCATTTCATCTCAAAAGCGTTGATCTTCTTTGCCGCTGGCGATAGACAATAGGCAATACATATGGATAATATTATCAAAGCAGTAAATACAACACCAGACACCCACCCACATGAACTAACTACTCTTTGCTGAAGATCAGTGCCTACTCCACACAAGTGAAGAGCTGTAAGATCGCATAAATCTACTCAACGAAAGCTGCCTCAAGAACAACATGAAGGTCAACACAGAAAGGACAGAAGTAATGTATGTAGGAATACAATCAAAATACAGATAAATTATCAATTACTGAAATAGGTGCAGGTGTTTAAATATATTGGGATAATTTTACAGACGACGGAAGAATGGGCAAAGAACACGAGACAAGATTTTTTTTTTAAATTATATTGCATCACACTTAGAAAATCTACCGCGCGATTCTGATCAATTGATTGTATACATAATCAGTACACATATCAATGGCAAGATATCTGTAAAATATAGTGAAGTCTATGCTCGACTTTTATTCAGTCACAATTATTATATCTTATTGTTTAAATTGTTTTATTTCACAACAAACTATGCTCCTCATATCATTTGTTTGTTAGTTATATTGTGTTAGTGAGACAATCATATCATTTGTTTGTTAGTTATATTGTGTTAGTGAGAAAATCATATCTTACTTCATGGTGTTCAGTAAACTTTATATATTGTTACATTTCCATATTGTTACGCATGTTAGTCCTATATTCGCGCAAGATGGCAACATAACGTATTGAAGTTATTGGGAAAAACACCTTTTTCTGGATGTAATCATTTTGAGGGAAATGTGTACGTTAAACACGTTGTCTTTGTTTTATGAACGATCCGGATGCACAAATATTTTTTGTGGAAATTTAACCTGGTATCTTGGTTGTCAGAGACCCCTCTATATCTCTTTGTCAAAGACACACACAGTACCTGCCTGTTCGAGACGCACATTCTGTATCACCACGTCAAAGACCAAGAATATATTAGGTAACTATATTATTAAAATGTAATATCCACCTGCACGGAGCTAAAACTAATTTTCCCCAAATACAAACCGCAGGATCAACAACCGCCATGTCGTACTAATTGTTATATCATCATTGTGTACGTTCCTGCGTGCATTTACCACATCTGACCGACGGGTGTGATGAATGCGACAGATGTATCTGTTAGCAAATGTTGTCGGTTTGAATGTGATTTCCTTGATAAAATGCCAGGACTCCAAGGAATTGAGTACACCAGACTGTAAATTTCTATCTCTTGGTAGAAACTGAATGAAGCGTCTCTCCCAAAACCTTGCAACCACATCTGTAAACCTTATATCGTCCTTACTTACAACACAGACATTGCCAGAATTAGTCCATCGAAACAAACACTTACGTAGATACTTCAACAAAAATCTGTTGAGATAGGGCTCACATATATACACATACCCGCACACATGGTTGCTATGAGTGTGATTGTACACCTTATGGTGTATTTATTTACCCGTAAGAATCACACACACTCACATACAGTATCGTTCATTCTGAATGTGAGCACAATCTGTTGTATTTTCTGTTTGTTAAGATGTTGTTCGTATTCTGTTTGTTGTGCAGTGCCAACCATGTGGTTCAGACTGTTATTTATACCTACTTCTTAGGTTGTGTTGAACTTGAACCACAGCAATCGTTATTTATGGTGGTCATAGTTCTTACATAGCTAAATTAATATCTTCTTCAGTGTTTATTCTCAAACTCCCGTTGGCTCTCTTGTAGCAGGACAATTGGCTATACTATATTTTCTGCAGTATGTGGTCTAGAGAATTAAACTGCGTTATGTCGCCGTTTTTTTAAGCCGTTGGCCCGACACAACCATCTTCAGAACTTGATATAAACGACGTTTTAAAAGGAACTAACCTCAACATAATAGATGCGTTTTATTTTGATAAAAATAGTTATGTCCACTTATTTAACTATATTTTGAAGTTCGTGGGAGTATAATTAGATAAACCCCACCTCCATTTTTTGTAATAGGCTCTGCTGTAATACAACCTTCTTGACGCATGCCCGTGGTTAAATTAAGGATACATCGTCATAAGAGATAATATTTAATTGTTACTTATTTCTGAAAATATTTTATGAAAAATTAGATTAAATAATTCCCTCCCAAATTATTAAAAAATCTTCAAGTGATTAGCAGTTTTGTGTTCGATCTTAATATATAAACTTAATCTTGTGGAGCCGCGTTAGCGCAGTGGTTAGCGTACTATCTTCGCATATGAGTGGTCCTGGGTTCATTCCCCAGGACCGGTTACCGGATTAATCCGGGAAGTAAAGACTGCGGGGGAGAGGAGATGACTACCGCCCTCATTTACAGACCTCTAAAATGTGAGATCGCTAACATCTCAAACCCCTACGGCATTAATAAAGGATATGGGTTACTTTACTTTTTTATAGATACATCTCTCTTCTATAAACTAGTATAATGTTCTAGATTGTCATCAGGATGTATTTTAGACAGTATCCCTTTGTGGGAAAATGTTCTTGTGTAGGGTCCCCTTTGCTTAAACAAGTTATAGTCTGTCATGTTTACAGCTCGGTTGCAATATATGCAACTGTCGGCCTGCCATATCTAACTTCAGCATGACTTCTGTGTCACTTGATCCTTCATATGATGGGACAGTCAGCCCCACCTACAAAACTACTTAGTCGCCTCTATACAAGTTTTCTATACAAGCCGGAATAAATTTACAAGCTGCATCGCTCAAATTATTGCCGCTTGTCGTTCAAGTGGTTACCTTCCTACTCTCCCTCCTCCCTCGATGGCTCTGTGGCTCACCCATATTACATATTGTTTTTTACGTGACCCCAAGGGAAGTAATATGATAGTTGAGATCCACTAGTCTACACAATTGTGCTTCATCACCGTTTCATTTCCCCAAAGACATGACACATCCGATGTTAGCTATGGTATGTATGAGTTCAGTGGTTTACCTATTCTTCAGAACAGCGTACACCCGCAGAAATATCGCTAGTATGTCAAAATGTGCCTTATCACCTGATTATTATCTAAGTATCACAGAAAGTTATGTTTTGGTCACGCACCCAAAAACTGACCACGGACATCAACCATGACATATTTCTGACTTCCGGGTTGCAATTGATTTAGCCAGAGACGATTATGCGGGTGAATTATTGTTAACATAATTTGTTAATGAAAATTTGAGTAAAATGTATGGGACATTTTCTTATTCAATGAGAAAATTGATGTATGATGTATTATGGTATAATTAATGGCATGTTCTTTTACAGTATATTTATACAGACTTAAGATATATTCTCCTTATTAGGAATAGATTGAAGGACCATATGGATTGGCTCCAAATGCAGACATGATGATCTGACTTAATATCTAATTAAATAGCAAATGGTTAAATAACTATGAGTAAATAAACAATTGAATGATTAAGTAATAAACTGAAATTCCTACTTAATTTCTAAGTGACACAACTAACTGACTAACTAGTTATCTATATAGTTACCTGAACACAACTGAATTAACAAAATATCAAATTAATTATGCAACGAACAAAAAAGGACCTGAACAACTAAGTAACTAAGTAAATAACAAGCGAAATAGCTTGCTAAATAACGAACGAAACGGCAAACTAAATAATAAACGAAATTAGTAGCGAATTAACTGACGATAATATTAAATACTAAATAAATGACTGTGGAAAAAATGAATTAGATAACTAACGAAATAGCTAAGTAAACGACAACGTACTTATCTAAATAACTAGCGAAATAACTCACAAAATAATAAAAATAATAAACTAACTTTCAATGTTGGTACTTAGTTTTTGATATATTTTATGATATTGTATAAACACGGTTACAAAATTGTCCAGTTCTGTGTAGAAGGGGTCAGTAAGTCTTCAAACCATGGATATCTTTTCACTCGGGTTTAACCTCCTGAAAACGTGTGTCCCTCTCATTCCCTCGTACGTTCATACATTGATACGCACCCAGAAAGATAAAAATATGAAAATGTTCATTAAAACGCACACGTTCACTTCACTGCTTTAGAAATTTCTCAAATTTGCTGAATACCTCTTAGTAGGCCATCATGTCACATTGTTAAAGTATCGCTAAAAGCATTATTTCCGTAACTGCAAGTAACTATACCCAGTGATTCGGTATTGAAACCATGACCTCCTGAAGAGAACTCATTTCACTTGACAATTAGTATTACAACTGGATCTAACAATATATAACATGACCAATTTGTAATAGGGTTGTGAAAAATAGTACAAATTGTTCTTGTCTACGTTACTGAATTCGAAAGGGCAGCACTAAATAGAGCCATTATTACTTGCCGTACACCTCGTGAGAGGCGACTAAGTAGTTTTGAAGGTGGGGTTGACTGTCCCATCCTATGAGGGATCAAGTGACACAGAAGTCATGCTGAAGTTAGATATGGCAGGCCGACAGTTGCATATATTGCAACCGAGCTGTAAACCTAACACACTGTATTCTGTTTACTCCAACAAGATGTTGCTAATCTGAAAGAGTTTTAGAACGAACACAGAATAAATAAGTTTACGGGATGTACCGTTTCCCTGAAGCTTATGTTCATGGCAACAATAAATTGCCATTTCCCAGTATAAAACCTTATACTGGGAAATGGCAATTTTGTTGATGGTAAATTTGTTTAGACACAAAGTCATATGTGGCGAGGGTATAACAACACTCAGCATTGAGAGCTAAAGTGCCGAGAAGCTGGTTTCGTCGTTTCGCTGCATTACTTCCAGGTCAAAACGTAGAATGATCACGTAACCTGAGAAATGTAGCTACCAGAAACAGATGGCTAGCACATACTGGATCTAGTTATAGCCGCAGTAGACACGCTTTGCCACAATATACATAATACATGAATACCAGATAATCTATGCTGATGCGATATTTTCCTGAATGTAAAATCATGCATAAGACGGAGATGGCATATACAGCTGCACACTTTCATTCTTACTTTCGTATCTCCCGAGTGACCTTTTCTTTAGTTTTATAAGGATTGTGTCCTTTAGTTAGTTAGTTTTTTATGTGCATCATTGTTTGTCCTCTAAAACAGTCACACGATTGTGCATGTTTACTTTTTTGCCGTGCATGACTCAGCGGGTTTATTCATTGACTTCGTCGAAACTAGGCAGTGGAGAATAGAAAGGCCGCCTGATTGGAGGCTCCAAAAACAATCCTTATCGAAGCAACAATCGCAATAATTTTAGTTTATGTACATCAGGGACAGCACTTTCGGCATATCTTTCCAATGACGCCAATATTCCTATACCAGGTTTTACTAGCTTTGCCCAAATTCAAATTGATGTATCTCAGTCAATACATAACATATATAAGTGACATTATTTTCTGTGTTAGTTGAAATTTTATTGACCCTATGAGTTATGCTTTCATTTATATGTAGCCATTGGCTTCAATTTTCGTTTATTTACAATTTACAAGTTTATTTGTTCAAATACATATCGCAAACATTGTACAAGATGTGTATATTCAATTATAATACACCATTTAAATATGATTAGTTTATCATACAAGCTGCATGACGTAAGCCTGAATTTGCACTATTTTTGTACTCTTGAACACAGACAGACGGTGTTTAATTAAAGGTGTATCCGATGTAATGTCTGAAGTGGTAAACCTTATTTTCTCCATAAATAAAAATTAGTATGCCGACAGAGATCGGAGTATTTTAGTCGTCTATACAAACTTCGCATTATGTTCACAAATAAAGTTCAGTATATATTTATTTGGCCTAACCAAATATAACATTATATGTTAAAAATGACAATAATACGTTATACAGTTGATCAGATAATTTAATTTGTTTGAGGGTACATGTAGCGAAGCGTGCTATAGAACCCAAGCTGTTTATTGGACTATGCATTGCTTTTTTTTTCAAAATATATATATTTTGTTTAAAACTATGATGAACTGGTGTCGACTATACTGATTTAAAAGCATAAATGAAAGTCGTAAATTAAGTCAATTATTAAACTAAAAGACATTCCTGGAAGAAGTTAAGGTTGCAAATGAAGCGAGGTTCCACATAATAATTAACACTAACTAAATATATCCACACAAAGATGAACTGACTATACACTGTGTTAATAATTATTGCCACTTATTTACCCGTCACCTCCCCTATAACAAGGTGACTGTCCATAAATTTTGTTAGCAATTGTTGCCACTTATTTTACCCTTCCCCTATCGACAACTTTCAAGAATTAATAGAACCCCCCCCCCCCATTTAATTAGGTCAATTTGTTAATCCTTTTTTCCAAAGAATTAAAATTAAAAATTCAGAATAAATATAATACAAACAGCTTCATTATATATTTGTCATTAATAAATAATACAATGGGTTTATGAATGTGTCCTTTCCTACCACACTGAGCAGTCTGGGTTCAGATTCCTTCATCTCTTCATGCAGAGTATCATTGATATCCGAACAAAATGGCAAAATGTTGGCTCTAGTCACTTACTGTTTACACAAAATCTCCTGTGGTCGACCCAGCCATCTTGAACAGAGTACTATAATGTATGTCGTGAGAGTGTCAAGAAAGGACACCATTCGCTAAAGTTTCAATGCTAAAAACTATAGAAGTGTCTGGGCAACCACTGTCTGATAGCTAGCCGCTTGTGTGAAAAATCATGCAGTATCCGAATTTGTTGTTTCCAGATTCAGTATAATACTAGGCAATGATGAAGCGTTAATCTTTACCATGTTTTTTGCTCATGAAATATATTACGTCTCAGCCTCAAACATAGAGACAATGTGAATGAGTGGATTCCGGATAATTGTAAACATTAGACAATTAAACTGTGACTGTAACTCGTTCTGCTTGAATGAACTTCACCGTGCAGCTGTCAATTATTTCTACTTAGATATTTGACTTTCTCTGACATTGGTCGAGAACTAACAGAAATTTTACACATTTGAAACAATATTTCTTTTGTTCTTATATCCTTTGTCACTGCAATAACAACATGATAAATGGACTTTCCTATGAGTATCAGACATAAATAGTGCAATTTTACAGTCAATTGTAATCTCTTACCGGTATGTACTGGGTAAATATAATGTGCTTCTTCGATGCAGGGTATAATATTAGAGATATATAAAACATAACACGCGTTTTGCGAAAATCCCTTACCTTTGCGTAGAAAAAAGCTCAAATAAAACATGTTAATTATGAAACTGAATCACTCTCAATGGAGAAACAATTCAGACAATGTTTAGCTTTTCCTATTTAGGCAGAAAATTGATAAGAGATGAAGACACAAGAAAAGCGATTTCTACCACCATTTCGTTTGCAGCAAGTGCATTCATAAACTTAACAAACATTTGGAAATCAAAAACAGTAAGTAAATATACAAAATTACGATTGTTTAATTCCAATTTTATATCCTTAATAACATACGGTTTATGATTACGCCAGTTGGAAAATAACAAATGCACTGGTGAGGAAATCACATTCATTTGAAAATTACTGCATAGAAACTCCTAAATATTTCCTGCAGAAGGATTTGTTAAACAACAAAGTAAGAGAAGACACCAAAAAGCCATATGTTTCTTAAAGAATAAGAAGAAAAGGGTGGTTTTATATCGGAGATATATTTAATATGAATGAAGACGGACTGCTACTATTCTATATATTGGCTAAACCCTTTGTTGCCTTTCAGCGTCAGGGATAGAAGAGTTCTCTGGAAATCGCTCTCGTTTATGCTGAATATATAGTAGAATTTGCCGCCTCTTTCATTTCGGTGGTCCTTCGTTTTCGAGGTACATCCGTCTATCTGCCTCGATCGACCCGTTATATGTGTTGTAACTTTATAAGATAACGTTCAAGATTTCATAAAAATCGCATCTATATAGTGATGCTGATTGGTAGAATTCGGAAAATTAGTTCTCACAAGTTACTGTGGAAATTGGTGTCAGTTGAACGGACTTGGTTAATATGCAGTATAGTAGGTAAATGTAGACAATGGCATTTAACTGCCGTAGAAATGTTAGATGCTAGCGATATCAATTCCCGAACTGATCCAGTACCAAATTAAGGCTGAGTCGACATGGGAGCCACTAGGGTCTGAAAAAAAACATTTTTGCCTCAACTGTAAAATGAATCCAGTACCACTCATATATGACGCAAGTGGTAACCGGTATGCTACCTCATGATTTGTTCAATAACTGCCAAACGTTTTAAAACCCCTTCCCTTAATATAGCTTGTGTGCAGATCATTAAGCATCCCAATGCCCTTCTGTAGATCCGACTATATATCATCCAGAGTTTACATATACCAAATATAACTTGGATAGGACATATTTAACACAGGGATAACACTTTTACATGTGTCATTGTTGCGATCATTAAATAATATTTACTCCTCTATTGGAGGAACAACCAAATAACTTGCAGTGGCAACACTATAGTACTACAATACCATGACTATTGCAGTGGTAACACTATAGTACTACAATACCATGACTATTGCAGTGGCAACACTATAGTACTACAATACCATAAATATTGCAGTGGCAACTTAATAGTACTACAATACCATGAATGTTGCAGTGGCAACACTATATTACTACAATACCATGACTATTGTGGGTCGTATTAAATGCATGTATTAAACATTCAATCCCACAGCAAATAATACCTACGAGACACATAATAAATACATCGTTTTGATGTAGGCCCAAGTGATATGTTATTACATCCTTCTAATCCCATGGCAGATATTCAAATAAACATTACGTATAAACATTATTTGATGTTTGAGCTAATTTCACACTCCGATTCACTTTACAGTAACGATTATATAAAATAACTAAGAAATACTTGATTATTGTGTTTGCTTTTTTGTTTTGTTTTGATGAAGCAAAATTTTTACAATATCTATCTGTATGACGTGTACTTTGCAGAAAGTACACTGCTAGTTTGGTTTGCCTCCTGGTTCTGTGTAAACTGTACACGCTCTTTTTGTATCATATTAAGAAGTTCTTCGATATTATGTGTCTATCGTAGTGTTTGTCTGCATCTTGTTCTCCTGCCTGGAATCTTTCAATCAATGATTATTCTCTCTAAACTATTGCATTTTATTATATGTCCAGTATATGTTAGCTCTTGTTTTGAGTTTTGAAGTGTTAGTACCCCGAGGAAGACGGATTGTTGCAAAAAAAACGGCGGTCCAACGCATTTTCATTCTCTGGACTACATCCTGCTGGAAATCTAGTATGAGCATAGTCCTGCTACAAGGGATATCCAGCGGGAGTTTGAGAAGGAACGCTGAAGAAGAAGTAGTATTAATACTAAAAATAAAAAGCGTGTTCCAACACGCATTTCATTGAAAATGTTTCAGACTTGATCCATGAAATAGACAGTGTTAATTCCCAGACAACCTTCCATGGTTAACCTTCCAATTTGTAAGATATAAGTGATATTGATCGGTCATATTTATACAGTAAAACTACATTTTGCAGGTATTTCTTTATTTAAACAAAAGATGTGGTGCAGTGGAACACGGAAGACGTGGTGACTCGGTGCGAGGCCATTAGTTGTCATCTGAGCAAACCTAGTTCTAATCCTCTTTTATACGTGATTGTTTCCATTATTAATAAATCCGCATTGCTTATATATTATATTACACATTTCCTTATTTAAACTGCCTTCATGTATTCGCTATGATGGATATCTATCAACTGTGTGTACTAGTCAAGAAGGCACTGGCTTCGAGTATGAGTGGTGTTGGGTTCATTCCTCAGTTGAGGCGGAAATGTTTTTCAGATCGCAACGACACCTGGGTCGATCCATCCTTAAATGGGTACTGGATTAATCCGGGAAGTAAAGACTGCGAGGGAGGGGGATGGCTACCAACCTCATTCGCAGAGCCTCTGAAATGCGAGATTGCTAACATCTCACACCCCAGCGGCGTTAATAAATGCTATCGGTTACTTTACTTTTTACTAGTCATTTAACATAATTCACGTATTATGTAGTGACCAATATAATTTTTATAGAGACTTTGAGAAGATCAGTCTGGCTTTAGACCAGGTCTTTCCATCCTTGACCATATATTCACTCTTAGAACAATAATAGAAGAATGTCTAGAATTTAGATCTAATCTCATAATAAACTTCATTGATTTTCAAAAAGCCTTCGACAGCATCCATCGACGATCGCTTTGGGAAATTTTAAAAATATATGGATTCCAAAATAAATATATAAATGGGATAAAATCATTCTATACCAACTCAAAATGCTGTGTTAGAACAGAAAAAGGCAATTCAGAATGGTTCCCTGTGATTACTGGTGTTAAACAAGGCTGCCCTATGTCGCCATTACTATTCAATATCGCAATTGACTGGGCTATGAGAAAAGAAAAATCCAACACAAATTTAGGAATCAAATAGATAAATAAAACAATATTATAATACCTGGATTTTGCCGATGATCTTGCACTATTGAGTGAAAACCATCAAGATGCACAAACAAAAATTGATAGATTAAAGCTCATTGCAGGACAAATAGGTCTCAAAATCAATTCAGCAAAAACAAAAATTTTGGACTTCACCAATACAACTAACGAAATTACTTTAAATGGACAACAACTTGAAAAAGTACAGAAATTATCCTATCTAGGAAGCAAATTAACACTCGACGGTGATGTCATGCCAGAAATTACAACTCGCATTGCCCTAGCATCAAGTGCATTTAACAGACTGTCTAATAAGTCAATCAGCACACGCACGAAAATGCGCTTATTTAATTCCTGCGTTGTTTCGGTGCTATCATATGGATGTTAGAGCTGGAAAAGCTCTTTATCTTCAGAAAAGAAATTACTGAGTTTCGAAAACTAATGTCTTCGTTAGATAACTAACACCCATTGGAGTGAATTCAAAACGAATGATAAAATCAGAGAAGAGACACATCAAAATTTCATGACAGATTTTATTAGAAAACGCCGTTGGTCCTATATCGGGCATGTCCTACGCGCAGACACCTACTGAATACACCACCAATCTCTTGAATGGATACCTACAGGCAAAAGAGCAAGGGGTAGACCAAAAGAAACACTCAGAAGAACAATACTTAGAGAAAGTCCCCCAGGGAGGAGTCCTGTCACCCACACTTTTCTTGGTTTACATCAATGACCTAGTTGCTGAACTACCACACGGGATCAAAGTGGCAATGTATGCTGACGACCTGGTGATCTGGTGCACGGAAGAACATGCAACAGTGGCCACTAAACAAATACAAAGAGCTATCGATGCCCTAACCTTATGGGCTAATAGATGGTGCGTCAGCATTAACACAGATAAGTGCAGCACTACACTCTTTACCCTCTCACCAAAACAAAAAGCTGGTCATATCAAGATAGATGGAGAGCTCTTGAAAGAAGACAAACAACCCACATACCTCGGAGTTACTTTTGATGATAAGCTGACATGGAAGCAGCACATAAACAAAGCAACAACAAAAGCCAGGAGGAAGCTAGCTATCCTGAGAAAACTAAGTGGAACCACATGGGGAGCCAGTGGAAATATACTCAGTAAAGTTTACCAGCAAGGCATAAGACCACACCTGGAATACGGTTCAGCTGCGTGGTGTCCTGCATCAAACACCACATTACAAGATCTAGATAAAGTGCAAAACCAGGCACTTAGAATAATGTTGGGAGCAATGAAATCAACACCCATAGCAGAGATGCAGAAAATGGGAAGAATGCAAACACTTGGCGAACGCAGAGACACAAAAGTACTAATTCAAGCAGAAAAGTTTCAGTGTATGCCAAGTCATCCAATGAAGGAAAGATTCCAAAATCTAGCAATGGGACGACTGAAAAGGAGCAGCTTTATCCATCAAGCTAAACGACTCCGTAGACAACTTACAGACCTGCCTGAAGTTGACAGCCCCTTAAGGTCTGTACCAGAGAAAACCCCGTGGAGGAAAAGCCATGGAATGCCAATATACATTCAGACCCATGTGAAAGGAATACTAAGCGAGGACGAACAGAACAGTGTGCAGCGAATGACAGTCACCCTCAGTTTCCTGGATGAGGAATATCCAAAGGATATATGGGTCAGAGTGTACACAGATGGGTCAGCACAGAATGCTGTGAGGAATGGAGGTGCAGGTGTATATATAGAATATCCACTCAAGCCTAGAGATACAATCAGAACACCGACAGGAAAATTCTGCAATAATTATGATGCAGAAATCCAGGCAATTAGTGTGGCAGCTAAAAAACTGCTGAACTCCAACTCTGACCTACAGCCTGTGGTATTCCTTACAGATGCAAGGTCAGTGCTTCAAGCTCTCCAGTCTGGAAAACTAACAGACTTAAAAAAACTACTTAGCGAATTGTCTTACCAGTATAGGGTAACCATGCCGTGGATACCCTCTCACTGTGGAATACCAGGAAATGAAAAAGTAGACCAACTGGCTAAGGAAGGTGCTGCCGAAGACCAACCAGATATACCAATCACCTACCATCAGAAAAAACAGATGATAAAGTCAATAAGAAAGCCACAAACACCAACACAAGATGACTATCACAATATGAACAGATCAGAACAAGTTATAATTCTACGTCTCAGAACAGGACACAACCGACTCCGCAGTCACATGTATACAAAGTTCAAGATTGGCAACACGGCCATGTGTACATGTGGACAGGCAGCACAGAGTGCCAAACATATACTTCAAGAGTGTTCTGAGCATGAAACGCTGAGGCAGACATATTGGCCAGAGGAAACAACACTGGAATCAAAGCTCTATGGGACACTGTATGAACTACAAAAGACAGTGAGTTTTATTAATGAGACAGAATTACAGATATAGACATGTTTCAAGTGAACGAAAGAAGAAGAAGAAGAAGAGAAAGTAAAACAACCAATATTCATACTATTCAAGAACTGCACAGAATAGCTTTGAACAGACAGAATTGGAGAGATCTGACTTCTGCCATAAGCGCTAACTTCAGCGCAAAAGGAAAATGAATGAATGAATATAATTTTAGCGCTTTTAAATATTTCCACTTTCCACCATAACTTTGCAACCCAATTTGAATGTATCACTGCATAATCCATGAAGAGTAATCGTTACGTAATGAATAGTGGTCATAGTGTTTGAGATGTATGCATGACCTTCTTTCGTCTATAGATGACCATTCGGCAGGTTCGCGTCTTTAACTGGTCTTAAACGTAGAATAAATCAGTCACTATTTCTGTGCATTGTCCTTTGCTTTATGTGTCTGCCGTTTTTGTTCGTTTGTTCCTCGAAAGTTGCTGCACCTTTGAGCGATGTCAACCCACCTCCACCACTGTCTTGACATAATTTCCCAGCAATTGTGGTCAGTAGAAAAGTGTTTCATTGACGTTTTGCATACATATGTGTATATCAAGAGTGGTCTGCCTCTAACGCACTTCCCTTCTGAATGTTCGCCAAACAATATTTGCTGTGGAATATATTTTTTCTCACACGACCAATCTAGCTTAATAGTTTACAACTGATGGCTTCCATAACTATATATTAATTTTTTTCCCAGCTGTATTATCCTTGTATTTCCTTCTTTTTCTGTCACTTGATAGCCATTATTTTGTAAAGACAACGGCTACAAAATATATTGTCGGGAGTATATATATATATAAATTGCATTCTCTCATGTCTAGAGTAGGATGTCCATGTTTCTGAGCAGTATAATAAAGTGATGAGTAGATGTGAGCGATAGGTTTTCATCTTTACTTTAATATTAATTTTATATTTTCCGTGATCTCCTTGATAGTTTCCAAACATGGTAGCGAAAACCAGTATTCGTTCAATATGTGTGGCAGTGGTTGCAATATTTGTGGCTGTGGTGGGGATTACTATCATTGTGAAGAATATTTGTTGCGACGGTTTTCACTGGACATAATAACACTGTATTTTACAAGTTATATAGTCAGAGTGAGAATGGCACAGGTTTTTGCAACACTGGTGATGAGATATCGCTTTTGTCACACTGGTGATGAGATATTGCTTTTGCCACACTGGTGATGAGATATTGCTTTTGTCACACTGGTGATGAGATATTGCTTTTGCCACACTGGCGATGAGATATCGCAAGGTAATTTTAGAATGTGAAACTAGGGCACAATTGTCAGCGAAAGAGAGTTTCTTTAGAAGCTGGTTTCTTTGTGTCTTTTAATCGAGCTAAATTGAAGTTGATCAGTCATGTCTTGCACGATACCAGTGAAATCATTGAAGGTGTATCCTAGGATGCCAGCAAAAAAGATGTGTAAGGTATAAATGATAGATCACCGCACAACACAACAATCTTTGACCCGATTATTGACCTCAAAGTCATTGGATGTGCTGCCATGAAATTGAGTACTGGCTCTAATATTTTCATCAACAAAGATTCAATCGTAATAATTTTTGTATATATGATTAAAGTTAATAAAGCGCAGAACCATAATTATAAAAGCATCTCCTTTCTAAGCATTGCTAGAAAAATATTTGACTTGTTATTCTGAAACGACTAAAGAAACTTCTAGTCGCGTTCTGCAAGAGCCTCATTCCAGTTTCAGAGTTGGCCACTCAACAATTGACATGAGTTTTACTCAAGGAAACTTCAAGAAATATGCGGATATCATCTAAGTATTCCAGTACTTTATAGTTCTGGTTGCTGATTGTATCAAAAGTCTTAGTAAGATCAACAAAAGCTACAAAAGCTAGTCTATCATGCTCTCTGCATCTTTAATTACTTATGTTATAAGAAACTAACCTTCCTTCTCTCCAGCACTTCATGAGAAGACTGTACATGTGAGTCAAGGGTGCATATAAATTTATTTACGCGTGTACTGTCTGTTTCAGCTACAGACCTACAGATAAATTTATAGTTGTGTATTTGTATCCCAATACACGTCACCATATTCACATATTTGGGTACAGTAATAGCGTCAGAAGGAAGATGTATTAAATAAGACAAGTGTAGAATTGCCACGGTAAAGGAAATATTTCCTACAATTGAAAACAAATATATAATATATCTTACTCAACTGAGGTCAGAAAGAGAGTTCTTGGATGTTATGTTTCCAGCTAAGACGGATGTTTCGGGCCATTGGCGCAACTAAAACGGAGACAGAACGCATTTCCATTCTCTAGACTACATCCTGCTGGAAATCTAATAGGACCATGGTCCTGCTACAAGATAAATTCGTCAAGAGTTTGAGAATGAACGCTGAAGAAGAAGAAGAAGGATCCAATTCTGATAAAAGGAAGTGGATATTGGACAATCGAAAGAATAGTGAAATTGTATACAGAGGTCAGTAGAGATGTTACATACGAATGTTAATAGCACACCATTGGCAGATAGAAATCGTAATTTAGATACACAGAAACAATTTAGTATATAAAGATAACTGTTTACTCGCATAATAAGAGATATACACATTTCTGGACACATGATATGAATACGGAACACATTGTGACACAAAAGCAAGTTGAGGAGCAAGAAAGATAGGGAAGAGCCAAGAGAAAGATGCTTTACAACCTGGCATTGTGACATGGGCAAAAATCGACTTCGGAAATGATTGACAGCTAGCGAAGCAGAAGTCAGTAGAAAGACAGAGTAACCTAATCCATCGGCGCGGACTGTAAGTAGAACTATCTCAATAAATAGACCTGATAGAGATCAATTGGTAGCATTTTTGCAATAAACATGTCAAACAGACCCAGAAACAGATATATCATATGAGGTACCCAACTGTAAATTCATTATTATTGATATTATTATTATTACAACGATTTCTATTGTTATTAATATTACTGTTACTCATAATCAGAATGATGATGGATGGGAAACAAACGTTAAAATGTGAATATGAATGGATAAATGTGCATTCACCGATAATAGGAATATATTTACATCTTAATGAAATCACATTCTAAGCATGAACATTAAGAAACAATACTGATATTCAACATTACTATGTGGCTCAGAAACGTGGATAATGAATAAACAACTGTAGAAACAATTGATGCTTTTGAGATGTGGGTATATAGAAGAATAGGGAGAACATCATGGAAAGAGAAGAAAACAAATAAAGAGATCATAAAAACACTTAATATGAAGAAAGAACTACTAAGAGAAATAAAGATCAGGTAAATAAAATACTTTGGACACATTAAAAGACATGACACCTTATTGAAGACCTTACTTGAGGGTAATGTCAAAGAGAAGCGAGCAAGAAGTAGGCAGAGATACAAGTGGGAGAGTAACATTACACGATGGACAGGTTACAGTCTAGCAGAGTGCACCACCAAGACAAGAGACAGAGATGTTGGAGATACGTTGCAGCCAACCTTCATTGCAGAGATAGCACTTAATGATTGCTGATGACAACTATATGGAAAGAGAAGGAAAAAAGATAGAGGATCTGACAATTCGTATGAATGTTTTTTGAAGAAATAATTATTTTACCAGTAAGCAGGTAGCTCTTGACAGTCCATAGCCTTCCTGACAAAGGTACATGTTCTGTCCAGTTGTGTAACTGAAGCGACACCCGACTCATATAAGATTGTCTCAAGGCATGGTTGTATAAAATAAGGGGAGATGGGTATGAAGGTATGTTTACTCCGCGAAGGGAGACATTCCATTGCGCCAGTATCCCAGGATTACTATTTCCTGCCAGAAGTACAACAAACACTTATGAGCCAACGATCGCATAATTCTTCTGTCCTATTCATTGACCCATCGGCATCTACTTCACATCTAGCAGCTCCTCTCACCTATGAGTCTGCCACTAAAATAGAAATGTGCAGCTTCCGATTGCGATCATATATTCCTCATTCATGATAAAAGACAACATTAAGAAAGTGAGATAAATATGTGACAATGATAACTTTTTTTCTCAGGTGACAGTTTATCAGCCTATTCTTTATTCTCCTCCCGTGGCTTGCCTGGATAGAGGACATTGGCCTTATTCTTTGCATCATGAACAAGAAATCCTTGTCCAGATTGCCACACTGCCGACGAGTCGTATGCAGAAAGAATTATTACTTGAAGTAAAAATCTATCAACTAAAGTATTTTGAACATACTAAAAGGTATAACACCTGGTTGGGGCCTTTTCTTGAGGGCGTGAGCACAATATAGGCAGGGATACAATTAGGTGGGAACATCATGAAATTAACAAGTTACAGTGTCGCAGAGTGCATCACCATAGTAAGAAGCAGACAATGTTTGGCGTCCAATATAACCAACCTTCATTGCTGAGTTAGTACAGGATGATAATATTATTTGTTGTGGTTACTTGTTATTATTGCTCTTATTGTTATTACTATTATTATTGTTGTTACTAGTGGTATTACTGTTATTAATATTGTGTAGTAGATTTCTCTAATCTGCATATCACACACATATAATCTACACTTAGAGCACACAGCCAACAATTGGAAAAACATGCAACAATATACCTTATTTCACAATGTCTGAATCCCTAGTGTACCCGAGGCATGTGCGATTTCTTTCTTCCCGTATATGTTACAAGCGCTCACAATGATGAATGTGAGAGTCTGTGTATACCCACCCTATACACAATTTCCCAATATAAACCAATTGATGAAAGATGACAATAAGCAATATGTATGTATGATCTTCCTCGCCTTGCAGGCGATCATGTAACAAAAACTAAATAAGATTTGTTAAGCAGAATCGTTCATGAATGAACCTTCTATGTAACTACGTTACAATCACAGAATATTCGTATTTGCATTTTTCACTTTTGTTCTCAACGTTTGTTGTCATATGATTTATGATAGCTTTTTTCTAAATCTGGACAATATAGTAGCTAAGAATGGATACTCTAAGTTTATTTTTAATGTCTGTTGATTATAAATCGGCATCATTGAACTCCTTCAAACTCATTAGATGTTCGCTCACTCAAATTGATATCCAGTAACTCCTTCAAGCCCGTAAGTGCTCGGTCACTCACTTTAATGTCAAGAAACTGATTCAATCACATAGATACTGGGTCACCCAGGTTTTATTTTCATTTTATTAGTACGGTAACATAGATGCCTATTTAATATCCTTAAATGCAGCTTTTTTTCGATTATAATTACAGTGTTTGCGTTTGTCTCTATCTTAACAACAGTTGTGTGGTCGAAACGTTGAATCTTTTAATTGTCGCATTTGTAAAACTGAAATTTAATCTTTCTATTATACAAGTTGATGTCCAAGCTTATGCATGCTTAGAGTTCCTGTTACTCACAGTGTACTTAAATCTTGTTAAATATCATCTCGGTATCTTTATTTTTAAAATGTAAAGAAGTAGAAGTTGTATGCAATAAACTTTTGTAAACTCACTAAACTACTAACTAGTGTTATTTCTGTAAACTCACTAAACTACTAACTAGTGTTATTTCTGTAAACTCACTAAACTACTAACTAGTGTTATTTCTGTAAACTCACTAAACTACTAACTAGTGTTATTTCTGTAAACTCACTAAACTACTAACTAGTGTTATTTCTGTAAACTCACTAAACTACTAACTAGTGTTATTTCTGTAAACTCACTAAACTACTAACTAGTGTTATTTCTGTAAACTCACTAAACTACTAACTAGTGTTATTTCTGTAAACTCACTAAACTACTAACTAGTGTTATTTCTGTAAACTCACTAAACTACTAACTAGTGTTATTTCTGTAAACTCACTAAACTACTAACTAGTGTTATTTCTGTAAACTCACTAAACTACTAACTAGTGTTATTTCTGTAAACTCACTAAACTACTAACTAGTGTTATTTCTGTAAACTCACTAAACTACTAACTAGTGTTATTTCTGTAAACTCACTAAACTACTAACTAGTGTTATTTCTGTAAACTCACTAAACTACTAACTAGTGTTATTTCTGTAAACTCACTAAACTACTAACTAGTGTTATTTCTGTAAACTCACTAAACTACTAACTAGTGTTATTTCTGTAAACTCACTAAACTACTAACTAGTGTTATTTCTGTAAACTCACTAAACTACTAACTAGTGTTATTTCTGTAAACTCACTAAACTGTTAACTAGTGTTATTTCTGTAAACTCACTAAACTACTAACTAGTGTTATTTCTGTAAACTCACTAAACTACTAACTAGTGTTATTTCTGTAAACTCATTAAATTACTAACTAGTGTTATTTCTATAATTTCACTAAACTACTAACTAGTGTTATTTCTGTAAACTCACTAAACTACTAACTAGTGTTATTTCTGTAAACTCACTAAACTACTAACTAGTGTTATTTCTGTAAACTCACTAAACTACTAACTAGTGTTATTTCTGTAAACTCACTAAACTACTAACTAGTGTTATTTCTGTAAACTCACTAAACTGTTAACTAGTGTTATTTCTGTAAACTCACTAAACTACTAACTAGTGTTATTTCTGTAAACTCACTAAACTACTAACTAGTGTTATTTCTGTAAACTCATTAAATTACTAACTAGTGTTATTTCTATAATTTCACTAAACTACTTACTAGTGTTATTTCTGTAAACTCACTAAACTACTAACTAGTGTTATTTCTGTAAACTCACTAAACTACTAACTAGTGTTATTTCTGTAAACTCACTAAACTACTAATTAGTGTTATTTCTGTAAACTCACTAAACTACTAACTAGTGTTATTTCTGCTCGTGAATCAGATGACATGGCAAATCTCTACAGTCTACTATATAGTGAAGGTATGATATTTCCAGAAAACAATTTTCTTGTTTCCTGAAATAAGTTGTGGTAATTCTAGATGTTTTCGTTTTCTAAGAATATAGACATTGTCTATTTCAGTAAAATTGTTGAATGCTTAACTTTTAAACACACATTATACAACTAACTAACAATACAAATATTGTATTACTGTAAACTATCAGAGGCGTTCAAGAAGTGATGTTGTTTGAAAAGCGAACACGAACGTTATTTTAACAAATTGTTTACCTTTTATGTATATATATATATATAATATATATATATATATATATATATATATATATATATATATATATATATATATATATATATATATATATTGATACATTCTGGGTGTATGTTGTTTCATTCTAATTTCACTAAAAATATTGATGGATCTCGTAACGACCAGGGAATGTTGCAGAAGTAAGAGAGAAATTAGCCTAAGCAACTTACAACCACTGTTTTTCCAAAGAAATAAAGATAAAATGGCTGATTGTGTTTTGCCATGTTATTAGAAAATAAATATTAACGTGTTTGGACATAATGATAATGCTAAGAGCATGATACATTGTACCGCGAAACTGACAATCTTGCATTTTGTGAGCGTATATATGTTACTAGTACTTGTCTGTTACGATATATAGTTGTGAAAGTCGAATACTCACTGCACATTAGGAGATCTCAAAATGTAATATAATGTAACGTAACATAATTTAATGTAACGTAACATGACGTAGCGTAACAATAGAATACAATGCAATATGTTACGATACTATACGATACAATAACATAACATAACGTAATGTAACGTAACGTATCGTATCGTAACGTAACGTAGCGTAACGTAACGTAACGTAACGTAACACAACGTAACACAGTATAACACAGTACAACACAATACAACACAGCACAACACAATACAATACAATATAATAATAATAATAATAAGAGTCATACGCCGCATAGATCGTATGGGAGTCGCACTGGACACATCAGCACAAAAACACTCAAAACATCTCCATCTACAGCTATTCGGAGGATTGTAGAAAAAACATACCTTGACCATTTCCCAATATCGATCCAGGATTTTTTTATTCCACCTTTTCTATTACTTATTTTATTACTGAATAGCCTTTTTACCACCTCTTCTATTACTGAAACTATTACAGGTCCTCTAATACAAGTATTACATGTGAATCTTCCTAATGTAATATAGAGAACATAAACATCTGTATGAGTAAGATATAAAGAGATGTATAAAGGTCAACAAGAATCACTATAATCAGGAGTAAAACCACGCACATTTGAGTGATTTGGGTATGCACGGTTACATGATCACCTTTTTAAAAAAGGTATACAAGAAAATGTCGATGGTGAAAATAATAAAACTATACAACAAAATTCAAGGACTGACAGTAGAAACACAATAATAACAGTAAAACCCATACTATGTTAGGGTTGTAGAGGTACTACATCAACATAAATCGCACGCCAAATATTCCAATGCTTGTCCATGATAGCGAGGAAACAGCACCCTCACTGACCATTTCTTTATATTTTCAAGCCAGTATTTTCTTTTACCACATCTTCTTTGATAACATCAAAGGATAAAAAGTTAACTATTTTTCTACACACATGAATGTTGATAAAGATAAAAATTATCAAAGTGTTTTGAGTGTTTATGAATCCATTGCAGTAACATTAAACCTCTAGCGGATTATGGATTGTATGGATATTAATCTATAAGAATGCACTACAATGATTAGTAATTCCAGGAACAGTGTAATGAAGTTATGCAAATCGGTATGTGTGTCTTCACACATAATAACACACGCGAATCGACGTTTAGGTCACAGTACTTTATCAAGAAAAAACATTAACAGAATTTAAACATACAACATGAAACGTACAGTAAGATTTATAAACGTTCACATGGTCATGTGTACTGTAATATATAGATTGACCGGAAGAATTGTAACTAGGTCAGAGTTAAAACGCCACCGGATAAGGAATATATCCAAAATTACTACATACATGGGACAAGGAAAAAAAACAGGGACATTATGGAACAACTAGATATCATACCTGACACACAAAATAAAACAGGGACATCATGGAACAACTAGATATCATACATGGGACACGAAATAAAACAGGGACATTATGGAATAACTAGATATCATACATGGGAAACGAAATAAAACAGGGACATTATGGAACAACTAGATATCATACATGGGACACGAAATAAAACATGGACATTATGGAATAACTAGATATCATACGTGCCACGAAAAAAAACAGGGACATCATGGAACAACTAGATATCATACATGGGACACGAAATAAAACAGGGACATCATGGAACAACTAGATATCATACCTGACACACGAAATAAAACAGGGACATCATGGAACAACTAGATATCATACCTGACACACGAAATAAAACAGGGACATTATGGAACAACTAGATATCATACATGGGACACGAAATAAAACAGGGACATCATGGAACAACTAGATATCATACCTGACACACGAAATAAAACCGGGACATTATGGAACAACTAGATATCATACATGGGACACGAAATAAAACAGGGACATTATGGAACAACTAGATATCATACATGGGACACGAAATAAAACAGGGACATTATGGAACAACTAGATATCATACATGGGACACGAAATAAAACAGGGACATTATGGAATAACTAGATATCATACATGGGAAACGAAATAAAACAGGGACATTATGGAACAACTAGATATCATACCTGACACACGAAATAAAACAGGGACATCATGGAACAACTAGATATCATACCTGACACACGAAATAAAACAGGGACATCATGGAACAACTAGATATCATACCTGACACACGAAATAAAACAGGGACATTATGGAACAACTAGATATCATACATGGGACACGAAATAAAACAGGGACATCATGGAACAACTAGATATCATACATGGGACACGAAATAAAACAGGGACATTATGGAACAACTAGATATCATACATGGGACACGAAATAAAACAGGGACATAATGGAACAACAAGATATCCTACATAGGACACGAAATAAAACAGGGACATCATGGAACAACTAGATATCATACCTGACACACGAAATAAAACAGGGACATCATGGAACAACTAGATATCATACATGGGACACGAAATAAAACAGGGACATTATGGAACAACTAGATATCATACATGGGACAACGAAATAAAACAGGGACATTATGGAACAACTAGATATCATACATGGGACACGAAATAAAACAGGGACATTATGGAACAACTAGATATCATACATGGGACACGAAATAAAACAGGGACATTATGGAACAACTAGATATCATACATGGGACACGAAATAAAACAGGGACATTATGGAACAACTAGATATCATACATGAGACTGGCTCTAATTGATGCCGTAGGCTTTAAGAGTTTCATATTGGTAACTGTAGCGGCTCTCAAGCGCAATACTGGTCCAGTTGTCAGAGAAGCATGACTTAAGCGCCGTAACCTGAATATTCTGGACGCCCCGATGGCCCGTTCCAATAAAGTGGACAACAGCACGATAACCCAAATGATTTTTGATGTTATACACCTGTTCATAGAATCGATCTGCGAACGTCCATCCAGTTTCACATATATATGTTTCATCGAATATTGCTTGCACATAATAGCATACAAAATCCCCTCCCAGCTTGTCACCAATGGTAAAATATAAATCAGGCCCTTATCTTTCCCTGCCCCCGTCCACCACTATATTTCCTTGTAAGTGTTGAAGTGTTTTAAGGACATAAGCAAGATACCCCGAATCGTGTCCTCGATCATGAACTTTAGTTCTGTATATCGTTTTCTCAATTGAGCTTACAAATAACGCTTACCTCTAGCGCAGTATTAACTATAAACTTTCCATTGTAGTCACTCGACTAGTCTTGCTTGTCTGGAGACTTTCTCGCTGAAATCGCTATCGTATTCTTTAAGGGCGTTATAGCCTGGCCGTCTAGCCAAGCCGCTATCTACACTGTGCTGCAACCGTATTTTTTGCTTTGGGGTCCAAGAGATAAAGTTTAAAGAATATATACGTTCAATGCAATAAATTATAATTTCATCTTGATCTTACTGTAACGAACGATAGATAAATACTTCCTAAAATTGATTTACACAATCTGTGGGTAATTTGTTTTCGTAGTGCACTGCGAAAAGGTGCTTTTAGAATTTTGGGTTTATGCTAATTATGTATGCGCACGATAGCAATACAGAAACTTTCGCACCACACAATCGAATTAATTGAATTCGTATCCGGTATCTTCTGCTTCGGAGACTTTCTCAACACAGCCGAAAAGAGGTAAGATGTTCAAACAATTTTTAGTAGAACTATCATACCAAACTCTACAAGAACTAGGGTAATATGCCTATAATTTTGAGCAAGGTGAGATAAGTATATTTCAAAATATTACCGACACAGATGTTTCTCGTGTATATAAGTGTACGTAATATCGTGAGATGCGGAGATACATCATTAACTATTCCATCCGGCACTGTGTAAAATTTAAATGTCAAGACAGATCTAGCGCAAAAGTTCCAGACATTTGAACATTAATACTATATACAGATACTGGAGATTACTATAGGATTCATATAACAAACGAATTTGTCAGAATTAAAATAATCCAGTTTGTATGATTCACAAAATCACTTTTATCAACAGCTAAGCTGAAAAAAGATAAACAATGACCTTCGATCGGTCATGTAATCCGACAAGACGGCCTGTCTAAAACAATATTGAATGACACGGTTGGGAGGTGGAAGAATACCTGGCGATAGAGAAAGACGTGGATTGACAATATCATTGAATGAACATGACTTTAATTCTATACTCTAGTCTACAGTGCAGAGGTTTCTATGTGTCTACACTCACGCAAGTCTACATTGCAGAGAACATGATAAAATGGAGATCTCTATGTGCTGATGATTCTTCTACACATTAAGGAATAAAAATCGTAGAGGATTGACTACATTATACTCGTGTTATTCCATAATTAATCTGTCTCTCTCAACGAGGACAACACCAACTGCAGAGATTACAAAACATAACACATAACTCTTTAACCATTAGCCCATGTGAATACCTTGAAATTTTTTTTTAAACAAGACATCGCGAGCGGGTTATGATTCCACGACAACTTGAACACAGAGCAAACTGCTTAACAACTACACCAAAAACTGAATCTGCCACTGCACACCTACGACCCTATAGGAATCTAGATTATAGTACCACTATAATAGTTGTGCACAATATTAATGTGTTTTTTTTTAATTTTATGTTATTTTTTTTTCTGCTTGGGGGGTAGGACAGGAATGTGTAGGGAAGTACCTCACAGTGAGTGGCATCCACTTCCCTTGGGAATACCAGGATCCTAATTGGTTCCCCGACTCCTATCTAGCTCACGTATGGCTCCGCGAGCCTGCTTGTGTAAAGAAGCACTACGCCCGACCCCCACCCACCCCCAAGGGCAACGACCTTGGCTAGTCAGTTGAATTACGTGAAACGCCTCGGCAAGGGGATGTCCTCCTCTACAGTACACACACACAATTGCTGGCGGAGAAAGCGGAAGATCGTATTATCGACAACGGCTTCGAAGGAGGGAGTTGGAAAAGTGATGTATTGAGCAGAGGCCCATCAAGGACGGTAAAAGTTAAGCGACCAAATCCGGCTGAAAAAATCAGTCAGACTACTGAGACGTACGCATTTCAAGAAACTCATGATGACCACAATGACATCGAATACCTTCTGAGTATGTCACTAGAAGAAGCTGAGCAGCTCGCAAAGAACCATGAGGTTTACAGGGTGGCGGTGAGGACAACGTTCTGCAAAGGACATATCCCATAGAGAGAAAAAGAGTACGTTCTAGCTGATTGTTACTTGTTCAGCATATACATCCGTCGAACGCGTAATGATGTTGAGTAATCAATGTATAGCATTGCCGTACACTTTTCCAAACGAAAAATCTTTGCGAAAGGACTTTCCTCTACAAAAGTACATATATTTGCAGACAGAAATCACTACGTAATGACTATTGACTCACATACAAATCTCCAGATACTTGACTCACTACATAGATGTCACCTATTAATGAGTCTGTTATTATTCTTCATTGATTTACGTTACATATTTCCGCACGTGTATCCATGTATATCCGTGTATATCCATGTGTATGTGTCGCTCTGCTTTATAGATCTATTCTAACCATTGTCTAACCCTAATGAAAATATATTTGTCAACTCATGGTCTGTGCATTTATTCCTCTTTTATTCATAGTTCTTAAACGTGTTACAATAATTTACCTATTTCCATGTATACATTATATGTTACAGTGCTACCACAGCATACATCCCGTGTTCAATTTGTGACGGATTACTTGTTATACTATGAATTTTGTATCCCCTAACCTCAGTGCACGTGATAAATCCCACTTACACGTCATCTCTCAACATTCGACAAATTTTACTTAAAAAGACCGCACAAGTTTAATTGTTAACCGCAGGTGTCCTTAACAAAATAAAGCAAAGTAAAACAAGAACATAGTCCTAAACAAATGCTAAACCACATCTTTCAACACTAAAACACGCAGGACATATGAATAGATAAACCAGGGAGTTACAATAAATATTGTAATGGATAAGAGAAAATATTTAGACTCATTAGCAAGAGGAACGAGTTGGCAGGAGGAAAAGGAAACATGATTGACCCGTGCAACATCGCAAGAATACTAACAGAAAAATGTAAATTCTCAGGCATTCCTCTCAAAGGCAAAGAATGCAATGCGATTCCACAGACCAAAGAAGAAATTGTAGAAATAGGGAGAGGGGGAATGGGGGTATGACAATATTACCAAGAACATTTAGACAGGGAAAAGCTATAAACTCCAGCAGTATATATAAATATATATATATATATATATATATATATATATATATATATATATATATATATATATATATATATATATATATATATATATATAGTCAGCGGATGTAATACATATTAAGTTTACTAAACTTAGTGAAGAATGAATAAAGCATGTTTTAAATATCCTCAAACAGAAAATCCACTGATACAGGATCGGTAAAAGTATACATCCTTGTCTATCTCATTGTTTTGTTTGCTGAAAATGGCCACAATTGATTTCCTACTCTTACTGCCTGTTTATTGCGGCTATATGTTATTAATTATTCTTAAATGTGAAAATAGATAAAGATAAATGAACATGAAGATAAATATAGAAAAGAAATATCAGTGAAAATAGGAAGAACAGAAAGAAACACCAATATATATGTACATATTTAAAACAACAGACTTAAACAAGTGACATAATTAACATACCTAGGAATCAATATAACAACAGCCAGCAAGAGCAGTAAGAAATACGCAATAGTTGTAGTAAAGCATGCCATTCCCTAGACAAATGACACGATCTCCAGAAACACAAATGTAGATTTAAACCAAAAAATAACACTATTCAAAACGATTATTATGCCAACGACGTGCTACCAGGCCAAGCATGGACAGCGACAGCACAAGACAAAGGTAAACGTATGACAGCTGAAATGGTATGCTTACGCAGAATCCTAGGAATGTCGCTAAGAGACAGAGTGAGGAATGAGGACATTAGACGAAGAACCGGCACCACCCTAATCGTGTAATATATTAAGAGACAAAAGATTAAATAGTTTGCACACATCAGCAGACTTCCATCTGACAGCATACCACAGCAAGCTATGCTACACAGATACAGTGAAGTCAGACCTAGTTGCCGACCGCGAAAACGATGAACCACCGACATAAAAGAGCGAAAAATTCATCAATTTACTCAATGCACGCGAGGGTCATCTCCAGAAAACACTTCCACCCCTGACTCTGAAAGACAAAAAAGGATTTAGCAAATATATAGATGGTTGGTTGGTTGGTTGGTTGCTGATCCAGCGGTCCATGGGCTCATGCCCTTTGACCTAATGCCATTAAATGACATTATATTGCTGGGAAGTCTGTGGATTTTCGGCCCACCCCGGGACAGAGACAGAGAATAACTATCACATTTCCAGGAAAGTATGTTTCAACCTATGCACTGCTCCTAGCCACTGTAGCCAAGATAGGGTTCACTGTGCTCATTCCCTGCCACCAATTGACTACTGGTTATGCCGAACTTCTCTATTGCTCCAGGCATGCAACCAAATTTTCAAGTCAAAAGGATTGTCACGCCCTGAGTCACTGTGCCTCTATAATGGGCCTCAGCCATAGGAAAAACAGTAATGTCAGTTTCCTCCTCCTCAGTGCTGCACATTACATCCCTGGCTTCCTCCCAACCACAGAGGGTGCATATATATATATTCAGGCAAAAATGAAAAACATTTAAACAACAAAACAAAATCATAAATGTATAGATGACATGCCATGAAGCTTCTATAAGAAGATAACCTCAATATAACGGCATATCATCTACTAAGGTTTTCTATTGCATGGATGGTATGTCTAGTGGGCCATTGGTGAGACCCACAGATATTTGTTTTGTAAAACCACTAAATTCTCAGTAGTTTTATCGTAAGATAGTACTTTATATTTGCGGTGTGTTCAAGTGCTAGATGATGGTGATATTGATAATGACGACGATGTGTCCCCTATAGTTGTCACAGGTAGCTCTTGACAGGACATATCTTTTCTTGCAGGTTCTCTTATATATGTAACTGAGGCGGCACATGAACTTGCAGAAGAATATGAATACATGTTTCGTTCCAGGAGGGACGTATTTAAGTGCCGCAGTATCCCATGATCATCACGTCCTGTCAGAACTGTAGCATGTACCTCTGGGTCAACAATCGTTGGATGTGCTAAATATAATTTTCTATTTTCATTTGGAAGGAGATGTCGAACTATATTATCCTCTCCTTTGTATATACGTGCTTAAACAGAAGTCATCGCAGAAATGTTGGAATATTTCGGCAGTATTACACTACAAATTACTTGACAACATGTAGAGAATATAGAGAATATATCTAGACATATTAAAGATATCTACACAGATTGAAGATATATGGTATCGTAACACAGTTCATACGATGACAGACTTATAGGATTACACCAATTTTCTTCTTCTTTCCTTCCTCTTTTACCATTTACTGGTGTCCAGAGAGATACAGTGTTCTTGTTCTCGCTTTTTTTTGGCAGCTTCTGATAATGTTATTTGGTGTGCGTGTAATGTCGCTTTGATGTTGTCGATCCAGCGTATTGTAGGTCTACCTCTCGCTCTTCTTTCTGCTTCTCTCTTCCTATATGCTTTATGAATTATTAATAACACGGCATTCTTTCCAGATGACCAAACCATTGTATCTGTTGGTATTGTATGAATTTTTGAAGTGATATGACACCCACTCCTTTTCCTATGACCTCGTTTCTGATTCTGTATCTTCTGGTCACTCTCGTGGCTTTTCTCAGACATCTCATCTCTGTTGTAACCAGATGTCTCTTATGTTTTGTTGCTAAGAACCATGGTTGACATTGGTAGCACAGGGTTGAAATGAAGATACTTTGGATAAGATATGTTCTTGTTGTCAATGGTCGCATTTTGTGTTGCAATAACGGGGATGCTTGACCCAGTATTGTATGTGCTATGCTACAACGAATGTCTATTTCGGTGTCCATGTTTCCATCTGAAGAGAATGTTACGCCTAAGTATTTGAAAGTGTGTGTTTGATTAATAACTTGATTTTCCACATATATAGTTAGATTGTGTGTATTCCTTCCTATTGCCATGGTTTCTGTTTTGTCTATGATTATATTGTAGTTCTTGCACTCGATGTCCATGAATGTTAGATTACGTTGTAGTTCAGTTTCTTCATATGGCCTGATAATATGAAGCCCGATCGTCAGCAAAGAGTAGCTCTTTCGTATTTTCATTTTGTATCTTGACTTATTTCGTAATGATATCGATATATGTGATAAACATGAGTATTACACAAATTAGAGTAAGATTATGTACATTTCAGGATAAATACTAAAGCAGGAATGTTTTTATCAATTACTAAGACATGCCATAATTACAAGGCAGCGGAGTAGCAGATGCGATTTCACCCATGTCCGTTCTGCTGATTCAGTGATTCACCTCGTAAAATGAGTTAATACTTCTCAGAATTTGAGCAATACTCATATCTAAAAAAAGATACTATATTAGTACGAATACCTAATGCTAGGCAGTGTATTTACAGTGATTTGTGTTTGTGATCCTGTAGGAATTTACGTACATATGCAACGTGTGTAGTGTTTTTGTCTATGTCCAGATCAATCGGCCCATATCCAGTCATCATCGCCAAGTGCAGTCTCAGAAACGAAGGACGGCAACATACCTCCAACATCATTTCTTTTGCCGTGGTGGTGTGCACTGTGAAGCTGTTTCCTGTTCATCCTACAAAGTTTTCCTCCCATCTGTATTACCATCTATCACTTTCTCACCTCAACTCTACCTTCAAGTAAGGTCTTCAACAAGGTGTAGTGACTTTAAAATATGTCCAAAATATTTAACATATCTTATATTTATTTCCTCTAATTGTTCTTTTTTCATACGCAGTGTTGTCAGAACCTCTGTATTTGTGGTATTCTCTCTACATGAAGCTCTCCCTAGTCTTCTATATATCAAAATTTCAAAGGTACCACTCCTGCCATCTACTTGTTTTTTTCATTATCCATGTTTCTTAGCAGGCATTAATGTACAATAGACGTAGTACTCTTAATTCTAATTTTTAGTTTGGTTGTACTTATTTTAGATGTTAACATTTTACTGTTGTCATTGAAATTACTTTCAGCCATTCCTATTCTTCTTTTAACGTATGTTTCACATCAGCCATCATTCGTGATTATGTGTCAAAGATATTGATAATGATCCACTTATTGTAGTATCTCTCTATGCATTTTTATGTTTAACACACATCCCTCTGCGATGATTTTGATTTCCATGTTCTTTTCATGTGTATATCATGTTTTATGTGTTATTTATGTTTGTTTACTAGTGGGCCTAATTTGTTCATTGAAGTATTGAGGTCTTCTGGTACTTATTAATATCAAACGTTTATGGTTCTCTATGCGTTTACATACCTGAGCAGTGTCTGTGTGTTGTTGTCTGTGAGACGACCGGCCAGTCCATATTCATAGTAGCTTACAATATACATATTGCAAATCTTGACTGATGATGTTCGTCCGTCGTGATCGACGATGACCAAAAACTCAACCATACTAATAATAACAATAAATAATAAAATAATAGAGTTAATAGTGCGTTTTTAAATGACTAGCAAGTCCAATGCGCGCACAAAATGTTCTTTTACAGAATTGACAACAATAGAAGGTATCTGTGTGACGTTGAGATGTTTTTTCTTTTCTACGTGTCCGCTTCTGTCTTGCAGTTTCTTGTCTGAATTCCTCTGCCGCTAGTGCTCCCGTTCTAATGCTGTAACGCCATGCTGTTCTATCCTGAGCGAGGCTCTCCCAAGCGCCTACGTCAATGTTAAGATGTTTCAAGGATGACTTGAGCGTGTCTTTGAAACGCTTTTTCTGTCCACCAGCTTTTCGAAATCCTGCCTTGAGTTCTCCATAATATATTTGTTTTGGCAAACGCGAGTTCTCCATACGCACAAGATGGCCTGCCCAGCGTGCCTGCGCCTTCATAAGTATTGTGTAGATGCTTATTGAGGTTGCTTTTTCCAAGACCTCGTAGTCTGGTACTTTTTCCCACCAATGGATGTTTAGTAATTTAAGTAGGCAGGTAAGATGGAAATGATTTAACTTTCTTGCATGTCTAGCATACACTGTCCACGTTTCGCAGGCGTATAGTAAGGTTGGTATAACAGCAGCATGATATACTTGTAGTTTGGTGGTTGTTCTTATACCTCTTCTGCCCCACACATTGTTGCGTAATCTGCCAAATACAGCACTAGCTTTTGCCAGTCTATTGTTAATTTCCACATCAATGTTGACATCGCGAGAGAGAGTGCTTCCAAGGTAAGTAAAATTTTGACTATAATCTATCTGAGTGGGTACCATCTAAGCGGACCTGGTTTAAATCATGTGTGTTGCATAATTTTATTTATATTTTTTATATATATTGTATATCACAACACAAATATGAATGAACGACCCATTTAAAAAAACATTTCAGTTGTTGTAGTCGCAAATTTGCAGTTGAAATATATACCAACCAATCAATGAAAACGCACTACTTTGTTTTAAGCGTAGTAAAACACACCACTGTGTTTTGAGCGTAGTAAAACACACCACTTTGTTTTAAGCGTAGAGAAATACACTACTTTATTTAAAACGTAGAAAAACGCACTACTTTATTTAAAGTGTAGAAAAACGCACTACTTTATTTAAAGCGTAGAAAAATGCACTTCTTCGTTTTAAGCGTAGAAGTTTTTCGTGCTGAGTTTAAATTGCATACAACAAGTAAATTTACAAATCTTATTCATTTACGGACACAAATGTGCATTTTTCTAAAACGTGAACAAATTCAGGAGTTGTCTATCCTTGGATATCTTGATGCACCAGCTGTTAAATCTTGCAGTTTATCCTTTTGTCGTGCGTTGGGTTGGCGCCGCCCTGATGTACAGGGTTGTAGTTCTTAAGTGTGGTAACTGGATACCTGCACCAACGGTTATTACCCTGGTCTGCCACAAGGATCGCATCTATCTCCTGTATTCAATGTATACACAGTACATATCGCTGGCAATCAAATCACAGTTGTTGGCAGAACGATGTCATATGCCGATGATATCATGGTGTATAGACAGGGCAGAAATCGAGAAAATTGCGTTGTGGAACTACAGAAGGAGCTGGACAGACTGACAAACTGGTGTCGAGATACGGGAGCAGTGCTTAATCCGTCTAAGGCATTCGTGACGTCGTTTTCCTTGAACAATCACATGGTAAAGACACCCATGCCACAAGTTTCGTTGTCCGTGAAAAGTTTAGAAAGAACTAGCACAATGAGATATCTGTTTGTGTTTTTTATAGAAGCCTGAGTTTCAGGGAACATGTTGACCACATTATCATAAGGGCAGGCAAAGGCTTAGCAGCAATGACGGTTATGGCTGCTGCGCAGTGTGAGCAAAGATTGTTATTTCTTTTGTACCAGGGTTTTGTTGTGGATGTAGTGGAATATGAATTGGCATTTCTAACTCTTAGCTAAACTCAGATCGAAAGACTGGATAGAGTCCAGAATGCAGCAATGCGTATAATTCTGGGATGCACAAGAGACACATCGACAAGAGCTTATGCGATACCTACTTGACTGCCCAACAGCTGAGCATAGATTACAGTATTGCCGTGCACGGACGTACCTTCAAATACATGTAGATAAGGAACACCCGTTGCATTGCGAAATACAGAAAGTTAAAGGCAGCCTCAAGAGAGAAAGTTCGTTGATGGGACGTGCTGAGGATGTCATACAAAGCGTGTGCAGATTACAGGATGTGGCAGCAGGTGCGGAATGGATAGGTCTACCCACAGATTTCGAAACTTGTTTGAGAGTAGTAATATCACTTAGCAGGGAATGCAGAGAATGGTGTGCTACAGATGTGAAGAAAGAAGTGCAGGCTTTAATCAGTGAGAATACCAAAGAGGGTGATGTGATTATATACACTAATGGATCTGTAATTAGGCATGTTCGCAGTGCTTGGGACTTTACAGCTCAGTGCGCAGGTAAAACGATCGAGGACGAAAATTGTGCCTTTGCGGTCACTACGAATAGTATGACCATGGAGACTATGGCGGTGACCACGGCATTTGAGTGGCTACGCACACAGAAAGTAACGCAGTTCTGCATCTTGAGTGACTCAATGAGTATGATTAAGAAAGTACAAGTGGGTCTCGTTCGCGAACAGTGGATTGAGGCCTTGAGAAAGGCGAGCTTGAAAGTGGTTACATTTATTTTCGTGCCGGGACTTGTGGGCGTTCGAGGCAATGTAAAAGCGGATCAACTGGCATCGTGCGCGATGGTGGCACATGGCGATGGGGCAATGGATCGCGCTGACGTTATGAACTCCTTAAGAGATATAACACGCTAGAGTGAAACTAATGTGGATGATGATTCCTTTTCGATGGCTAGGATTAAAGATCAGGGATTGAAATGCGGTGTTGCTAGAGGTGAACATTTTGGAGGGCGCAGAAGAATGATGGTCAACCAGCATAGGACCGGTACTGTCAGCAGAAGTGTGATGGCGGATACACTCAAGGAGACATCGGAGAAACTATGGATATGCCCAGTCTGCAGTGATGATGATCCGACGACTAACTGACTAACTAACTAGGAGTTGTCTACACTAAGATTAATTTTTTTTTTTAAAATCACACTCACTGTCAGTAACTCACGGACAGTATTAATAACTTTTATGACACCCCCCCCCCCCCCGCGTAGCATCATTTCAAGTTTGGCATCGGCGTATCATGCTATTACACAGTGTCCGAAAAACATTTGCGGAATGAGATCAAATTCTGCTTTGGTTGTTTGCTCAAGATCATGAACATTGTTGAGGATATGCCAGTGGACCTTTGAGCTGTCATTGGATGTACTTAAGCTAGAAATCTTCGTGAGTCCTCACGATCAGATCATTTTGAGATGAATAAACATGAATCAATATCGAGAATGCAAGAATTGGGAGTGAGGATGGGCGTGGCCCGAAGAGAACCCATGATAAAGATTTCAAAAACAGTAGTGAACCAACATAGAACTGGAACCATCAGCCGTTATACCCTGAGCGATTTACTGAATCGGAGATCGGAGCAATTATGTATGTGTCCGGTGTGCGAATATGATAATCAACATGATGATGATGATGTTCGTCCGTCGTGATCGACGATGACCAAAAACTCAACCATAATAATAATAACAATAAATAATAAAATAATAAAGTTAATAGTGCGTTTTTAAATGACTAGCAAGTCCAATGCGCGCACAAAATGTTCTTTTACAGAATTGACAACAATAGAAGGTATCTGTGTGAGGTTGAGATGTTTTTTCTTTTCTACGTGTCCGCTTCTGTCTTGCAGTTTCTTGTCTGAATTCTTCTGCCGCTAGTGCTCCCGTTCTAATGCTGTAACGCCAAGCCGTTCTATCCTGAGCGAGGCTCTCCCAAGCGCCTACGTCAATGTTAAGATGTTTCAAGGATGACTTGAGCGTGTCTTTGAAACGCTTTTTCTGTCCACCAGCTTTTCGAAATCCTGCCTTGAGTTCTCCATAATATATTTGTTTTGGCAATCGCGAGTTCTCCATACGCACAAGATGGCCTGCCCAGCGTGCCTGCGCCTTCATAAGTATTGTGTGGATGCTTATTGAGGTTGATTTTTCCAAGATCTCGTAGTCTGGTACTTTGTCCCACCAATGGATGTTTAGTAATTTACGTAGGCAGGTAAGATGGAAATGATTTAACTTTCTTGCATGTCTAGCATACACTGTCCACGTTTCGCAGGCGTATAGTAAGGTTGGTATAACAGCAGCATGATATACTTGTAGTTTGGTGGTTGTTCTTATACCTCTTCTGTCCCATACATTTTTGCGTAATCCGCCAAATACAGCACTAGCTTTTGCCAGTCTCTTGTTAATTTCCACATCAATGTTGACATCGCGAGAGAGAGTGCTTCCAAGGTAAGTAAAATTGTCGACTACCTGCAGTTTTTCCTTATTGACGATGATGGAAGTAGCAGTATGTTGGCTATTTGATGTTGCTTGGTGCATGACTTCTGTTTTTTTGGTGTTAATAGTGAGACCAAAGTTGTTGCAGGCCTTTGAGAAGCGGTCTATGGTGCTCTGCATGTTTACGACAGAGTCAGCATACAATGCACAGTCGTCAGCATAAAGTAATTCTCTAACAGTACTAGATTTAGTTTTCCTGTTTGCTTTTAGACGACGTAAATTGAAAAGACCACCATCCGTTCTGTAATTGATCATTATGCCTGCTGTTTCATTACTATGGTGTGTTTCCGTTAACATGGCTGTAAATAACAGGCTGAAAAGAGTAGGGGCCAGCACACATCCCTGCTTTACACCATTTGTGACAGGGAATGCAGGAGATACTCCTCCGTCGCAGATAACACTAGCCATCATACCGTCATGAAATTGTCGTATCACAGTGACAAGTTTTGGGGGGCATCCGAACTTTGTAAGCACCTTCCACATACCATAATCAACATACCTAATACCTAAAGCTAGAAATCTCTTATTCAGAGTCACTTTAGTGTAATGGTGACACTTAAAATGTCTGGCAACTTTTCTGGTCATCATACCACCTCCCAGCATACCAGCAGTACCAACATCCAGACATCACTCTAGTCATGAATGTCGAGACATCGCAAGCACAAAAACACACTTCCTTTCTATGAAAACAAATATACCGTTTTACTCCCTAAAACTTTACTAATGTTGAGGTCAAATTTCAACTTTATTCAACCAGAAATATAGCCAGAATTCATCAATTTGAAGTTGTTCAAATGAAGCACGCAAAATTAGAGTAAAAGATAACAACGACAATAAAACGTGAAAACATTAAACCCGTACACATTCACGTGGTTTGATAATCGCTCAATGAAATAAGAAATTCAAGGACCACGATATATCATGCTTTTGGTGCATTTTAATGATTTCTGGTATATATTAATGTTTGTACTATCTCATACAGTTGCTGCGTAGATTATTCTTAATTAAAAATCGTGGTTCCAGACGTTCTAGGAAAGTAAACGTAACAATCATATTGCATACCAGATCATAATGCTGATTGTCACCGAAGAAAACGACACAGCACAGTATTCCCATATATATACGTGCCTCATATAAGAAACTGTCGTTGCTGCATGTTTTCCTGTGAAGGAGTGCAGGGATGCTTTCTATGGGATGTGTAAATAAAGGCCTCTTTACCATAGCAGATGCCACGACATGCACAGGGACGATTTTGATTGCACCTCCGAAAGACAAAAAGCATGTTACAACCATAGTCTGAACCCTGACCTCAATGGTCAGAGAACAGCGTTCTAACCACACAGCCGTACGCTCCACTACTTCATTATTGTGTGAAATGAAACATTTTATTTGCTCAAAAATTCTAGTGAAATCGTATCTTCGTTAGGCGAACTTCAGGCGATTTTCAATGTTATGAGATCTACTGCTAATGTCATTTTCAAATGTGTAATTCATAATTATCTCAGTTACAATAATCTACATATAACATCCATGTTAGAATTGAGAGATAAATCTTACGTTTTTTATATATCATATTTCCGAAAAGTAAAGTGGTCAGATTTTCTAGTACAGAGATACGAGTATGTTAGTGCTCGGTCGTGTTCGAAATAGGGTTTGCAATTTTACGTTAGCGTACGAAATGGTAGGCCCTAACTGAAACTTATAATCAATTAATAGTTTTCCAATGGACAGAAAAATGAAATAATCTCGTATACAAAACCATGACAAGAAAGATTGAGCGTTGATCAGCAATATGTCTAGGAAAAAAATAACGAATGATAATCGTGTAAAGGTGGAAGCAAACGATTTAAAAAACTGCATAATTCTTCCACCGATTTCTTGTCTCTGAATATAGTAGGACAGTTTTCTGAAGATGAGAAGACACGTCTATACCAAATAAAGTAGCAAGAAAGTGCCCACACTTCTAGCTAATCAATATTTCAAAGTATGTTCTTAACGTTACGAAGTAACTCTAACAAGGGCTGAATAAATTGACGCCTAGAATGTCTACTAGATAGGATATTATTTAAAACGAAATGTTAGCACACATGAAAACACATTAGGGATAGAAGTATCCTGGAACTAAGAAATATGACTTAGAGAAATGAAACACTATCTAAACACCGGAAAAATGGAAATACTACCCAATAGAAATGGAACACTATCTAAACACCAGAAAAATGGAAAAACTACCCAAACACCGGAGAAATGATGTAACTGTCTCATTTTAAACCGTACTAAATCTTTAGATGAACTCAAAAGCTACCGCCCATCTTATTAATATAGTGTCTAGGGAATTGACAAAAAGAATGTTGACTTCGTGACTTTACTGGTTCCTCAAGAACACAAACATCCTCTGCAATAAACGTACTAGCTTCAGAAACGGCATTTGCATATAATGCTAACTATTTATTTTGACACACAAATTCCTTATTAATTCCAAGAGAACAAACATACCGTACCCATCTTCTTAGACATACAATTGGCTGATGATAGTGTATGGAGTAAGCGTCTATTGATGAAGATAAGTGAGGTGGACATTAGGTAAACCCTATATCACAATAAAATACTTACGCAACGACCGAATAATCCATACAACAATAAATGACGCTGTCGAAAAATAATCCTTGAGGACATATTACTACATGGTTTTGTTCTGAAGCTGAAAAATCAACACTTGGTTAAATTGTTTAATGTGCATATAGTCTTATAGTGTACATGACAATTTCTTAAAGTATCACGAACTTGTCCTGTACACTTTAAGACTACTTTTGATACTTCTCCATCAAAAAGTCTGGAACAGTTTGATCTTGAGATGTATTCTGCTCCTCAAGTTCTAAAATATTGTGGATTGTGTAAGCCTGAACAAGTTCACGTACATCTCCATGTCAGTCAACTGCTTGCGTGTCATCAAGTTCATAATGTTATGTAGAGGATTTATGGCGATAGAAACACACCTGGCAATGATACGGCAGGCAGACTAGTAAAGTAGGAGGCATGACAGGAATAGCAATACACGTTATTAGCTATGCACACAATTCAAAAACTTTTGAAATATGTGAGCAAAAAGCCGTGTCCGAACATTAAGTCCATGGAAAACACTGGTAGCAAAATTTTCAGATATACATGACCAACCATCCATAATCCAAAAAAACTAATTCAATTTAGTATGAAAGAAAGACCAGATAATAATTTGAGTTCACATACATGTATAGCTTAACAATCATCTGAATAGAATAAAACGACAACATGCTTCATCATACAATCTGTGCACTCACACTTACGAAATGTCAACCACCATATTTTCTAATGTTCAGCGCTGGATGTTGTCAGAAAAAAACAATTATCACACACAAACCAGATAAATGACACACCCTATAAGGAAAAAAACAAAAGACATTAGTATAGCACACAATGGGATTTGGACAAAACTCATAAGCCAATTGACAGCTGGATCAACAACTAACCAAACAAAGATTAATAGCTTCTAGTGTTTCAAGTCAAATGTGCCTTCTACTATAATAACTTAACGGAGTCATTTAATTCAATTGGCATGGACAAACTTAAACAAAAACGGGCTATTTAATGGTCGAAATATATCCTCCCTATGATAGGATTCATTGTTTCAAAACATTACAAGCCTCTGAGAGTCTGTGTCTTCTGCGAGTCAACGAGAATGAACTAAAGATCACACAAAACAACCATCCCCGTAACATAATTACAGAAAGAAAACAATAGATTAATTGCGTGAATCTCACAGGAGTCTAAATAAACAAACACACATTTAATATTTTTCATATTGTATGTTTTATGTAACTTTGACAAAACGCTAATATATGCATCAAGTTCTGACCTCATCTCCATCGCCCCATATACGTGTCTCTATCAAGTTCTATCATCGTAACTCCCCAATCATATCATTGACACATCATGCAACCAAAGACCGTTTCTCTCGATGTCTAGTATTTTAATATCGCTAGTCACGAGCTCAGTTTGGTAAAATCCATATATCCGACATTACCTAAAACAATAACAGTATAGTAAATCAGTGTATTTTTTCCACACCACTGATTCGTATAGTTCTGCTTCTCTTGTCGTTTCTTTAAACGATCACGTTATTTTTCGTATAAATATGGTGCACTGTGTCTGGTTTGTCATAAATCGCCATACAGGTTTTGCTTCAAGTGATTCTTCTTCTTCTGCGTTCGTTCTCAAACTCCTGCAGATTAGCAGGATGTAGTCCACAGAACGTAATGCGCTGTGTCATAGTTTGCAATATTGCTGTGACATATGCGCCTTTCGTCCTCACACATCCGACTTTAGTCGCCTTTTACTACATGATTGGAAGGTAAACGGTGTTGCTATTCTTTACTCACCTATCGGGCCGGGCAACACAAGGAGCAATTAATTCAAGTGGGGGTCATATCTCTGCTCTACTTATTCAAGATGATGACAATCTTGAAGCATGTTCTAATGTTTGCATTTCTTCATCAGCATTAATTGCCGTCTCGCAAATAACGTACTCTCCAACATCGTATGCCTCTTGCTTTGTTGGTACACTCTGTTAGACTGTAACATGTCATCTCGTGATATGTTCCCCCAACGTATATGTCTGCCTACCTCTTGCTCCCTTCCCCTCAATTCTACCTCTGGCTCGCTTCCCGCATGTATGTATTCTTCTTCTCCTCGGGCTATTGTCTCGACTGCAGTTACCTGTCCAAGTCTATTCCCCACTTGTGCCATCTAAATAATCCCTTTTGTTATTATCCTTCACTTAATATCAGCAATGTTTTTTTGTGTAATGGGTGCGTATTATCAAATGTGACAGCATATAGGTTTTTCCCGAGCCATGGTGTGCCTGGAATTTATGGGCAAAAGTCCGAGCACGTATCTTATAGTTAAGAACGTGGTATCCCTTGTGCAGTCCAGAACAACTCAAATTCCGTCATTCCGGATAAGTTCCAACTGCTTGCTTTATGTCTTCGACAATGACACTATGCCCAGACCATAATCAATAACTGCGAGTACTAACATATTGCACAAGGGTGCGATTAGCCGCTGATCCATATGCGCAGATGTCATTGTTTTGATAGCCGCATGTTCTCTCTTACATCAATGCATGGCGTGGTCGACATGAAACCCGTATGGCAAGCTTCGATCAAATGTTACCCAGAGGTACTTAAGCATATCTTGTATGGCAATATCACATCCATTGATGGCATCATTAGAGATAGCAGCTTTGACTACGTTGTGTAATGCGCACAATATGACACTGACTTTGCTTAGATTTACCTTAGCACTGAATTCATTAAATTTTTGTGAAATGTTTAGTGGGGTGTCTTGTATATCCATGTCCATTTCCTGTATGTCTGATCAAGTTTTGGATGTGAGGATATCAACTGCGAATGTCAATGTTTGCCCATTCGCCTATGGATGTGTATTTTGTCCACTTTTGTTATGTAGATATTGAACATCAATTGTGACAATGGAGAACCATTTGGTAACCCCCGAGCTTATACGCAAGTTGTCGGAAATCCACCATCCCAGCTCAGGGATAATAAGAGGAATTATGAAGCCAACACTCATATTCATTAACTTCCGAGTTTATTAATTGTGAATACATTTATATGTTCACTCAGCTTTATAACGAGTACTCAAGTTGAGTTATTATCTTGTAGGCGTACTTTAGTGTGAATCTATAACAACTCACATGCAAGTACTGTTAAATATTATATTGTAGTTGTGATTTAGTCTAAAACTATAAAAACTAGCATGCAATTAATGTTACATATTGAATGGTACACTGGAGTTCAGTAAACATGAGTTACATGTGTTTTATCATTCATGTACCCACCCCCGCACCAATATCAGCCTGCGCAACGGTACGATAATTTTCTCCACGTGAAACTTATTTCCTGTAATTTTATAAATACACATAAACTCAGTAATTTAATACATAATTGTGATAAAGTCTGACAGGAAAGGGCGAAAACATTCTGCCTGAAACATCACTCACTGAGTCTACAGAAATAGTTCAGTAAATGTTATACTTTATTTTGTGAAAATTAAGTTCTGGCGCAGCGTAAAAGTTCATCTATGGAGCTGGCGACAGCAGGATTCAGGACACAAACAATTTGCATGGTATATACTGATCTAAATGCGGCGGTTAGTTTGTACTATTCAAATAACTTTAATATGTATAATAAGGAATGGCAATTAAAATGAGGTATAACAAAATATTGTGAGAATACCATGGACTACCAGCGAAAAACTCAAACAGAGAATTTTTAAGAACAGTAAACGGTTTTTTGTGTGTGACCTAAATAAGACGTATAACAGTTTTAGAAACAATTAACAATGGTAGGTGGACACAGTGACTAATTACAATAGCAAAGGTCGCTCAAGAGAACCGAGACCGTCAACAGAAGAATACCTCTGTATATAATTAATTAGGCCTCCATTCGTTACGTTTTTGAAATTGTAGTTAATTTTGTTGGTACTATTTATGCCTGGTCTCTCTCATCTTCACATTACAGAAAGATAGTGATATGCGAGATGAAATGCTTGAGGAAAGCTGCCGGGGTCACCATACTTGATAGATTGCGAAATGAAGATATCAGGGAAAGAATAGGTATAATATCTTTTACAGATTACATAGAGAGAGAACAGATCAAGTGGTTTGACCACATCATGAGAATTCATTACGAAAAGTTGCCCGTACAAGCATATAGCCAAATGAGATCAGGGCACAAAGCCAGAGGAAGACCACGGAAAAGATGGATAGAAAACGTCAGGGAGATCCTGTACAAACACGGTCATAGCACAGCCGAGGCCACATATCTTGAAATAGAACGCAAGCTCGAGCTACAATCACCCCTACGCTTAACGGCAAGAGTGGATCACAAACCATCTGGGGATAGACAATAAACTATTTATGTACTTGAAGTCGCCTTCCAAATAATATCCAAGGCGACTCAAAGTATAATAATGTACATCACAAATGATGATGACTATTTGCTACATTCACTATTGAAATTCAGTAACAGATATTCCTTGTCTCTAGTCTTGGTGGTGCACTCTGCTAAACTGTAACCTGTCCATCGTGTGATGTTACTCTCTCACTTGTATCTCTGCCTGCCTCTTGCTCGTCTCCATTTGACTTTATCTTCAAGTAAGGTCTTCAATAAAGTGTCATGTCTTTTAATGTGTCCAAAATATTTGATTTGCCTGTTCTTTATTGCTCTTAGTATTTTTTTATTTTTCATATTATGTGTTTTAGCACCTCTTTATTTGTCTTTAATACCTCTTAAATAATTCATTAACTATGTATTGAAAATGACTTGCATTGGGAATATTTTTATTTAAGTGAGGAGCATTTGTGCAAGAGCCGTCGACCTCACTCTCTTGTAGGACCTCATTTCAAACCAACCAGTGGCAAGATGAGTTGAGACGACTGGAAGTAAATTTCCAGTATAATGATAATAATAATAATAATAATAATAATAATAATAATAATAAGTATAATAATATTGACCAACGAAAATCAAGATAATAATCAAAGACGTAATGAATGACGTCATGTTAAAATATGTACAGATCAGAATAACACCGTGGAAGGTCACTAATAGGACGATGGATAAGAGAAAACTCACATTGTTATAACTGGTGCTAGTTTCCGTAACTCGCAGATAATCGCTAGAAGATCGAAACATCCATAAAAAAAAGACTTACGTTCTGAAACGAATTTCACCTGAAGAATAGTATTAATTTAAAAATGTAGAATTTTAGGATGATTGCTCACTAACAGAGTTCACTTCTCTTAGTGTTCACAAACTCATTTATCAAAGTAATAATAACATTCAATAGAGAATGCAGGGAATGGTGTTCAAAAGTGGTGGACTCGGAGCAGAGGGTATAAAAACGCGCAAGCAGAGGGTATAAAAACTGCTTCAAGGATCACCTAAAAAACTATCTCAATCACTCCTCCCAGCATCGATCCTAGCTCATGGAAGACCACAACCATTGATTGCTCAGCTTGGCATACCCAGATCACTGCTGGCATCACTAAATTTGAAAAAGAAATAACTCTGCTGGCAATTTACAAGCGACGGAAGCGGAATGAGAAATCCGAAAACGCTCCTACTCCAAACCCTCTACATTCATGCATACACTGTAATAGAACTTTCCTAGAATTAAACGGACTCATTGGGCATCTACGAAGTCAAATACCAAATTAATTAGACAATCACAAATGTTTTGTTGCTTTTCTACGTGATCATCACATTTATTGTTTTTCATGCTAAGCTCATCTTCGCTTGCGAAGGAGGAACAACATCATCACATCTAGTAGATAATAGTAAGGCGTTCCTTCTTTGAGACCCTCACAGCTTTTCATTCCCACAGATATGTCTACCCCCGCTATATACGAGACTTATCCTTAATGCATTGCACACCACCTCTCAAAATTGGAATATAATAGGTATGGAATAAGCTGAAAATTGCAGTCTTACAATTAAAGAAGAAGCTCAGAGTTGGATCTTGTAGAATACGATGAAAATTGGAGTCTTGTAGAATACGATGAGAGTTGGAGACTTAAATGTATAGAACAAGCTCAGAGTTGGAGTGTTATATAATACAAGGAGAGTTTGAGTCTTATGGGTAGAATAAACTTAGAGTGTATCTAGGAGGTGATGTTCGCTGAGCCATTCTATAGTGGGTCGGTGTTACCAAGTTACAATGCTGAAGAAATATGCACTAGATAAGCATATCACAGATACGCAAACTAGCTGACACAACGCACGCCGTTTTCATGAGTACATTCTGATAATCATCATACATTTAATAACGAACGTAGAAGATGTAAGAGACAGTATGTTCTTATTGCCTTTGTCTTGCTTGTGTGGGGAATGTCCATAAATTAAGTGAAGAAGACAGTATGTTCTCATTGTCAGTCTGTTGCTTGTGTGGGGAATGTTCATAAATTACGTGAACAAGACAGTATTTTCTTATTGACGCTCTTTCTGGAACGAGAACGTCCCTAAAACTTTGGCAATGTACTGCGCCTTCCCCCTTCTTGTCAAAAATCTGTCAATAATTAATTCAATTCCCCACCCCTTTTTTGTATTTAATTATTTTCAAAAATATTTACCACTCCACACTAAAACACATTTTCTGATAAAATACAAAAAACTAAATTGTTTTCAGTTGTGCAAACAATGTTCACATTGAAACTATTTAATTGGTATATACAAAACAAGTTTCTTAACATCAACAAAATCTCAGCGCTCATGCTTGCCAACAACTGTCATCTTTTTCTGACCCCCATCTCAACTAACTATGGACATAAATTATGAACATGCCTAAACAGAAGACAGACATCTCTGCTGACATCTGTCAGTCAATTCACAGCATATAGGACATAGAAATCCCTAATGTTTATATAATTTTGTATCTATGTAGCAACGTGTCTTAGTCTGGGCTCCTTATTTGAAACAAATGTATTCACGTGTTCTAAGCTAAGATTTGAATTAAGCTGAAATATTACATTTCACATAAATACATTATTTTATAAATTTGACTGACTTTGATGATAACGCCCTTCTGAAGATATCTCTGTGTATAATATTTATATGAATCTTTTATCGATACGCTTAAATTTACTTTCCACCTGAATATTGATGATAAGCGCTTTGATCTTTTCATTTTTTTTTCATCTCGATAAAACTACACATAATTGTGCATGGAAAAATGCATGTTCATTGAGATAAATGTGTACATTTGTGAAAATCTGAATGTGCAACGTGTCATCGTTATTGCATATACTGAATTATAGAGAATTATCGGTAAATCAACAACAGTGAATAATGGCATATTTTCTAGATGGAGACATTCTCGATTTTATCTCGATTTAACCTTTTTATACACAAATACAATTTTTTGAAGATGTGGAATATCAGAAAGAGAATATGCATCAGCAAATATTTGCTTCTTCTAGTTGACAAACGTAGGAAACACACGGTAATAAAGGTGTGAAAATCACTGGGACAACATAGTCATGCATACACCAATCGACTATTATACTATAAATATGTTAATAGGAATACAACATAAGACAAGACGAGTAAATAACGGAACTGCTAAAGATCACAACTAGGAGCTAAACGGATATCTTCAAGTTGATATTTGTAAACAGTTTTACTCTAATACGATGTGTTAGTTACGTAGTTTTTTCTTCACGTTGATAATTCCCATCTTCAAGTTGAAAATTTCAATCTTAAAGTTGATATTTCCCATCTTCAAGTTGATATTTTCCATCTTCAAGTTGATATTTCCCATCTTCAAGTTGATATTTACAATCATCAAGTTGATATTTCTCATCTTCAAGTTGATATTTCCCATCTTCAAGTTGTTATTTTCCATCTCCTGGTTGATATTTTCCATCGTCAAGTTGATAATTCCCATCTTCAAGTTGATAATTCCAATCTTCAAGTTAATAAATCCCATTTTCAAGTTGATAATTCAAATCTGCAAGTTGATATTTACAATAATCAAGTTGATATTTTCCATCTTCAAGTTGATATTTCTGATTTTTAATTTGATATTTCACATCCTAAGTTGATATTCCCATCTTCAAGTTGATATTCCCATTATCACTTTGAAATTTTCCATCTTTAAGTTAATATTTCCCATCTTCAATCTATATTTCCCATCGTCATGATGAAATTTTCCATCTTCATGTTGATATTTACCATCTTCATGTTGATATTTACCATCTTCATGTTGAAATTTTCCATCTTCAAGTTGATATTCCCATCTTCAAGTTGATATTTCCATCTTCAAGTTGATATTCCCAACTTCAAGTTGATATTCCCATCTTCAACTTGATATTCCCATCTTCAAGTTGATATTCCCATCTTCAAGTTGATATTCCCAACTTCAAGTTGATATTCCCATCTTCAAGTTGATATTCCCATCTTCAAATTGATATGCGCTAACAGTATGATGCTATATATATTATTTTGCGCATGCGTCCATTCTAAATCTCTTGCCGGTTAGAAGAATGAATAAAGGAGTAAGACACGTGATGTTTCGTCATGTACTGCTTAGCCGCCATGTATGATCTTTTCGACTATTACACATCTCACTCATGATATTGCTGAGTAACTTCGAAATTGTTCAAGATGGGTTTATTGCCTTTGTTACTATCTCCAGAAAGTACGAGCAATTTGCTCTTACTTCCTATGCGCAGTTGAAACAAAATAGATAGCCATTTCAATGTTAAAACATTTTAGTCACAATTAATAACAGATATAACATGTTTCTTTTTTTCAGACAGTCCAAGCCATATGTCGTTGTTTATCATATGTGACTACAGCCTTCAGTTTCCTTTGTTTATCATAAGTTTCATGTGTAATATAGATTGAATGTAAGAGTTGAAACGAAACCGGTCTCATGTATGATTATATTTGTTCCATAGTTTCTGTTTGTTTCGTGTTACATGTATGTAGTCGTTTTTGTACATACCTTGTCTGGTGTGGTTACACATCTTCCGGTCAATTTATATTACACATGCCAATATAAAACGTCCATATCCTTACTGTCCGTTTTCTGTTGTAGGTTTTAATTTTGTTTTAATTTTTGTCTTGGTAAGTAAGGCATTTCGGTCGAAACGTCGATTTATGTGTGTATTAAGTGATTAGTAAAACTTCATTACCCGATTGCTGGATTTAGATGTTGGATTTCAGTTGTGCGCAGTAAGTATATATTATCAAACATCCTTGAAATTTCTCTCTTTGACTTCCCCCACTTTTCTTGCTCCACAACGTAAATCTTGTCACGATATGGAATATATGTCTTCTTCTAATGAATAATCCAAGAAACATGCATGGAAATTTCTGATGCGAGTGTGAAATTCCCTTTCTAAATTAACTTATTTCAAGAAATTTTACACACTTTGGCCATGGTTCTCTCAACGTTCTACTCTAAAACAACATCTCAACCGCATCTACATATTTTTATAATTACCCCAGCTGTCCAAGATTCACATCCACACAACATGATTGATTCTATATATCAGATCACGACCACAATAATTCTGAAGATACACTGATTTCTCTACGATGTTTAACAGATTCTTGTTTTCAGCTAATATTGTTCCTCTAATAGTCCACTCTCGAAACTTTAAACTATAAATAATAGTAAACACGAAATAACAAAATACAAGAACATATGACGTTTCGCCTAAAAACACATTCACTTGTTTATCACCTGTAACATTTTAATTTGCCTATGTCTGTTTATACGCATTTGTGCAATGTTATCCATACCCATATATGCTCAGCCAGTTGGTTTATCATTGGAGATTTATCTCTGTCCTGCTTGGGAAGACTGAATTCAATATTGCTGTTATTAAATGAGGCATGACGATAACATCGGGATGAACAGTGCCTACTACAGCATGTAACACATCAGTAGTCTTCCAGCATTCAAACAAATAATCAATGTTTCCAAATAATCAGAGACCAAGTTAGAGAACGGTTATCGAAAGTAAACTGATAAAACTGAGACAGACCAATCTTTGCAGGATGTCTGTATCCCCGTATCTGAGAGTGTAGAGTACATATTACACATCAGCACAGTTATTATACTGTGTTGATTCTCAGGATCCTGCAGATTAACACGATGCAGTCTGTAGAACAACTGAATGTGTCATTTTTACGGTCTAGCGGTAATATCTGCGCGTTCTGCCTGACACATCCGATATCATCATGACTTGTGCAGATAAAATCAACCACAGAAAGAACATTGGTAAAAATGTGTTGATATGTTTGTTTCGATCCCGATGAACTACGAGCAATAGATCTATTGTATCATTGTGTATAAGAAAGGTTTTTCAAGAAATGTATTTCATACCCAGAAGACTTTAATTCTCAGATTGATTTTGTTAAAAAGCATCTTTCTCAGAGAGGGGGATATGGTAAAAAGTAAATGTTTAGATGACGTGATGAAGGAGTTTAAGAAAGTCTCAATGTATAGGTATATGTATGTAACATACTATGGTTGAAATGTTACAAATTGGTTTGTTTGGTGGGCCAAAGTTGATACCTGCACACATTCTGCTTATTGTAGAAAAGATAAAGAAGACTCTTTTTACTTGATGTACTTATCAATTATAGATTTACAATTTTATATATAATCAATCACAACAGTAACGACAAGAATAAGTGCGAAATATCGAGATCAGAAGAAAATCATGATATAGAAGAATAGATAGCAAGTCAGATAGCAATCTACAAACAGACTTAGAGCATGATATAGTAGAACAGATAGTATGTCTGATAGTAATCTACAAACAGCCTGAAAACATGATATAGAAGAACAGATAGTACTTCTGATAACAATCTACAAACAGCCTGAAAACATGATATATAATAACAGATAGTACTTCTGACAACAATCTACAAACAGACTAAAAACATGATATAGAAGAACAGATAGTACTTCTGACAACAATCTACAAACAGACTGAAAACATGATACAGAAGAACAGATAGTACTTCTGACAACAATCTACAAACAGACTAAAACATGATATAGAAGAACAGATAGTACTTCTGACAACAATCTACACACAGACTGAAAACATGATATAGAAGAACAGATAGTACTTCTGACAACAATCTACAAACAGACTGAAAACATGATATAGAAGAACAGATAGTACTTCTGACAACAATCTACAAACAGACTGAACACATGATATAGAAGAACAGATAGTACTTCTGACAACAATCTACAAACAGCCTGAAAACATGATATAGAAGAACAGATAGTACTTCTGACAACAATCTACAAACAGACTAAAAACATGATATAGAAGAACAGATAGTACTTCTGACAACAATCTACAAACAGACTAAAAACATGATATAGAAGAACAGATAGTACTTCTGACAACAATCTAGACACTTGGACTGAAAACATTTTAAGTGTCTTCATGATGTATCTACTCATGGACATATACATATACAAAAAGATATGCGACGGGTATGTAATACGTCACATAAAGAGTCAAACATTACCACACAAAAAAGTCGAGATTACACGTACAATATTTGCTACGTTCTTCATAAGAATAATTCTGCGCGCTGATCTCGCACAGCGTTACAACTCTTTATAAAATATGACGGATCATTTATCACGTTGTGTCGCCACCCAAAGAAAAGCATGGAAAAGTTGGATATATCAAGAAAGGCAACGCTGTATATGGTCAGCGTGAAAATCTTTTTCTGGAGAAGTACTTACTTTCCATTTATATAAGTGTGAATTAAGTCAACACGAGATTCCCGACGTAAGTATTAATTTAGTGATACATTTTATATTTGTATGTATACAGTGGAATATATCAAGATAGTGGAATATCAGAAACTACATAAGGAGATACGAGAGAAATGCAAAATAGCAAAAGAAAGCTGGCTGAACAAGAAATGCACAGAAATAGAATTGCATTACAACCAAGATACAACATTACTATATACGAAAATTGAGATGACAACAGGAAAGAGAACGCAAACAGTTACATGGTGTCTAAAATCTAAGACAGGCCAGGTATTAATGGGAATATATCACATAGTACAGAGATGGTCAGAATATATCAAAGAACTTTATGAGGACAATAGACCAGAAATAAACATACAAGATAACGGCGAGGGTCCATCAATACTCACAGCAGAAGTAAGGGAGGCACTAAGACACATGAAATATGGCAAATCGCCAGGTCCAGACAATATCACATTAGAAGAATTAGCAGCTTTAGATGACTTTGGAGTTGAAATAATCACAAAATTGCTGAATGACATATATAACAGCGGAAACATACCCGATGACTTAATGAGATCCAATTTCATAGCATTACCTAAGAAACCAGGGACCACCGAATGTGAAGAACTCCGTACAATCAGCCTCATGAGCCAAATAACCAAAATACTTCTCAGAATCATCATGAAATGAGTGAGAAACAAAATAAAACCAGAAATAAGTCCAGACCAATGTGGATTTGTAGAAGGCAAAGGCACCAATAATGCGATTTATATATTGAGAACACTAATAGAGAGGTATATAGAGGTAAAAACAGATCTGTACCTCTGTTTTATAGACTACACTAAAGCTTTTGACAAAGTTAAACATAGCGAAATTATACACATGCTAGAGAATCTGAACATTGACAGCAAGGATTTAAGAATAATCAAGAACATGTACTGGCAACAAACAGCAGCAATAAGAGCAGGAAAGCAATTTGGACTTTTCAATAAATAAAACAAGGAGTCAGACAGGGATGCGTGCTTTCACCAGACATATATACAGTGAAAACATATTGCGTGCAATAGTAGATATCACAGGAATATCAGTGGGAGGACATAACATAAATAATTTGAGATATGCGGATGACACTGTTTTGATTGAAAAAAGTGAAGAAGACCTTCAAAACTTATTTAAAGTTGTAGTCACAGAAAGCAAAGAGAAAGGCCTCTTCCTAAATATCAAGAAAACAGAAGTAATGGTTATTTCAAAGAAAGAAAATAGCACACCTTGCAAGACCATAGTGAATGATATAGTATTAAAACAGGTCCACCAATTCAAATATCTAGGTACAATTATAACAGCAGATGGAAGAAGTTCAACAGAAATAAGATGCAGAATAGGACAGGCAAAAACAACATTCAGAAAAATGAAAAATATACTGTGTAATATGACCTTGTCATTAGAGGTGAGAAAGAGAGTTATGCAGTGCTATATAACCCCTATACTAACATATGGGTGCGAGTCTTGGACAATAAACAAACTGGAAAGTGGGAGATTGGAGGCAACAGAGATGTGGTTCTACAGAAGAATGCTGGAAATACCATGGACTGCCAGAAAAACTAATGTAGAGGTGTTAAAAGAGTTAAATGCGAAACGGACCTTAATCAACAATATAAGAAAAAGGCAATCTTCTTTTTTTGGCCACTTCATGAGACAGGCAGGTTTAGAGAACATAATCACAACAGGCAAGATTGAAGGCACCAGAAACAGAGGGCGACAACGTGAGAAAATATTAGACAGTTTGAGAACCTGGCACGGCAAAGAAACAACAACGACTTTGATATATAATACTGTGGACAGAGAGCTGTGGAGAGCCATGACCGCCTACGTCAGCCGGCATGGCACCTGATGATGATGATGTATACAGTTAAACACAGAAACCCAACAGTTTTGGAGTTACTCTTATAAAATGTATTTACTGATAGACATCATTCAACCTCTAGACTGTGTCGAACTGGTCATTAATTTCTCGTGGTTACTTCTATTGCATTCACCTCATGATTCATGAAGTCATAAAAGAGGTCAATACCAAAAAAAACCAACATTTTTGGCAATAACTAATGACAGATTCAAGAGAATTCCGTGAAACTTAATGAACATAAAACTATCCGACCATATTGTTGAATGCCGATAAAAATTGACGATCCTCGACTACATTCATTTAAAAATGTATGAATGAGTATGACTGCAGAATAACAATACACCATCATTGGACGTTAACAGACTGGATAATCACAAAGTGTATTGACCGGACAATTTAAAGTGGTTAGAAGCACCATCAGTCGCTTTTGGAGGCGGTTTCAACATATTGGCTCAGTGGCATACCGGCCGCGCAGTGGAAGACCCAGGGTCACAACTTCTGTCGAAGATAACTTCTTGATACGGTTCATATCACCTCAGGAATAGATTTGTATCTGCGTCTATCACAGTGCACTCAATACCAGTAGCTCGTTCAATTTCAGATCAAACTGTCAGGAACCAAGCAAAATGAATTAAACATGTTACTAAAACACTTACCTTGCCTATTAATAAAAATATATTTTTAAAAGTATATATAAAAAAACATACAATAAAACTAAACAGGACAATTCTCCACGTGTCGGCTCAAATTGAACCTTTTTCAAGAGACAAACAACAGAAAACAACAAAATAAAAAACAAGATAGATGACTAGATTTCATCAAGCCCCGTCTCCATAACGCAGGGATTAACAATGAAATATAATATCCCTGCGTTATGGAGACGGGGCTTGATGAAATCTAGTCATCTATTTTGTTTTTTATTTTGTTGTTTTCTGTTGTTTGTCTCTTGAAAAAGGTTCAATTTGAGCCGATACGTGGAGAATTGTCCTGTTTAGTTTTATTGTATGTTTTTTATATATACTTTTTTAAATATATTTTTATTAATATGCAAGATAAGTGTCTTAGTAACCTGTTTATTTCATTTTGCTTGACTATTTGTTCATTAGGTTACTGCTGCACCATCCACTTTGTCGGACACCCTCAGACCATTTGGTTATTTATATCTGTCAGGAACCAGCTGCATGACGTTGGTGTTTTCGTTTTTTGGCCATAATACTCTGCAAGGGTACTGTGCTTTACGACCCGCATCGCACGCACCGACTGTAGTGGGTGAACCAGCATCGTCAATGGACCGATGAGAATGACTGGAGACGACTCTGCTTTAGCATTAACTATTTTGTTTGCTCCAGCGACACGATACACGGAGTGGAGTTTGCCACAGAGGACAAGAGCGCTACGCCCACAACATCGTTTATGAGTCTCCTCTACACGGTGATGGAGCTGTACTGATGTGTGTGTGTGGGGGGGGGCATCAACTTCATGGGAAGAAGTAACCTGGCACAAATTGAAGAACGCATGAATGCCGAACGAAAGGTCGCTGAAATTGAATTCCAATTTGGGCTGCACCAGTGTCGATTTTTCAGCTGGATAGCACTCGACCTCATGTGGCCAAACTTAGCACAACGTCCCTTACTGACAGCAACGTTTCAAAACATTCCTCTGCCAGCCTTTTCATCAGACATGTACCCCACAGAACACTTATGGGATTCACTTGAAAGAAGGCTCCACCAGCGAGACTTGGCTTGAGCCAATCTCCGACAGTTGTCTATTGCACTGTTGGAAGAGTGGACAACCATCCCACAACAACATATCCAACGGCTAATTGGGTCCATGTCACGGAGATGTCACTCTGATAGAAACCAGAAAAAAGGCATACACCTTACTGAAACGAATGACTTAGACGAATTCAACAAAAGTCCAAATCACATTGTATGAACATTATTTCATTGTTAAAGTCTGACACGTTACTCACGCCAAGGTTGAAACATTAATTCTTTAAAATACATTGTATAGTACACCTTTGAAATTTGGTGTCTATTAGAAAAGCAATAATGTTGAGTTGTCGTTTTTTGAACAATATAAATTTCTATGATGAAGCCCACGATAAACATTTGTAGAACAAGACAAAATAAATCAGGCCAGCTTTCTAAAATAACATATATGCAAAATACTTTCGTTAATTCATGTTTTCCTATGAAGGGATGCAGTGAGGCTTTCTATGGGCTAAGGATCGCTTTCTATTGAGACTTTCTATGGACATATATACAACTAATTCAAATATGGAATAATTCAGGCTTGCTTTCTAAAATAATGTATATACAAATAATTGAAATATGGAATAATTCAGGCTTGCTTTATAAAATAATTTAAATACAAAACAATTGGAGTATGGAATAATTTAGGCTTGTTTTCTAAAATAAGCGATAAATGCTTATATAATGCAGTAATAATGCTACTTAATATTATAACTGTCAAATATTAAAATAAATAAAAATAAACAATGGAACATTGCCTATTTTCCACGTTACAGTCCAACTTGAACTTTTGTCAAGAAACACACAGTAAATGTTTGTTATGTGTTTCTTGATAAAGTTCCAAGTTGGATCATAACGTGGAAATAGGTCGTGTTTTGGGGTTTTTAAAAAAAATATTTGATAGTTAGAATATTAGATAAAATTATTACTTCATTACTGGGGTTTATATTATATCCTGTATATCCTGTATAGAACATTACTATTCAACTATTGTTGAATTTTTAGGCATTATAAAAGTACACAATCTCATCGCCAGTAAAATGTAGCCGATCACAATTTCAACTAATCAGCACATTCGAACAAATTTATTTTGTGAACCAGGCCCACTAACCATTCTAATTTAAACGGACAAATATAATCTTGTAGAGCCATGTTTTTTCAGCGTGGGTCCTACACCCGGCAGGAAGAGTAGGTTTGTGTGGATAAATAGAATACGCCATTGAAAATTATGTCCAATATAGGCATATTCTGGTATGATAGATGTGTCGCAGACATGTGTTGTCTTTGATAAATAAACGCACTGAAAGAACATAATATGGAATAAGCTTTATATAATGGTATAATGAGGTTAGAAAACGATCCCACGTGCCTATATTATTCCCTTATTCATAAGAAATGGAAATCGACAAACGACAACCATAGAGGCATTATCCTATTTTCTATCGCATGTAAGATATTGGATATAGTTCCTTTAAATAAACTGCAATAAAACATCGAAGCAGGTCTCATTTCTTAATGACAGTGTCGATTCAGACGAGGAAGACGAACAGTTCACATATTTTGTGCCAGGATATCGATCTATCCACTATATTCGTGAATTTGACAATAACCTTTGATGCCATCAACCGTGAGAACCTATGAAACAAAAAGATGATTTCTGATGAGTGTGCACATACAAAAATAGTTACAGGGATCAGTGGAATATGGGAGTATAGGTGATTAACAAGTAGTGGGTAAATCAAGCACAACTGTGATTACTGCTCATAAAGTGTGGTTGACAACTGTTAGTTCATACCATGCTCTTTATCATGGTGTTCTCTGATATGTGACGCTTTCATCAATAAGAATAACGCAGGAATCGACTTTTAGTTCAGCACTTATGGTGAACTGTTCAATTTTTCCAGACTGAAGGTACATACGAAAGCCCAGGCAGACATTGTTCTTGATATCTTGTATGCGAAGACTGCGCGTTCACAGTCACCAGTATGAATGACATACATGAAAGCATGGAGCATTTTGTTTCCTCTTGAATGGTTTAGGTCTCGTCGTCAGTAATTTGAAAACAATCGTAATACACCAACCAGCAATAGTCGTAATGCAATGACCAACACAAGTCGTAATGCACCAATAATTAAGAGTCGTAATGCACCAACCAATAACAGTCGTAATGCACCAACCAGCAATAGTATAAACGCAGCTACCAGCAATAGTATTAATGCACCAACCATCAATAGTATTAATGCACCAACCAGTAACAGTCGTAATGAACCAAACAGTAACAGTTGTAATGAACCAAACAGTAACAGTCGTAATGAACCAAACAGTAACAGTTGTAATGCACCAACCAGCAATAGTATAAATGCACCAACCAGAAATTGCATAAACGCAGCTACTAGCAATAGTATTAAAGCACCAACCAGTAACAGTTGTAATGCACCAACCAGTAATAGTATTAATGCACCAACCAGCAATAATATTAATGCACCAACCAGCAATAGTATTAATGTACCAACCAGCAATAGTATTAATGTACCAACCAGCAAAAATATTAATGCAGCAACCAGTAACATTCGTAATGCACCAACCAGCAATAGTATTAATGCACCAACCAGCAATAGTATTAGTGCACCAACCAGCAATAGTATTAATTCACCAACCAGCAATGGTATTAATGTACCAACCAGCAATAGTATTAATGTACCAACCAGCAATAATATTAATGCACCAACCAACAAAAATCGTAATGCACCAACCAGCAATTGTATTAATGCACCAACCAGCAATAGTATTAATGCACCAACCAGCAATAGTATTAATGCACCAACCAGCAATAGTATTAATGTACCAACCAGCAATAATATTAATGCACCAACCAGTAACATTCGTAATGCACCATCCAGCAATAGTATTAATGTACCAACCAGCATTGGTATTAATGTACCAACCAGTAATGGTATTAATGTACCAACCAGTAACAGTTGTAATGCACCAACCAGTAACAGTCGTAATGCACCAACCAGCATAAGTATAAATGCACCCACAAACAGTTGTAGGAATGTACTCACAAGCAAATAGTCGCGGTGCACCAACTAGCAACAGTCACTGTCGTTCCCTATGCTAAACCTTCTAATTCATTTCATGCTACACAACTCAACATTGCAATCAAGTGTGTACCTCAACAGCAATCTATCTCGTACCACAAACATCGACAAATTATAAATTGCACAAACATATCTTCTCAACAATCTGTTCCTATCGTATAAACGTACAATTAGCATTTTTTTTAGACACTGGCGTTAGTTGCTAAAGTTTTTTTTGTGGAAACAGTCTCAAAATGTTACTCGATAAAGCCAGTTCGAGGTTCGACTGAAAAAGTAGTTCTGTCACCATCGTTGCTCTGTGTTTAGCAACACCACTAGACTTATAACGCCATCTTTCATTCTCATCACTGGTTCATAAGGAATATACATTACAGAATATGCTTAAATTATTTATACTTTAGAAATATTATTTAGAAAAGAAAAAACTCAGGTATAAGTCTTTATGTAACGTTGTTCACTGGGACCAGAACACCAAAATCAGATATACCTTATATTTCGTATGAACAAATTGCAATGGCCATAAGTAATAACTCTTTGTTTATAAATAATACCAATTCTTTGGCTAGACAATATATCACACGCGACATTTTTCCAGGGCACAAGTAACAATACAAATAGTGGAGGAAGAAATGTTTTGAAAATGTCATGGTAATGATCACTGACATATTAACAAGGACAACCATCAATTGGACAATTGAATACCAGAAGCGTAACGGGGGAAATAATCTTCTACGACTCATGATTGAAAACGAACTAACTTTTTTGTATATGAAGCACATGGTTGCGGATATCTCAAGGAAAAAAGTAGGACATGTGAAATCATTATTGAGTTGTCATTGCTATTTCTATGTTGTCATTTAGTAAGTAGATGTCGATTGTGTAGTAGACTAATACTTTTTAGTTGTTTTCCTGATGTGTTTTATTTGTCTTTGTGATCTCGTTTATTCGAGTTTTTATACGTTGTGGATGTCCAAACATTGTATGCAATTTGTTTTTTTTAACAAATATATGATGCCACCACCATCTTGTCAACAACTGACGAAAATTCAATGACACCTGCTTAATTATGATACTATATTTTAACCACTGACTCTAAAATGTTCCTTAGTATAAAAAATACTTGTTACATATTTTCTAGAAAACACTACACGATTTTGTTCATATCTTTTAGAAAATATTGTTCTAAATTCTAACAATTTGTCTAAAAAAAAATAGTGTTGTTAACGTCAACATTCCCCTCCCCCCTCACTCTCAGCAATAACTGTACATCTATTTTAGACCCCCTCCTCCTGCCACCATATATCTATATAATGTATGGACAGCCCCTTTGAAAAGTTAAATTGTTAATCAAGGATAAATAGTTATTGCCCGTCAGTCTCGGAAATACATTTAGATTCAGTGCTTTTTCGTTACTATTCATGCATCGACATCTCAGCACTACGGACAGAAAACAATACTTGATCGCTGTCTCCTATTACATGTTCAGTGACATGCATGAAGATTATTCACGTGACGGATGTATAGTTCATATGTTTTTTTCACGTGACGGATGTATAGTTCCTGTGTGTTTCATTCAATGATGGTTATAGTTATATATGGTATATGCATGACTGTATACAATATATGACCTCTGCACTCCAAGTATATAAATAGTGACCAACGAAAAATCACGACAGTAATCAAAATCGTAATGTATAAAGTCCTAGTTAATTCTGTGCAGATGACTTCAGTATTGTTGACCGTCCAGGTATAGGGCAAGGACGGGGAACAAGTTTTTTTGTGGAGTTGCATTTGTATATTCATAACATTATTCTAGGGTCATGCAAAATTATTGTTAACCAGTAAATATTAACTAGCACCATTTTGTTCATACATTCAAGAACATCATATATAAAGTAACGGCTGGAACTGTTTCTCTTTGATGAGGCGAGTATGTAAGTACATCATGCCTAAAGTAGTGGATGGAACTGCTTCTATTTGATGAGGCGAGTACATAAGTTATTATTATGAATCACTTAATATAAATTGATGATGCTCTGAATCAGAACTATATTTATTGAAATTTATTGAAATGACCAAACGAAATGATCGCGTGAGACTAAAGTTCCTCACTCCTGGTATAGGACAACAAACCAACACATAACTCTTCATTGAGGCTTTAAAACACATAACACTTCATTGAGGTTGTACAGTACATAACCCTTCATTGGGGCTTTACAACACATAACCCTTCCTAAAGGCTTTACAGCACATAACCATTCATGGATGTTCTACAACAAATATGTTTCCATTGAGGCACTTCTCAGTGCATTGTAGGTCTTAAGCTTTATATTAATCATTTTCAATCTGAACGACATTAAAATATGGGATTCTAGACTACAGTAATATAGTTAAAGTTATTGGCCAATGCCTCTATTATATTTGTCTATGTTACTTCTACAGCGCCGAAAACGGTACATAGGACAGAAAACTGAGCTCTCCAGATTGAGTTAAGTGATGCTCATCATCATCATCATCAAGTGCCGTCTCCACAGCGAAGGTTGGCTGCAACGTATCTCCATCATCTCCTGTCTCTTGTCTTGGTGGAGCACTCTGCTAGACTGTAACCTGTCCAGCGTGTGATTTTACTCTCCCACTTGTATCTCTGCCTACTTCTTGCTCGCTTCCCTTTTACTTTACCCTCAAATAAGGTCTTCAATAAGGAGACCTTCAATAACGTGATGCTACTGTAGTGTGTAATTCATGCGAGTTGTTGAGACCCATAACCCTTGATGGCTGTTTTACGAAGATTTTCTCTTGGTCTAATTCGTTGTTTGTTTCTTTTTTGCCAACGGGTGCCCATTCTGATACTTGAAGTTTTATTCATTTTAAGTACATGCCCGATATAATTCTATCGTTATATTCCTATTGTTGTAGAACTATAGTGATGTTTGATGTCTTCTCTTACTTGCTTGCTGGACTTGAATTCTTCCCAACCATTATTTTAGAGATTAAAATATTTATTATTTTTAATTTAATTTCGTTTCCAGTGCAATTGTTCTTCTCCTACTTTGGCAATCATAAGCTAATACGGGTATGTTAATTACATTGAAGCTGAACAATCGTATTTATGTATATTTACTTAATGTGTTTTTATTACCATTTGTTTGTTAGGCGGGTTAGCTCAATTGATGTCAACCCAATTCTGGTAAAAAGATATTTTGTCTATCTCCATCTTGAATAATTTTTCTGCCTAAGTAGGAAAAATTATAAATTGTTTGAATTGCTTTTCTGTTGAGAGTTATTTAAAAATTATATCTATTAAATTTCATGATCTTAGTCTTTGAAATGTTGACGAATGTCATATGTTATGGCTGATAACAAAGTCAGTGTTTCCATTGCGAATATTAAAAAGCAGATTTGATGAAATAATACGAGCAGAATGAGAACTAATACCTAAATCTACTTGTGCCCATGCTCACATACTTCTTCTGTGCTCGTTCTCAAACTCCTGCAGATTAGCAGGATTTAGACAAAAGAATGGACTGCCTTATGTCATAGTTAACTGCATCGCTGCGATTTCTATGCCTTTTCGGCCTGTCATATCCCAGTTCAGCAACCATTGCTTCTGGGTTCACTTTGACCACGACTGAATAAGTCGGAAAACTCCACGTTTCCCAAAGGCTATTAAGTCGCCTATTACGACATGCATTGCAGGTAATAGAGTTCCTACCCTATGTTCACCTTTCGCGCCCAGAAAAATACATATAATATTGAAGTATGTGGTACATACACTTAGTTCATAGAATATTGAAGTGTATGGCACATATATTTAGTTCATGTAATATTGAAGTGTATGACACATACACTTAGTTCATATAATATTGAAGTGTATGACACATACATTTAGTTCATGGAATATTGAAGTGTATGTGCCATACACTTAGTTCATATAATATTGAACTGCATGGCACATACACACACTCTCCACAAAAGTAGCAATTTGTGTCCTGTAAGTAAATAAATTATATCATTCTCACAAATAAATAACCCAGACTAGAAATGAGTGTATCAATAGAGATATAAAAGAACTGAAGTAGATGGGTCCATCAATGGTTCAAGTAGATGGAGTCCATCAATGGTTCCACAGCAGAACACTAAGAACAATTGTACTAAAACGCTAACACTTGCATAAAATAAACAGAAGGTGTAAACACAAAATTGCAAAAGAAATAGATTAAAGTGAGTAATAACAGAATTTAAAACATCAAAAAAAACTTACTTTATCCTCGCCGGTAATTTCCAGCCAGAATAGCAATTATCTAATACGTAGACTGCAAATTTACGTCAAACATCATAATCACAGAATTACACAAAAGTCACCTTCAAATGTTATTTACTAACTTTTTCTCTCATTTCGCACAACCTCATACGTTTCGTTGTCGCAGACCAGATTTTTCCAGAAATTCAACCCAGAAAATCTTAAGGGGGATAGAAAATATGTTCTGCGGCTCAGTTTGTTCGTTGTAAAATTATTAAACATTATTACAGACTATTACGTAATTTACAACATAATGCACATTTTCTATTTATGAACAAAGAAGGCGTTAACTGTGTGTGTGTGTGCCGCTTTATCATGTTGCTGTCATTAGAGAAAATTTAATCACTTGCGGTTCTAAGCAATACTTCCCTGAAAATAACAAGACACAATTGTGTCAATAATATCAACAAATGATAAGAGTTATCAAATCCGTAAATAGCTAAATGAAGATCACGAAATGCACATCAGGAATTAGATCCAACATTTCTTCATGCCAAATGACGACATATTGTGGCACGCTAGGATCTTCCGTTTAAACCACACAAAAAAGGTACCACGCGCTATTTTTCTCATTACCTCCTCGTTCTATTTTCTCCCTCTTATTCCAGCACTTTAAACAGTTGTGGGACGCTTATGACATTGCGATCATGTGGAGGCAATCCTGCTGTTGGAGACCGACCTATTGTGAGTAATGGCCTCTGTGGTATTGCTAGTGACCATATGGAGGTGATAAAGCTTGGATAAATGCCTGTATTTTATTGACAAACTAAATGAACAGCTAAAGAATGACAACAACCGTCTGAAAACGTTGCAGACCATAGAATCAAGAGAAAATAACGTGGTATCATTAGATGATATATTCCCATTAACTTTATTGTTGATATTTATTGCGAATAGTTTATAGGCAACCCATAGGTAAAAAGATGATACAATTTTATTGCTTAGTATCGGAATTACATTCAAATTTGTTGATCGATCACCGTATCACATCTAACATTGAAAATAGAATATATAATTGATTGTTTCACTTATATTCTTCAATCATTACAAATCTTCTCCGTTTTCGTTGCTTCATCCATCTTTAATCCCAAATTCCCTGTACTCCGTGTGAATGTTTAATTTGTTAAAATCTTTCGCCTGGTTTCTTCATTCTGTACCGGCAACAAGTTTACAAATGCGTCCCTCAGCGCTGAATAAGGCGCATGCACATTTCACTCAGCTTTGCCCTCGCAAGTATCTATTTATCGCTGGTGCATCTTGTGGCAATAGACGAAAAAAGAGATCATCTATTGATGATACTTTCTTGTATCTTAGGGGGGAGCAGGGGGGCAGACTATTTAATACATCAACCGTTGATTAATTAACATATTAAAACGGGAGTGTTAACGAAATATGACAATATCACGTGACGTTCGTCATTCTTCTCGTCAGCGTGACAACAAGACTTCTAGTTCATGGTACGAAGAATACGGCCACTGTCTTCTGTCCGGGCATGTTATACAGGCGAATAATGCAAGCTGAAGGATAGGACGACGCCATCGGTAGTAAAGAAGACCAATGTACAATACATCATTCGTTATGTTTTTTATTAGTGTCTTAAATTTTATTGGTCACTATTTATATACTTGGAGTCGCATGTCGAAATTAGCCACGTTCGACAAAAGAAATTCACGAAAATAATCAAACTCGGCCTTTCCTGTCATGTTTACCTTTACTGCACATCGGTCTTTATACCGGCACCCGGTCATAGATAGGACGACAATATGTCACCTAAGAGAACAGAGAACATCATTACTGTCATTGCATATCGTACCTGAATTTCGTACCTTCGTCTTCTAGCAAATGATCTCCATGGATGACTAGGAAATGCAGGCCAGTGGTCATTTTACCTTTCTCAATTGTCGCATATTCTTTTGCGATGGAGAATTCTACATGTGTCAACAATACGGATTAGTCATTTAATCTGACAGAAAAATGATGAGATTATTGGTCTAGAAGTTCGTACAGAGATCTTGGCTGGACATGATGACCATAGGTTACTACCACACTGGAATGCCTACAGTTTGATCCATAAGACCCTATACCCCAAGTATGCGTTTGAGACAATGATACATATGTCCAGCTGTCTTTGCTATTACACAAATGAAAATTACTTGTGAGAAATGATATAGGCTGTCCAGAGCTACGTACCGCAAATGATTATTTCATAATGATTAGCTATTTCTTCTTTTTCTGCACCCTAAATATTCTGCGAGATCTTCGTATATTGTCCAGAGAAAATAATGTTGTGTGTCACAGCTTACAGATTGAATGCAATATCGGTGCATTTTAGTTATGACAGATGTAAGCCTAGATATAGGCCTACGCAGAATCCTAGTAATATCACTAGGAGACCGAGTAAGAACTGAGGACATTAGACAAAGAACCATCACCGTCCCAATCTTGGACTGTATTAAGAGCCATCAGATCAAATGGTTTGTACACATCAACAGACTACCACCAGGCAGCATACCAAAGTAAGCTATGCTACACAGATACGGCGAATGCAGACCTAGAGGCAAACCTCGAAAACGATGGACAACCGAAATAAAAAAGGCGACAAATTCCACAATTTGCTCAGCACACACGGGGGCTATCTCCAGAGGTCTTTTACCCTTGACGCAGAAAGGCATTAAAGGGTTTAGCGAATAGATAGATATATAGACATTCAATTTCAACATTATTCTTGGATATATTTGATAGTACAGTATAATACGACAGCCAACCCAAATTGCGAATCTTTACGTTTAAGTATGTCTAACGAATCAGATACATACAAAAACACACAAAAATGAGACTGCGACTAAAATGCATTTATCACACACATACACAAAAAAAAAACAGCCAGGAGATATATGAAAACAATTACACAGCAAAGCGAATAAGGGCAACTAATGAAATGCAGAATGTCAGAAATGATGAACGAATACATGACTAAGACAAAAGACATTTATCACATAGATTTATCACAACTGATTTTGCTTAAAATGTTCGGTTAAATGCAATCAAATAACTGATAAATAACAGAAGCTGAAAACAACTGATAACAATAACATCTGATAAATTATTCTATAGAAAAATTAATATAGCTTCAAATACCCAAAAACAAACAACTGATAACTGATTTTTACAGATAATATAATTCTTGATTTCTAGATTTATTAATTAGAAACTGGTCTCACAGCACTTTGTGCATTTCCAGAAGTGCTCCGTCCGCTGTTCCAGCAGCTATCTGACTCGATGTAATCTAATTCCACCGAAACAGACGTCGACATCAGTGCACCACTCTGGCCTTTGCGACAGGTTTCTTTGTTGTTCCGTCCACCCACGTCGTGCCCGTAACTAGTTCAAGCACAACGTCGACCTGCCGGAACAACATGGTAATTGTTATCGAAGGTTACGACTACGGGGCCACACATCTTGTACATCACACAATGTCCCACACTTCTTACACACCACACACTGTCCCACACTTGTTAAACACCACACACTGTCCCACACTTCTTAAACACCACACACTGCCCCACACTTCTTAAACACCACACACTGTCCCTCACTTCTTAACACCACACACTGTCCCACACTTCTTAAACACCACACTATCCAACACTTCTTAAACACCACACACTGTCCCACACTTCTTAAACACCACGCACTGTCCACACTTCTTAAACACCACACACTGTCCCACACTTCTTAAACACCACACACTGTCCCACACTTCTTAAACACCACACACTGTCCCACTCTTCTTAAACACCACACACTGCCCCACACTTCTTAAACACCACACACTGTCCCACACTTCTTAAACACCACGCACTGTCCCACACTTCTTAAACATCAAACATCACACATCACACACATATTGTACACAACACAATGTCACATACACCTTGTTAACTATACACTACCCCACTCATCTTTTACACCCGTCCCACACGTATTGAGCACTACACAATTTTCCATAACATCTTGTACACCTACACACTGTCCCACACATGTGTAATACAATGTAACACACATCTTGCTCACTTTACAATGCCCCACTGAAATACACACATGGGCAGAAATCCAGATAATATAATATAAGGTCAAATACAACAAAAACTACTGATAACTGATTTTACAGAAAATATCATATAAGGTCAAATACAACAAAGACTACTGATAACTGATTTTACAGAAAATATAATATAGTCAAATACAACAAAACTAACTGATAACTGATTTACAAAAAGTATAATATAGATTCAAATACAACAAAAAAACTACTGATAATTGATTCTAAAGAAAATATAATACAGGATCAAATAAAACAAAAATAAATGATAACTCATTTTACAGAAAATGTGTGATGAAATAAAACATAAATAAATAGAGAAAATAGACAGATATATTTCCAGCAATAATATTTATAGTTGCTGCCGGTTCACAAAAGCGCTATGATAACTCTATCACCCCCTTCCTCCCATGCTATTTTTCACGGCTTATTCGAAGCATCCGTTATAGATTCACTGATCTCTTTGTATTTCTATTTAGTGATCGTGATGTAGATTTTATAAATTCTTAGACTATATATGTATATATTCATATATATATATATATATATATATATATATATATATATATATATATATATATATATATATATATATATATATATATATATATAT
>CM067320.1:68176216-68482092 GCA_034231615.1 Meghimatium bilineatum
TTTCTTGAAAGATTTTTTTTAAACTTTTTTATTAATAATGGAAGCCTTGCCCATGCATGTACTTGACCCGTTGCTCAATATCGACAATATACTTTGTCACTTTGAGTTTGACACAATTTTCTGAATGTTTAGTCGTAAGGTGACTACGCTGTGGATTTAGCACTCCTTTCATGTGATGTATAATCAACTTTATACAGGAAACGTGAAGAGTCTGCGTGCCATTTGAAATTGCTTGTCGTGCCAAGTGTGGCAAGCGTGCCATAGGTTGCCGACCCCTGGACTAAACTCCCTACTTTTACTTTCTCTCTCTCTCTCTCTCTCTATATATATATATATATATATATATATATATATATATATATATATATATATATATATATATATATATATATATATATATATATAAACTGCTACGCCTTAGTGAACACATATTCTCTACATCCAATTGTTTTTACTTTCCCTTGCATGAGATAAACTCTTTATCCTCCTCATTTTACTGTCAGTTGTGAGCTGATATGAATTTGAATAATGACCTGTACTCCATTACAGCCCAGGCGCTGTGCCATCAACATCTCCATATGTTGTTTTCGCATCGAAAGTCGACTACAAATAATAAGCCCAGCATTATATGATTCCTGTCTTGATGCTATACTTTGCTAGATTATACTTTGCCCATCGTATGATGGTTTCTTCAAACCTGTATCTCTACTTACAATTGCAGTCTTTTAATTTGTTTTTCAATTAACATCTTTAACTATAAGAGAACCCAGAGCTCTAGTTTATCATGTCATCGGAAAGGCTAGAAAAAAACTATGAATGTCATCCATGTTCAGGCGAAAACAATTATGGATGTCATCCATGTTCAGGTGTAAATAAATATGAAGTTATCCCTGTTCAGAAGTAGAGATCTATGTATGGCACCCGTGTTCAAAAGAAAACTATGGATGTTCACTGTATTTAAGCGATGAAAAATATGCATGTCTTGCGTATTTAGGCAAAGAGAAATATGGATGGCATATGTGTTCGAACGATGACAACTATGGATGTCATCCTTATTCGGGTGAAGAGAACTATGGATGTCGTACGTGTTCAGACGAAGAGAAATATGGTTGGCATCCGTGTTCAGGTTTAGAGAGTGAAAGATTACATCTGTTTTCAGGCGAAGGAAATTATGGATGTCATCAGTGTTCAGAAGAAGCGAACTATGCCCAACAGATTGGACAATTTCTCTGTATGTATTGCTGCCCAAGAAAGTCAACTTGAAAACCTGCACACATTACATAATAATTGCATTTATCAGTCACACCAGCAAGATACTTCTGAACATTATGAAGGAAACAAGTATACAACTGGTAAAGAGAGAAATTAATATGTCAATGTAGGCTTTAGCTAGAGCAGAATAACTAGTGTCACATCTGCTCATGAGAAATGTAATAGAGAAGTTTAGAGAATTCAACAAAAATATATAAATATATTTAATAGACTCATCAAAAAACTTTTATTGTGTAATACCAGTAAATATTAATTGTAACGGACTTTTTGGCTTTCCACACCATCTCATACTGATAGAATATCATATTCAGCACGTAACAATAAACCCAGAAATTTTTAACTCTAGAGATTTTCTATAAAGACATTCAAGAATGCCTGCTAATGTCATTGAAATGAGACAGGACAACTTGCTCAAAACCACCGATAATTCAGGAGATGCATACAGAAGACTACGTTCTGGAAAGAATATATCACCTGATGATGATGAGTGATTTTGTAGGCAATATAAATACGTTCAGTAGATATAAATACGTTCAGTAGATATAAATACGTTCAGTAGATATAAATACGTTGCAAAATTTCCAGCGGATGGTTTTGAATTCGGTACATTGGCCGTCACAGACGCGCTCTGTACCACGCCGTCACAAATCGAATACCATCACATATAGCTCGTCGAACTGATTGCTCTTAAGCAACATGTCTCAGAGAAGAAATATCTAACTTGTTCTAAAAATCTGTTTAACATGACCGCAGAAAACATCATGCGAGAAGGCTCACACTGTGCACTGTTAATATCGAAGGCCTTAAGATACCAGAAATGAAATGTTAACGCCCTCATATCAAAGACACCCCATGATTTAGAACTCAGATTTGTCAGTAAAACACCATAGCGATACAAATATACTTTTCTTCAATGAAACGAAAAACAAAATAAAGCATATAGCAAGAAATGGACTCGATCCTAGAATAATGATCAGCAATGAACATCTAGAAAATGTCAATCACTTGACTAACTCGGGTAAACCATTATCACCACAGGAGAATTTTCAGCCGAGATCAGATAGAGATTAGCAATGGCCCCATAAAAATAACACAGTTGAAAAATCAATGGCAATGGGCAAACACAAAATTAAATTATATCGTAACAGTGGCAAACATACGGCTGTGAATTGTAGGCAATGACAACCGCAACAGAAAGGAAAGTATGTGAAAAAATACTAAAAACAGTTCTTTGAATAAAATTGATAGAGAGACGAATCAGCACAGACGCCTGTAAAAACCTGACCATAGAAGACGTTTGGCTCTTCAAAACAATCGAAAAATGATTCTACTCTATTTCGGACATGTGAAAAGACACAGTGGTTCGAAAGATTAATTTTGGAGGAAACGGTCAGAAGAAATGACCAAAGGTCATCGACAACGTCAATGTTCAAGGGATAGCGAAACCTTTTTTTCTGGAAGAAACGGGGAAGCTTGAAAAAAAAAAAACAACAACGTAAAAAGACTTACAAAGTAGCAGTTGAATATAACGTTCTGCAAAGAGCATTGCACATAGTAGTAAGATCTTCCCCAAGGTGGAATTTATTTTATATATTCGAAATATTTAGTGTTGTTATAACCTCTATGTTATCTTATGTTTCCACGGAGTTTCGCATTCGTCCTTTTTATCTTCATCTCAAAGGTATAATTTCTGTCTACCAACTGTTTATCCTTTATCTATGTTTCTAACTTCTTCTTCGACGTTCGCTCTAAGATTTATTCAGATGTGCAGGATATGGTCCAGAGAACGGAATGTGCTGTACCATGATTTGCATGTTAGCTGCAAGTTCTGCGCATTTCTTCTTCAGCATTTATTCTCAAACTCCCACTTGATCTCCCTTATAACAGGGCCATGGTCCTCTAGATTTCCAGTAGGATGTTGTCCAGAGAATGGAAATGTGTTGTCTTCGTTGTATTTGTACCAATGGCCCGATACGTCCGTCTTCGGCGTTCTGAGCATTTAAATCTGACATATCCTACTTCAGCATGATCTCTAGTTAATATTTTCCATCTATGGATGGGACATCCAAATGACACCAAAACCTCCTTAGTTCCTTTTTACGACTTGTATGACATGTTACAATGTCGCTATTCATTGTTCCCCTTTCGCATCCCTTCAACCGACAAGGCACTATGTTTCTGGACCATACAGTAATGACGAGCAAATATTGCACTTTTTGAATAATAATTCCTTGTTTGTGATTTGCTTTTTTGTAGTTGCTCACTTCATTCAAAGAACTGTTAGCCATTTCTATTCTCCTTTAAAATTTCACCATGTGTGATTATGTCCATGATACCGAGCCGTCGAAAATTTAACACATTATTAATAGGATTTGTCTTAATAACATAACTACCTATAAATGCCACGAAATATTTGACATATGCTCAATGACATGACGCCTAGTTATATAGTTACATGTCTACTCCACCTCACATTTCTTTAGTGTACACCGTGTCTGTTATATGGTATATGTATTTATTTGTTCTATAAAATCTAAAATATATCGGAGAAATGCATGGAGAAATAATATGGCGCACAAGTTTTCTCGTTGCACGCTATTTATCTAGATACATAGAATGTGGCACGTGATTAGCAGAAGACCGTTTTACACATTCCCGTGAATACATGAAGTCAGGATTTTGTATTGCAGACACTTAATTGGTATAACGGCCATCATAAAGGCACTAGCAAAGATAATAAATAAACCCGAAGACAGTAAAGAAGGGCGTTACCATAACATACGGTAGAATATGTTAGCTATTTCTCACATATCAATAGAACGGCAAACATTTTGCGTTAGCCAGTCAGCTGCTACTGACGAGTTTACTCGTTTTGGTTTTCGGTCGATCCCTTTATTGTTAAATATGATTTCATTCTGAAATCGCTAAACGCGAGTACGCCTCAAAGATTCCACCAGCATACTTTGCTTTGTTGTATGGACATGTCGTATCTTGCCATGGTGTATGGGTATATCATAACGTGCCATGGTGTATGGGCATATCATAACGTGTCATGGTGTATGGGCATATCATAACGTGTCATGGTGTATGGGCATATCATAACGTGCCATGGTGTATGGGCATATCATAACGTGTCATGGTGTATGGGTATATCATAACGTGTCATGGTGTATGGGCATATCATAACGTGTCATGGTGTATGGACATATCATAACGTGTCATTGTGTATGGACATATCATACCATGCCACGCTGTATGGGAATATCATACCGTGCCATATTGTATGGGCATATCATAACGTGCCATATTGTATGGGCATATCATAACGTTCTATGGTGTATGGTCATATCATAACGTGACATGTTGTATGGACATGTCGTACCGTGCCATGGTGTATGGGCATATCATACCGTGGCTTGTTATACGGGTATAGCTTTCCTTGGTGTTGAACCATAATTTGGCTTGTGGATACATATTCATTGCTTGGCGACAGAGAGGAAGGCTGTCGCAGGGTAGGAAAGCTAACATGAATTACAAGTATGCCAAAACTGGATGTGCTAGCTCTATTTGTAGCAAATTGAACAGTAGCGCAAAGTACTTCGCGCTTCATGGATGAAATCACTCGCAATTCGTGTTGATTATTTCAGATGAACGCAGAAATAAAGTTACATTTTTGCCCTTATGATAAGGGAGTGTCTTCTCAAATCATCGAAAATCGCAAAGACTTTGACTACTTGTTATAACACAATAAAACTCCAGGGATATACCCATATTCCACAAAGCGATACAAACGTTCTAGCAATTTTGTAAATAAAGAAACACGCACATCTAATATATATGTTATTATTAGAAAACATCGCACATTTGGTAACAGGGTCTGGACATTTAGTTCAGGCTGCAAAGAAAAGAGCCAAGTTTTCTTTCTATGCATGTCGTAGAACGCAACTAAGGGAAGCTGGAAATGGGCTGACAACCTGTCACCTGTAGAAAATAATTGTACCATCTTGTCTCAATATTTTACTTGTGTCTTGTATAAAAGAATCTCCATGAATTGCGAAAAGATGCTGGCTAGCTGATATTGCATCTGTGTTCTCTTATGGCAAAATTATTTTGATCGGAAATGCTAGATGTGCCATCACTGCCATGGGTCAACAAATCTGACATAAGAAGGATGATATAAGTGACCGAAAGAGTGTGCTGTGCATCTGGCAGGATGTAGTAATCCTTGGATAGTGGTGCCCAAAGTGTCTCCTTTCGAGATTACAAATGGACCCATAAATCTCTTTTGCATAATCATGATCAAATCCTGATATATAATGAATTAAAAACATGCAAATCCATATAGATACACTGTCACCAGCTTGTACAAAATATATAGTGAAAATCAGACATACAAAAGACAAAAGTTATGAAAATCAGCAACTCACCAACAACAATAGATATTGGAATAGACGATTCAGCAGTGAAACAAACAAAAGAATTTAAATATTTAGGAAGTGTTTTTTCCCCAAAAAAATGGGGAAATAGACGGAGAAATAGAATCAAGATGCCATAAAGAAAAGACAGTGACATATCAACATTCATCGTTACTCGTGCATCCAAAGATCAAAATAGACAGATACTATCTACAATTTGTATACCAATACTGTGTTACCAGTATCAAAAATAGTCTTTAACAACCACGCTGCAGAGAAACATAATCTCATGTAAGATGAAGTATTTGAGAAAAAATACGATTTCCAGAAACTATGGTCACCAAACTAGACAGAGTAAGAAACGAGGGTATCAGAAAAAAAAGAGTAGGAATAATGCTGTGTATCGAATACATAGACCGTCAGCAGATAATGTTGTTTGGTCACCTTATGAGAATTGAACCAATCCAATTAACACAGAGAGAAAGGTAACAAACGATCACCTGGATACAGAGAGAAAGGAAGACCGAGAAAGAGATGGATCGATAACATCACGACCACCCTCCACAAACACGGACTTGTACGACACATGCATCACATTTGACCCTGAACAGAAACTTACAGCTGCCACCTCTATGCTTAACGGCAAATGTAATTGCTATCAACCAGCTTCCGCCTAAGGATAGACAATCGACACAAACATGCATTAGAGACGATCTCATATGAGTAAAGGTTTCGCCTCACACAAGAGAAAAAAATATATCTTTGTCAAACAAGACGTTGGTCCTGTCAAGAGCTACCTGCTCACAGATAAAGCGATTATCTCATTATCGCTATCACCATTAAAACACATATTTTCTATATCATTGTCCTTTTTTTCTTACGTCACAATTTCTTTTCTCAGTTAGATATCGCCTCAACACAATTATTTATTCATTCATTCATTTTCTTCCTTTTGCGCTGAAGTTAGCGCATAGGGCAGAGGTCAGATCTCTCCAATTCTGTCTGTTCAAAGCTATTCTGTGCAGTTCTTGAATAGTATGAATATTGGTTGTTTTACTTTCTCTAAGTATTATTCTTCTGAGTGTTTCTTTTGGTCTACCCCTTGCTCTTTTGCCTGTAGGTATCCATTCAAGAGATTGGTGGTGTATTCTGTTGGTGTCTGCGCGTAGGACATGCCCGATGTAGGACCAACGGCGTTTTCTTATAACATCTGTGATGAAATTTTGATGTGTCTCTTCTCTGATTTTATCATTCGATTTGAATTCACTCCAATGGGTGTTAGTTATCCTACGAAGACATTTGTTCTCGAACCTCAGTAATTTCTTTTCTGAAGATAAAGAGCACAATGATTATGTAGTCTTAAACTTGAAGATATAATAGTGAAACATTGCCACGTTTTTGTCTCACTAAAGAGACTTCAAAAACTATAACCCTCTAACGATGATTTGCGGCTAAAGATATATGACATATTCAAGCTCACTCTTGTATTTGAGCAGACATTATACACAATATAAGAGCACGGAATCTCTAACATATCTTGTTGCATGCATAAATATCATCATTTGTTCGTGAAGCAATGTTGACAACCATACATTTAGACATAAAATGTCCGTAAAACTGTCTCTCGCTTACTTGATTTTTACCAGTATAATAACGATCTGTGAGTTAGCTGGAATCATCTGTCACATTTAAATGACAGAAATTGTTTCCGAAATATTAATGTTCTGGTATGTTCCTTATTTTCTTAATATAAAAACAAATTACCAAAAAATGTTGATTACAATCTCCACAAATAAAAATACGCAGCGGAATGGCTCTCTACATTCTCCTTATCTATAACCCCTACTAAATATATTTTTTGTTTCCTCGAAAACCCAAGTATGAAAATAAATTATATCAACGTTTGAACATAAATGTTATATACATTTTCTAAGAATACCGTGCACAGAAAACATCCAGCGCAGACATTCGGGTAAGGACCTGAACATATAAGACGAATGGTTCCTAGACTATTGACACACGCAAGGTAATATATTTTGAATATATAGAAATTATAATGTGCTAGAACGATTAATTCTGGTGAGTAGGATTCCAGGATAGATAATAAGAAGCGAACCAAAACTACGATGGTTTCAGGATATGAAAAAATCTTCTGAATATAACATAAAATTTAGAGACAGAATGCATTCTAGACAGCATACAGAGATCCTGGAGGCTTACAGAATGACAGCGAGGACAACGATTTAAACATGTCACATGACATAGAAGAAAGTCGCTTAATATTTATCTCCTGTGATGGGGTGCGTTCTTTTCAACCATTGACGTGAGTCCAGTATGGTTTTGTTAGATCTTAGGACCATTAAAAAAACTGAAGTCCGTAGTTCACGTAGTACTTCATAGGTAAAGCTGCAACCATAATTTCAGAAGTAACTTACAATTTGCATTTATATACTTGCTTGAACGTTGCATAAAGTAATTCGTGTGTATATATATATATATATATATATATATATATATATATATATATGTTTAGGGCATGCTCCAACATTCATTTTTGTAATCAGACATCCAATTACATGAAAGCCTGCAACCATTTCTTGGTATCAATTTCAGTAAAATGTCCTAAAGAATTAATATGCATTTCATTACAATTTAGAAAAAAATGTATAGATATAAGGAAAATGAGAGAGCAAGAAAGAGGGCGTGTATTTAATCCTACATCTTTTTTTTGCACTTTATCTACCATATTTTCTATCTCAATGGTCTAGTAGTTGAGAACATCATCAGCGTACAGCAGACTCATCCACAGTTTCTATGATCTCCTCCTGAGTATATCTGCGATTAAGCAACGACTGATAGTTCTAGTTATATTTTGCTAACGGAGATTTTTGTAAAACGATACTGCCGCTTATTTCTGCCAACACCACGTGTTAAGTCCAGATCCTTTACTATGGACATAGAAAACGAATCATCACCCTCAAATAATTTCGATTGTCTGTGCCGTTTCTGATCATGAGTTCAATGTCTCGGACCGGAACATTGCTCTATTATGCGTTATAGTTGCAGAACATTCAAGTTGATAAAAATATAACCCCGTAAGTATCCTGGTTTCTCAGTCTACTTTCCCATGCTATAAGGTGGAATTTGACTTCTAGTTCCGCATTGGCATAGTTTACGTTCTGTCTGTTTTGACATATTTTACATTTACTCTTGTATTGTCATATTTTACTTTCAGCATCCTATTGACATATTTTGCTCTCAGTATTGTATTGTAAAGACAGCTTTAGCGTCCTTGTCAAGGCAAACTGTGATTTGGAAAAGCAACATCAATGTTGGAGTGAAAATCAAACTGTATAAGTCGCTGGTGCTTTCTGTTTTGCTGAATGGTAGTGAGAGTTGGACATTCACTGCGGACATGAGAGTAGATTACAGGCTTTCGAGTATAAATGCTACAGACGAATTCTACAAAATTCCTATAGGGAACACACGACCAATGTGTACGTAAGAAATAATGTATAGATGTGTGCAGCTGTTCATGAGCCATTGCTTTCAATAGTGAAACGACGAAAACTAGTATGGTTAGTTAGTTAGTTATTCGTCGGATCATCATCACTGCAAACTGGACACGTCCATAGTGGCTCCGATCTTTTCTTGAGTGTATCCACCATTACACTTCTGCTGACAGTACCGTTTCTATGTTGATTGACCATCATTCTTCTGCGCGCTCCAAAATGTTAATTTCTGATCCTTAATCCTAGCCATTGAAAAGGAATCACCATCAATATTAGTCTCACTCTTGCGTGTTATATCTCTTAAGGAGTTCAAACGTCGGCGCGGTCCATTGCCCCATCGCCCTTTACCACAATCGTGCATGATGCCAGTTGATCCTCTCATTCATTGCCTACAACGCCCACATGTCCCGGCACGAAAATAAATGTAACCACTTTCAATCTCGCCTTTCTCAAGGTCTCAATCCACTATTCGCGAACGAGACCCACTTGTACCTTCTTAATCATACTCATAGAGTCACTCAAGATGCAGACCTGCGTTACATTCTGTGTGTGTAGCCATTCAAATCCCCTGGTCACCGCCATTGTCTCCATGGTCATACTACTGCGTAGTGACCGCAAAGGCACCACTCTCGTCCTTGATCGTTTTACTTGCACTGAGCTGTGACGGCCCAAGCACTGCGAACATGCCTAATCACAGATCCATCAGTGTATATAATCACAACGCCCTCTTTGGTATTGTCACTGACCAAAGACTGCACTTCTTTCTCCACAGCTGTGGGACACCATTCTCTGCATTCCATGCTAAGTGATATTACTACTCTCAAACAAGTTTCGAAATATGTGGGTACACTTATCAATTCCGCACCTGCTGCCACATCCTGCAATCTGCACACGCTTTGTATGACATCCTCAGCACGTCCCATCCACGACCTCTCTCTCTCTCTCTCTTGAGTCTGCTGCCTTTAACTTTATGTATTTCGGAATGCAGCGGGTGTTCCTTATCTGCATATATTTGTAGGTACGCCCCTGCACGGCAATACTGTAATCTATGCTCAGCTGTTGGGCAGTCAAGTAGGTATCGCATAGCTCTTGTCGATGTGTCACTTGTGCATCTCAATATGATACGCATTGCTGCATTCTAGTTTCTATCCAGTCTTTCGATGTGAGTTTAGCTAAGAGTCAAAATTGCCAGTGCATTTTCCACCACAGCCACAACCACACCCTGGTACAAAAGAAATAACAACAAAAAGTGTGAGCTCACACTGCGCAGCAGCTATAACCTTCGTTGCTGCTAAACCTTTGCCTGCCCTAAGGATAACGTGGTCAACATGTTCCCTGAAACTCAGGCTTCTGTCAAAAAACACACCCAGATATCACATTGCGCTAGTTCTTTATAAAATTTTCCCGGACAACGAAACTTGTGGCATGGGTATCTTTACCATGTGATTGTTCAAGGAAAACCACGTCACGAATGCCTTAGAGGGATTAACCACTGCTCCCGTATCTTGACACCAGTTTGTCAGTCTGTCCAGCTCCTTCTGTAGTTCCACGACGCACTCTTCTCGATTTCTGCCCTGTCTTTACACCAGGATATCATCGGCATATGACATCGTTCTGCCAACACCTGTGATGTGATTGCCAGCGATATGTACTGTGTATACATTGAGAAGTACAGGAGATAGAGGCGATCCCTGTGGCAGACCAGAGGGCTAATAACCGTTGGTGCAGATATTTAGTTACCACACTTAAGAACTACTATCACGTGCATCAGGTTGGCGCCAACCCACCGCAAAACAAAATGATTTACTGCAAGATTTAACAGCTGGTGCATCAAGGACACCCTATTGTAAGCATTCTCAAGATCTATTGCGACAGCACATGTCTCCATGCGCGAATCGAACCTCTCAAAAACATCCTGCGCAATATGGTTGCATTCTGCCATGTCTTCTTTCCTGGGCGTACCCTCCTACCAATGTTGGTAAACACTTAAGTGATGGCAAGTGTTTACTAGCATGGTTTGGACATGTATGCAGGCAGGATTCCTTGTCAAAAACAATACTGCAGGGAACTGTCAAGGGTGGAAGAAGCAGAGGAGGTCAAATAAAGGCATGGACGGACAACATCAAGGAATGGACAGAGCAAAATATTTCCACACTCATCCGCATCTCTGAGGATATAATTCGCTGGAGGAATCTGTGTGCTGAGGCATCCAATGCGGTACCCCTACGACCCTGAAGGGTTACTGGTTTATTGATTGATTGATAGTATTGTTATATTTTACTTTCGGTCTCGTATTGTTATATTTTACTTGCAGTCTCGTATTGTTATATTTTACTTTCAGTATCGTATTGTCATATTATAAATAGGGAAAATTTCTGAACGAACCGGACAGTCATTTTCTTTATGTTAAAATGTGATATGACGTGCATGCAATACCAAGATATTCTGCAGCTAACGCGAGTAATTCTATGTCAGCAGTCCAGACATGGGTTTGTAGCACGGCCTATCTTTTTTGGAGCTGTTGGGGTAGGGACAATAAACCATACATCCAATCTTTATATTTAATATCAGAAAGACAGAGAAGATGGGTGAACATACGTGGACAGTGGTAACACAAAATTATTTTGGGGTTAAACATTTTTTAAATAACATAAACATTCAACAACCATTGGAAAATCATGAGAGAAGAGAAGACACAACGAGAAACATGTCTATGGGCTGTCTATACTGTTGCACTAGAGAATGTCACCAACTTAACATGCTAACAACACAAGAAACCGAGAGTTGCGACGTAACATGATCGTCTACGTAACTCGGGATAGTACTTCATTGCTTGAACACATACTTTAACTATTTAAATCACATTTATGTTCACATTTCCCTTTTGCTTATTTTGATGCGCATGACAGAGGCCAGTGTTACTATACATTGGACGCCTCACCTTCCTTGGTGAGTACAGGTGTAAGTACATAAAGACCGAGAATAAATATAACCTTCGAATCTAGCTCCTCCTGTCTATAATTCAGATATACATATAACTTTGGAACCTAGCTCCTCTTGTCTCTAAATGGATAGATATAAATATAACATTATAAATATAAATATAAACTTCGAATCTAGCTCCTCGTATCTCTAATTTGATAGATATAAATATAACATTCGAATCTAACTCCTCTTATCTCTAATTGGATATATATAAATATAACCTTCGAATCTAGCTCCTGTTATCTCTAATTGTATAGATACATTAATTCTCTTAGTTTTGTCAGAAGACCACACTTCCTGTATAATTATGTCTCATCGTCTCCTTTCCGTTGTATGTCTCTCGAGTGTTAAGTTTATTCGTTTTCTCCTTACATTGGATAATCATGTGATGTCAGCGATACTAAACCTTATCCCCCACGGTCGTTCATTTATAAATATGAGTAACTTGAATCCAGGAGATATGCTGAATTGACAACTCCATTTTTTTTTCTATCCATACAAACTGCTCACGTTTGCGCTATACGTCACAGTGAATATGTTTCATGACACAGGTGAATGCTGCTGGTAAAAAGATCATGTCTTCAGAGATGAGTTAGCCTTACCTTGTGTTGAATTTATAATGTGAAAATAATGATGACATTGATGATTTCTTATACTGGTATTTATGAACACGCATCATCAGTATGACAAATGGAGGTTTGACTTCTAGTTCAGGGTACTAAGAATATGGTCACGGTTTTCTTTCCAGACATATGTCCTAGCATGGGACTAAAGAAATGTGCTGGATAGGCTGACAATTTGTTACCTGCGAAAACATTACCATTGTTACCACTTATATTTTTAATGATTTATTGCTTTTGTTTTCTGTCACACGATGCCTCACCTATGCAAGTAATCATTGTCAGCTCATATCTTGTATTGATGTTTTACTTTTGTCTTCTGTCTGTCACATAATGCAATGGTTTACGAAATGTGTAGGCCTGTAAACATTGCAACTTTATCCTTTGTGAGGCAGACTTATAGGTGACGAGAAATGCTAGGTGTATGCTCACTGTGGGTGAGGCTAACAGATCTGACAAACGTCTTATTCTTCTTCTTCTCAAACTCCTGCTGAATCTCTCATGTAGCAGGACAATGGTTCTACTAGATCTCCAGCAGGATGTAGTCCAGAGAATGGACATGCGTGATTCGCCGGTTTATTTGCGCAAATGACCCGACACATCCGTCTTCGGCGGGACAAAAGTCTTTTTAACTAGTTAGCCTGGAAGTATATGCTACATCCAAGCAGGATGTGATGAACCTAGCAGGACGTGGTAATCCGGAGATTATCTACACTTGATTTACTCCATTCGAGGACTAAGCATGCATCCATATATTTACCCCTGTAACACAACCACGCATTTGAAACAATAAACCGTATACGTTTTTGGGTGGCATCGCGTTACTACTGAGAAGGACATGGGCTCTCATCAGAGAGACTATGGAATGTTACAAACTACCTGCTCACAGCTAAGGGAATTACTTCATCATCATCATTATTGATATAAATATGTATCTTTGTTAAAACAAAAATCATATCAACAGATATAACAACACAACAACAAAAAGTCAGAATAGACAATACCGAGATAGAATGTGTGGATAAATTTGAATACTTAGGGACAAACATCAACGGTGCAGGAGACTGAATGACAGAAATGAGGAAGAGATTGACAATGGCATATTGTAAAATAACACAGTCAAAAAACAAATAGATTTTAAATTATAATAAAATAGAAGCAAAATTGATAATGTTACTTGTTTTTTTCCGGTTGCAACATACGCCTGTGAAACAAGGACCCTAAGTAAAACAGCGGCGAAGGAGATCAACGCCTATGAGATGAAATGATATATAATGATACTTAGAATATCATGGAAGGAAAAAGAGAGAAACATATATTATAAACACATTGAAGATTCCAGAGTGTTGGTTACTAAACACAATAACAAAAATAAAACTACACACGTTTGATAATATAAAGAGACGCACCTGTTTAGACAGACAAATAATCGAAGGCAGAGTACCTGGACAGAGGTGAAAGGGAAGACCAAGAAGACGATGGACTGACGACATTAAAGATAACATTAATACCTCGTTGGAAAATGCAAGTTGCATCGACCAAGACAGAGAGGGGTTCAGAGAGTTCATTGGGAAGACGACGTTCTGAAAAGAATACGTCACATGAAAGACTCTCCACCATCTGATTGCTCCCTGGGGAATCGTAGGATTTGACAATTCTGGCAGACTGCTGCAATAGAATGCAACCCTTAGGAAACCAAACATTCATACATATACCAAGTAACACATTCCCAGCCATGTCTTTGATACAAGGAGCTGTAATATCAGAAAGAGTATTGATTGTTAATAGCTACCTTCTCACAGTTGTCTTTGTACAATTAGCAAAACTTTATTTTCTTATTTTAAGCTTTACCTATTGGACTTCAGTTTTGCGCAGTGAGTACATATTTTCGATTCACATTTGAAGAGGTGACTTTAACATAATCATCATCGTCGTCACTATCTTCAATACTAATTCAAATTTACCAATGTAGAAGATGGTTCTTTGTTTTGGAGATACATTTGTCACTAACATTTCAATGGCGTCTTAATCTCTGTGTTTCAAGGCCCTGAAATATTTATATATAATAACACAACTGCCAGTTTCCATGCATGGCATACTACAAAGCGCCGTCATATCGTTAACTACCCATCGGTCTATAATCTCAGTATGATGAACTATGCTGAAAATCCATCTCTGGACTGAAGATAAGAAGAGCTCAGTGTTTTCCCTTGCAACATGAATCGAGATTGAAATACAGTCAATGTTCGATCTGGAGTAGAACAGTAGTAATTTTGTGGTACAGCACTACAACTACAATAACATTGTGCAAACAATCATCTGGAACATGAAAAAAAAACCATCAAAACACGTCGCAGTTCTAAAAGAATGTCATAAAACCACTAATGTAGTGACATTAAGTAAGCGAGAGACTGCAGTAAGTACATATAGGACAAATTTTGAAAGGGTTAAATAACAGTTTTACGTAGACAAATATACAAAATCGACGTTTCTACAACAACAATCTTTATCAAGATAAAGAAGGTCAAATATGGAATTAAAATTCCATATCAAGTGAAGATTACATAAAGTAAACTCTGCCTCCTGGTAAAAAAGAATTATAAACTCAAAAATGTAGGTTTTGCCATACATACACTCCCATTCTTTGATAGTTTGACACTTTGTTTTTTTTTCCTCATCTATTATATGGTAATAAAATCGCTTGACCACGTTGTTAGGACACCCGTATTTTAGTCACAATGACGAGAGTTCAATTCCGATAAGATCTAGGCTATTTTCGTCCTGTGCAATCAGAGACTCAACTCTGCAATCTGCATGGATACAGCTAAAACAATTGGCCTTTAATTTTACGTCTAGAACTCCCATCTATCAAACAAACTTAACTAGAAGTACAATGTAGAAAACGGTTGTTTGTTTGTGTGTGGGAGAATACGATAAGATAATTGCAAATAATTAAACAAAGTGGAGGTGCTATAGGGGTGGGCATGTGTAAATAGTCATTCGGAGATAAGAAAGAACAGGTAGAATAAAATATAACAGATCAACATTGGATTAACCGGTGGGTTGGTTAATTGGTTGGTAGGTTGGTTGGTTGGTACGGCTAAACTTTAATAACGAAATGTCGCAGAAATAACAATTCTCTTGTTTATTTATTTAACAATGGATGTTGTCTGCTGCATACCATTCTCAGTGTCGGCTGTCTGATGCCGCGGCCTCAGGGGAGGATAGTATAGCAACGTTGTTTATCTTTCATGCAAGTCGTAAGAGGCGTGTTAAGAGATTTTTAAGTGGGGTTGGTTGTCTCATCCCAGATGGGGTTCATAGTAACCCAGAATATTTGCTGAAATCGGATGTGTCAGGCTGGAAGGCGCATGTCACACCTAAGCTGAAAACCATGACACGACGCATTTCTCTGTCTGGAATACATCCTGCTAATCTGCTTTAGTTTGCGAATGAACGCAGAGGTAGATATTCGGTACGTAAGTGGAATTGCCGATAGAATAGCCCGGTTGCCAACTAGTATACTAGCTATTTCATCTTATTGTGTACTGTTAACGTTGTCGCTTAAACATTAGACTATATGTCTAAAGCAAACAATATTTAAAAAAAACAGTACTTGTCTGCTAGTTGACCAGAATTCAAGTGAACGAGATCGAAGGTAAATCTCTTAAGACTAGTTGAAAGAAGCTGATAACTGATTGAAAAGTTGACATTCCAGGTCTTGAGACTAGCGGGAAATTAATCATGTCCGTTCTAACGGCACCGAATCTACTTGCAACTCGAGTAAACGGGTTTTTTTCCGTACATGTCTAACCATAACTTTAAAAAAAGATGCCATTGTGTCAAGACTTTTAAACTGTGTACTCAGGTCACTGAGAACGGACCAATCGAGACAGTGACTATTACAACAACAACGAACATCCTGTACAAGTATTGAAGTATCCTCAGTAACACAAACTAATAACATCAGTATCCGTACTACAAGGGTCAATAAGTCGTCTTGTGAACATAACATTGAGACAGTATAATATTGTTTCAAATAATAGCTTATATAAATAAATTCATATAGAAAGTAAAAGGATAAATTAAAATCTTGTGAGACTAACGGGTAATGAACCATATACGTTATCTCTTTGCAGCTTTAGTAAACGGGAATTTCCGTACTTGACTAACATTCAGATCTGTACAATTTCACAATCTCACGAAAAATATTTTTTCTCAATTTTCTCAATCACCACGTTTTTTTTTTTGTTTTTTTTTTCAAAAATCATGAATTCCTTAAGTGGGATGAGGTCGCCAAAATAGAAGCAATACTTCTTAGACGCCTCCTACAACATGCCCTGCACGTCTAAGTCTTGCCAATCTTTCCTTCTTGTGCAGGTACCTGCAATACTTTCACGAATATAAATGTTCAACCCGGTAAAACAGAGTTCGACCAGAGTATATTCTCTCTACTGAATATTCTCTATGTACATGAAAATATATAGAGACACGCGAGAAGTGTGCCAGAAGTACTGACATGAGCGAATACATTAATAACGATGATATACTCATGAAGCTATCTTAATAAAGCACAAGTATTAAAAATATGTGTGAAATATGTAATTCGTTGCTAGAGATTATATTCAGACAAATTAACTCTTAATAACCCGAAGGGTAATATGATGGTAATCACTAAATGAAGAACATTTATTTGCAGTGAGTCATTAATGTAAAAGATATGTTTTGCAGCATGTTTCTATATTTATTAATGAGAATTTGTAACAATAACAATCAAATCAAATCGCTTGTTAGTTTATTAGTTGGAAGATTGTTGGGTGGTTCGTTTTTTGGGTAGTAAATTAATTGAATGATTGATTGTTAGGTTGGTATTTTTGTTAGTTAGTTATTTGGTTAATTGGAAGGTTGGTTAGTTATAAAATTGATTGGTTGAAAGACTGGTTGGTTGTTTGGTTAGCTAGTTACTTAGTTGATTGGCTGATTCGCTGGTTATATGTTTGATTTAGTTAGTTAGTTGACTAATATTTAGTTAATTGATTGATTGATTGGTTTATTGCTTGTTTGGTTGGTTAGTTAGTTAATTAGTTGTGTATTTATTTACTTAGTTATTTAGTTAGTTAGTTAGTTAGTTGATTTTTCCTGGTTATTTCTTTGATTATGCAGATGGTTCGTTGATATGCTCGTTGCTTGTTTGGTTAGTTATTTAGTTAGTTCTCTTATTGTCTGGTTGGTTCTTTGGTTAGTGATAAAGTTAGTTAATACGATGGTTATTGTTTGATTAGTTAGTTAGTTACTTGGTTGATATTCTGGTTAGTTGTTTGGTTAGTTAGTTAGTTGGTGTGTTTATTGACTTGGTGCTTGTTTGATTACTTAGTGGGTTGATTGGCTGTTTAGTTGTTTCGTTAGTTAGTTGCTTGGTTTATTGACTGCTTGGTTACTTAGTTATGTAGCTGGTTGATTTGTTAGTGTGTTGCTTGGTTGGCTAGTTAGTTGGATGATTGGTTGGTTGCTTATTTGGTTAGTTGGTAGATTGGCTGGTTACTTTAGTTAGTTAGTTAGTTATTTGATCAGCTGATTGGTTGTATGGTTAGTTGGTTGGTTGATTAGATGAATACTTGTTTGGTTAGTTAGTTAATTGATTGTCCTGTTTAATGTTTGGTGTATTAGTTAGTTCTTTGATTCGTTGGTTGATCTGTTAATTAATTAGTCGCCAAATGATTATCATATCACTTATGACCGCAGACACATTGTGTGGTAATCATGTGTGCGTAGAATGGTGAAATTTAGTGTGATGTGCTGAGAGGGTGAGGAGAGTCAGATAACCAAATCTTTGGCAACATTTTTAGTACTAACAGTCATATATTCTTTCCTAAACGAGGCGGCTTAACACTTCCCCTCCCCTCCCCCGTTTTCCCACTTCGATGGTACTCGGGGCACGCCCACCGATTTTCCGATCTTCTATCTCCTATTCAGTATGTCCTTCTGCATGTGGTAACATTTCCTTCAGAATGTGGTAACATTTCCTTAAGCACGTGGTAACATTTCCTTCAGAATGTGGTAACATTTCCTTAAGCACGTGGTAACATTTCCTTCAGCATGTGGTAACATTTCCTTCAGCATGTGGTAACTGACTGTTACTTCAGCATGTGGTAACTGACTGTTAATTCAGCATGTGGTAAAATTTCCTTCAGCATGTGGTAAAATTTCTTTCAACATGTGGTAACATTTCCTTCAGTATGTGGTAACATTTTCTTCAGCATGTGGTAACATTTCCTTCAGCATTTGGTAACATTTCCTTCAGCATGTGGTAATATTTCCTCAGCATGTGGTAACATTTCCTTCAGCATGTGGTAACATTTCCTTTAGCATGTGGTAACTGACTGTTACTTCAACTTGTGGTAACATTTCCTTCAGCATTTGGTAACATTTCCTTCAGCATGTGGTAATATTTCCTCAGCATGTGGTAACATTTCCTTCAGCATGTGGTAACATTTCCTTTAGCATGTGGTAACTGACTGTTACTTCAACTTGTGGTAACATTTCCTTCAGCATGTGGTAACATTTCCTTCAGCATGTGGTAATATTTCCTCAGCATGTGGTAACATTTCCTTCAGCATGTGGTAACATTTCTTTCTGCATGTGGTAACTGTCTGTTACTTCAGCTTGTGGTAACATTTCCTTCAGCATGTGGTAACATTTCCTTCAGCATGTGGTAACTGACTGTTACTTCAGCTTGTGGTAACATTTCCTTCAGCATGTGGTAACTGACTGTTACTTCAGCTTGTGGTAACATTTCCTTCAGCTTGTGGTAACATTTCCTTCAGCATGTGGTAACTGACTGTTACTTCAGCTTGTGGTAACATTTCCTTCAGCTTGTGGTAACATTTCCTTCAGCATGTGGTAACATTTCCTTCAGCATGTGGTAACATTTCCTTCAGCATGTGGTAACTGACTGTTACTTCAGTATGTGGTAACATTTTCTTCAGCATGTTGTAACTGACTGTTATTTAAGAGCATGTGGTAACATTTCCTTCAGCATGTGGTAACTGACTGTTATTTCAGAGCATGTGGTAACTGACTGTTACTTCATCATGTGGTAACTGACTGCTACTTCAGCATGTGATAATTGACTGTTTCATGTCTGTGTTGGTTTTAATATTGTCTTTTGATTCATATATGCTTCTCGTTTCTAGCAACACAACAATTAGCTCCCAGATCCTGCGTTCCAGCCGTGGACACGGAAGACTAAATACACCATATCTTCCAACTTGTCAAACTACTTGATAGATTTCAAAATATCAGTACAGCCTATTTAAATAGAACCAGCCACTGTGGCCACGCAGGAATATATGAATGCACGCTAATCTCCCCTAGCACCCATTAGTACAAATCACATGGTGTCACTGCAAGAAACGTTGGTTATAGTGGATCTCTAACACTTTATCCTTTGCCGTGGTGGTACACTCTGACTAATTGTAATTCATTCACCTCGTAATACCACTCGTAAATGTATCTGACCCTTGTACAGCGTCCATTCTTTTTCAGTAAGGTCTCAAATAAATTGTATCTGCCAATTTATTTTCTGAATAAATCATTAATCTCGAGCCAAAACATACTACAAAAATAAAAGATCGGAATAGCACTAAACAAAATCATTAAAGATAAACACTATACTTGTTCATTCAAATGTTGTAAGATATCGCTTTATTATCCACTACTATATGTTAATATTAGAATGAAATCATTTCTTCCTGATTTACGAAATCTCAGAACATATTCCTCATTTTCTATAGTTAGTCCATGATGTATTTGTTCATACTATTCAAATTCTCATATGCCAATAGTACCTGCTTTTCTAATGCAACTCTTAAATAGATTAGAATCACAGTTTTATTTACCAACACCTCCTTAAGCATTTTCCTTTGTCACGTCATTAAATAGTAGTTATGTCGATGAATTTCAATTCAAACTTGTTCTCATAGCATTCAGCATTAGTTGTATCGATGAACTTGGATCCAGGCGGTTGTCAATTGTTAACGATACTGCCATGGTCTATCTTCCTAAAAAGAGGTGGCATTTTAAGCTCTACAATCCCTTACCATTTATGTGCGGAGTTCTTATAACAAACATGAATAAAGATGGACTAAATGCAACCACGGCAACACATCTGACCTTGGAACGACAGCTTAAGCTCCCTCTCCTACGCTTAACGGCAACTGTGAATACGGTCAACAATCATTCACCTGGGGAAAGCCAATAGACACAAAAAAAGTAAATGTCGGGCGCAGACAAAAATCCCCCTTTTATAATATTAGTTAGTTAGTTATTCTTCTAGGGTCAAAGACGGAACATACCGCGGATGTCATAGATTGCCATGTCTCTCGTTTTATTGCAATTTGCTTTAGATCTTCATTGTTTCTGATACCGATGGTGAAAAGTTCTCTTGTAATAGTTCTACGAAAAGTTTCTTTTGGTCTTCCTCGTTTTCTCTTACCCTTTGGTTCTTCTTGATTCTTGATTAGAAACTGGCCTCACAGCACGTGGGGCATTCTCATAAGAGCTCCGCCCTCTGTTCCAGCAGCCATCCGACACGATGGTGTTTCAAGTCTAATGCCGCTGAAACAGACGTCGACATCAGGGCAAAATTCTGGCCCTTGTGACAGGTTTCTTTGTTGTTCCGCCCACCCACGCCGTGCCCGTAACTAGTTCATGCACAACATCGGCCTGCCGGAACAACATGGTAACTGTTATCGTAAGTTACGACTACGGGTGACCAATCAAAGCTTGTAAAAGCTTATGATATTACTAATATTAAATTATATCCAATTTGATCAAGATTATTCACAGTAGCAATAAATGGCTATGTAACATGGACACTTAATAAAGTAGTAGCAAATAGAATTGCTTCCTTAGAAATAAGAAGCTACAGAAGGATATTAAGAACACCATAAACAACAAATCATGCTTTACATCTTGGATTTCAGTTTTACGCAGTGAGTACATATTCTCCATGAACAACAAAGGGGGAAACGAATCTAGAATTTGTATGAAGATTAAATGTGGAAGGGTATTGATTCGTGAGTAACATTTAACTTTAAACATATACGTCAGATGCAAAATATATACTGTAGTAGACCAAATAGAACATCTCATCGCAGTGGTGAAGCGTCTCAAATGTGTGTGGTGTGGCAACGAGATGAAGCACTATTCTCTTTCCAGAACATATTTTGTATGGAGCAGTTGAGGTCGGAAGAAGAAGAGGAGGTCAGCGGAAAGTATGGATTGATAATATTAAAGGCTGGATAGGATTAAGTATCTCCACACTTTAATAAATAACTTATAACAGAGGCATGACAAAAATCTTGTGTTGATGTTTCTAGGGTGATACCCCTACGACCATGACGGGTTATGGATTTTATGATGATGATGATGATAAAGATGAGATGTTGTAGTCAAGAAAAGAAACATAGTATGGAAACGTTAGTAATGGGAGACATGTCTTCTGGTAACAGGGTATAGGATTACCCAAGACGACAATGGATAAGAGGCATTTCACAGTGTTTAGACATGTCATTCGAGTACTAACTGAAATATTATAGCGATGTTAAGTCTTTGCGTGAGATGTAGTCGGGGTGTGCTAAAAAGGAAATTGTTTAAAAGTTACAAGAATCATAATCATGGGAACTACCGACATTAAACTCAGCAAATACCGTTGAAATTCGGGACAAGAAAGGATAGCCGAGTCCATAATCCATCAATTAGATGTCTCACGCGTGATTCATTTTGAAGTATGATTTCTCTAACAAGAATGTATGTTCTGCTTTGATACATTTAAAGATGATGTTAATCTTTGTAAAGTGATAAGTGTCGTGACGTGTGCTATTACGTAAGTGCATAGTTTTACTCATTATCGTTGACCATTGAAAATAATATGAAAATCTATAAATATGTATACACATCTTTAATGATTAAATCCACTATTATGTTCCTCTTCTCAAATTTATACGGCTTTTCGTTATCAATAATACAACTCATGCAAAGGCGTGTCAGTATTGTACAGGTATTATGTTTCAATGAGTAGATATCACAGTACTAGGATATAGCATAAGTAGATAGAAATGTTCTCATCCTCACTAAATTATTAGATCATCTGTTAATATTTCAATCTACATGTTATCACCTGTATACTCAATCTCCTCTGTAATGCTATTAACCACTTTTTTCTTAATTCAGAATACAATTACTACTATACACGTATCCTATCCTATATGTGTAACCCGTCATGATCGTAGGGGTACCACGTTTGATGATTTAGCACACAGAGCCTTTCAGTGATTCTATCTTCAACGATGCGGATGAGTGATGAAAAATCGTGACTTGTCCATTCCGTGATGTTGACTGTCCATGCTGTTTTGTCCTCTGTTTCTTCCAACTTCGACGATTCCCTGCAGTATTGTTTTTGACATGTAATCATGTTGACATGCATGTCCAAATAACACAAACGTTCGCCGTTTTATTATTGAAAGCAATGGTTCCTGAGGACCTGTATACATCTCTATTTTATTTCTTACATACACATGTGTCCTACGCTCTGTATATGAAATTCGCAGAATTCGTATGTAACATTTGTATTCGAAGGCCTGTAGTCGTCCCACCGTGTCCGCAGTGAGAGTCCAACTCTCACAATCATACATCACAATAGAAAGGACAACTGTTTTGTAAAGTTTGATTTTTACTCTAACACTGATGCACACACAGTAACTTTGAATTCCAAATTCCAGCCCCCCCCCTCTCCACCCCCTCCCACTACCTATTTCTGAAAGCAGAAATATATCATTTCACACGGTTAAAAAAGGATGAACTTAAAAATCAACAGTATCATTTAGTGAACACCTGCAGTTTCTCTGTTTGTTGTAAGTGCCTATAGTTTATATATTTGCTGTTTGTTAGTTTCTTTGTTTAAGAACCCCAGGAATTACGAGCGATTAGCTCTTATTTCCTATGTGAAGTGGGGAGGTTTATGAGCTTTATTTCATACCCAGGTGGCTCCTTCTACTCGGGATGAGGAGGATACATGAGACGAGACTTGGCAAGCTGATACTTTGCTTCGGTCACCCATTGTTTGTCAATCCTCTGACGAGATGCTTTGCAGCCAGCGAGCTGTTCCTCGTGTAGGAAGACCATTCCATTACCACCTTTTGTGTCGCTAGGTCCCAGACCTAATTTCTTCCTCTTGAGCCGTGTTGGGTAGCGGCGACGGTCGAATTAGACTCAGGGTTTGATACACTTTCATATACAAGGCGCTGCTTTGCCAAACACGTCGGGTGTCTGGGATTTGACATGTGCATTTCTCACGCACTGGCCTCGTTCGCTTCAGAAGGTCTTCTAATCCATCGTCAGGCGCTTTCTGTATATTTTGACTCTTCGCCATTGAGTATATTACCAAAAGTGATAGGTAAAATACAAATATCAGATGAGTAGCTTCGCAGTAAGCCCATGGGTACTGAACCCAATTCGCTCTGTATTGACCGTGTTGGGCAATGGCCGACAGTAGAGTTGAGCAGGTTTGCAGTGTCGTTATAGACTTATTTCCCCCGCTACATTGCCCCCAGTGTCCAGATTCCGAGTCTCAACACTGTTTCAGTCACATTTTCCTATTGTTATTATGTGTCCGAATAATGCGGATTGTTTTCTTCTGATGAGAGTTAGCGTGACATTTTTTTAATTAGCTAATTTCAAGATATTTTCCTTACACGTTGTATCTGTTCATGATGTTCTCGAAATGTGTCTATAATATTACCTCTCGTATCCCTCTATATCAGTGATGGGCAATATACACCCAGTGCCGAATCTGACAAGCCAAGTCACCTTTTTCTGGTCTGTAAAACTGATCAAAAAATACTATTTATATGCTGGCACAAAGCTCAGACAATACTACTAGGAGCTACAAAGGACTAAACAAAGAAATATTTCGGCGTGAGTCCACACGAAATATATCAGTTTGGTCCAACGAACCAATAAGGTTGCCCATAAATGTTTGACATACATATTTACAATTCTACATATTGCCCAAGATTCATTAACATACATCATAATTGATTCTATATAACCTGTCTTTTTCGTGCCGTCATTGACAAATATATTTTAAATAAAATATGTTATGTTATGTGTGTGTGTGTGTATGTGGGGGGGGGGGGACTACTGTCTTAAAGATCAATAGTTTGAATTTCAGTCAATTTTCACTATTTTACACTACCAGCTACATTAAAATAGCACATAAGGTCTAGCTCATGCTCCAGTTTTTCTTGTGTTTCTTTTAGCTCATGAAATTAGCTATCTATAACAGTTTGGCTATCACAGATCATCTCCAGATGTGATAAGTTCTGTATTGAGAAACCAGCTAAGGGGCTCTAATTAGCATGAATAATTAACTCATGCGCACCGTAGGACTATTTCCTTCACAAATTTCCATGTTGACTTGTCGTGCTTGTATACATATGTCTCTCGTGCAATTAGGGTTGTGTGTCTGCGTGTACGTGTATGGTTATTACAAATTCAACGTGTATGAATGGTTTGAGAATTGTGTAGGTGTGTGTATATAAATAGGTAGACACGCTCGTTAGTATCCTAATTTTGAGATGTGTGTACGAGTTAGCGTGTGTATGTTGTCTAGAATATACTCTCTTGGAAAACATACACGGTTGGCTGGATTTATATGTTAACATTTTTCTGCAAACATCGAAGAAAAATTTTATTTTTAAATCTGTGATTAAATTCGCAAATTGGAAGTGAAGATCGGCGTAATCAGGAGAAAATATATACCAGAAATTTCACAACGAACACTCAACGAATTGCAGGCTAAAAGAAAGGAAAAACTTCCCAACGAAATGCACGGAAATAATAAAAAAAATAAAAATTCAGGAAATATTTACTCTCTATACACATATTTTTACTGGAACCTGGTCATGATATCAACTCTGCGCCAAAGACAACACAGCTGAGCTAATTTTAAATAATCAAAACATTGATATTTATCGAGAAAGAATTACAAATTAACAAAGGTTATATATACATTTTATTACGTCATTTAATACAATTATGTAACTTCTAAACTCTGTAATTCTAGAGAAGACGGTGCATGTGGCGTTGTCGGCCGTCTATATATTTGCTAAACTCTTTCTGGCCTTTTTCATCGTCAGAGGTAGAAGAGTATTCTGGAGACGACCATCGTGTGCTGAGATTATTCTGGAATGTGTCGCCCCTTTTATCTCGGTAGTCCATCGTTTTCGTGGTCGGCCTCTAGGTCTGCCTTCACTGTATCTGTGTAGCATTGCTTGCTTTGGTATGCTGTCTGATGGTAGTCTGTTGATATGTGCAAAAGATTTGATCTGTTGTCTCGTAATATATTCCAAGATTGGATTGGTGCCGGTTCTTTGTCTAATGTCTTCATTCCTCACTCTGTCTCTTAGCGATATTCCTAGGATTATGCATGCCATTTCAGCTGTCATACGTTTACGCTTGTCTTGTTATGCCGTTGTCCATATTTGACATTGGTAGCAAAGCGTTGGTATAATAATCGTTTTGAATAGTGTTCTTTTGGTGTTTAAATCTACATTTTTATTTCTACAGATTGGTGTCATTTGCCTTAGTGCTTGTTGGTATGATTTACAACATAAATTGTGTATTTCTTTGCTGCTTTTGTCGTCTGTTGTTATATTACTTCCTAGATATATTAATTTTCATATTCCTTTTGTCGGCAGTTACGTAAATATATACAATATTGTAACACGTCAGGTTCGCAAATGTTGCTGTACTGGCGACATCAACTAACCATAATTCTCTATTCTCAAAAAAGCATTAAGAAAAGCATTTCCGAACAATTCCTTGATGTTGTCAACCCCTGGAAAGCAAATAATGAAGGACATTTCAACAGAAAATTGGCTTAATCGATGGGCAACGGGAAAGATTGGCCGTGCCATGTAATCGGAAATGGAAGTAAATGACTAAAGTAAAACGTAAACTCATTGCTAGGTAACGACCGAAGCACCATTTTCCAGCCTTTAAAATTGTACTTTTACGATGCGCTATGAACTCAGCACAATAAACCTTAACTCGATCACATAACTATGGAAATTGCACTTATCCATACAAACAAGTGCAACGTGTCCAACTATATGTCTATGTAAACGTGAAACAGCTTAGGAAATGACAAATGGATACTGATGAATCGCACAACACTGGTTCAATACGATCATGAACAAAGAAGTGAGCACTAAGACGGAATTGGCCACCATAATGAAATACATATAAATAACGTATTCGAGAAAAATGTGTCGGAATAACAGAGTAAAACAACGACTATAACAAAGATTAGAAGTCTAAGACAATATACTAGAACAATACATACATCACGAATACAATAGTACAGAGAATAAATAGGCCACATTGACAACTGTAGATGAAATATTCAAATTATAGACCGTTAGTAATCCTTACTATATTGTCTATTGTATAATAATACAAGACTTAAATGATAGATTGAAACTACATCTATACCAACGGTACAGGAATAAGACATGAACATCTGTAAGATAAACGTACGTTTGAGGAAACAACTGAACAACACACAAGAATAAGACGACATATAAACTGCAGATACAAGAATTAATTTATAGACTTACACAACATATACACCACAGATATAATAGACAAAATATGTCAAGATACTGACTATAATAAGCACACACAAAAACGCTACAACACACACATTAGCATATATACATATATGGAGATCAAAGTCAATCAGCACAATAACAAAAATGCGCTTATTAAATTCCTGCGTTATTCCAATGCTATCATATGAATGTGAGAACTGGAAAAGCTCTTCATCTTCAGAAAAGAAATTACTGAGTTTCGAAAACAAATGTCCAAACTAACACCCATTGGAGTGAATTGAAATCAAATGATAAAATCAGAGAAGAGACACACCAAAATTTCATCACAGATGTTATCAGGAAACGCCGTTGGTCCTACATTGGTCATGTCCTACGCGCAGACACCAACAGAATACATTACCAATCTCTTGAAGGGTTACCTGCAGGCAAAAGAGCCAGGGGTAGACCAAAAGAAACACTCAGAAGAACAATACTTAGAGAGAGTAAAACAAGCAATATCCATACTATCCAAGAACTGCACATAATAGCTTTGAACAGACAGAATTGGAGAGATCTGACATCTGCCCTATGCGTTAACTTCAGTGCAAAAGGAAAATGAATGAATGAATAAATATATATATATATATTGTCCCGCATGGCCGAGAGCTTAGAGTGTTAGACCCGTGAGGTTCAGAGTTCGAAATTAAAAACTCACTCTGTACGTGACGTTGCGACAGCAAGAGCATGCGGCCTTTATCACACAGCTACAAAATTCAAACTTTCAAATCCTTACCGGGAAACACGCAGCATTTGACAGTTGATATATTTATAGGATTTTGTTTCGTAGCAAGCAATAATGACAGGAATAGGAGATGTCTACTTTTATATCACCTTGACAACCAGTACAGTAGGTGATGGATAGTAGAGATGATGACAGCGGATATCACATTGCTGGTATCATTACTACCATCACATGCGGTTATTCTAACCGACTCACAGAATATGTTGCCCAGGACAAAGTGCTGTATGATAAGACAAAAGTGGGTCATTCTTCTTAACAGCCACAAGCAACAAGTAGTCTTAAAGTCCAGATCGTGCGAGAATAGGAAACGCAATAAAAAAGTCAATGCATTTTCAGAAAACGATATAGGTTCTGATATAATAATGAGAAAAGTACAATCTCTACATGACTTATGTAGAACTAATACAAGTATTTTACACTGGTAACAGACATGTACTATAGCAGATCGTGAGAAAGATCTACATGCTTTTGTAGATCTGATAAAAGTGTTTTACACTGGTAACATATATATATATATATATATATATATATATATATAATATGGAAGAACATGGGAAACATCTACTGTCTAGAGAAATTTGAGTATTGATCATCTGAACCAAGGGTGGTACACTCCCTGGCATCCTTATCAGTCTTTCAGCAAATGTAAAGGTTACACGTGCTGATAATTCTTGTGGCATGTTGATTGTATATTTGACTGCTCCAACCAGTCAATCGTCTCATTATACTATAGCAAAGGCACAGGTATGTCCAATGGCAGCAACCTGCCGTCGGAAATGAATAAAACTCTTCATGTACTAAGCCGCAGTAATTATTAGGCGGTGGCCAGTTTCCTTCCTTGCTGTCTATACCTCAACACCTAATTCATAAGTTGGGCACTCATTTGCAGCTCAGTAAACTGGAGGAGTGGTCGTGTCGGATTTTTTATTTGTCCGAACGTGGTTTCGAACCTGGCAGACTGTAACCCTTTGATAGCAAGCAAGCTCACTATCAAATGGGCTAAATATACTAAATAATCTACTCTGGGTATCGTACTATACCTCAGAGCAATTGCACATTTCCTTCAATCTCTTTATAAGAGTGACGTTCACCATGATATCCTCGTCCTATAGACATGTATAAGAAATTCACAAGACGCCTTGTGCATTGGCATCTATCTTGACACATGTGCTCTTGTCGGCAATCTCTCGGCTTTCTCATTGCTCTCAACTCCAGCTTGACCTGGATAAAACGTTAAAGCAAGTTTCTGAAGGTGTGACACTCTAAAATACCCCATCTACTCATGTCGTAGCAACCAATTCTTCATCTTTTGGATCACGGATTGAGAGTCCGACACAGTAACTGTCCCGGTTGTTGCTTTCTCATAGAATCATTTTCTGGCCTCCGTAAATTTCTCAATTTCCATTCTCCTACAAGAAGTTGTTGTAGTTTATGTCTCATACTCCTTATTATACTTTCGTCTGAGAATAACAGCGAAGCCCCAGCCCGATCGTAATCCCCTCCACACAGAGGTATATGCGTACATACTCACATTATTCTCTTCCATATTCTCGATTTTGTTTTTTAGTTTCTAAATAAGCGTCTCCATTGATCTACTCACTACAATTACTGTCGGATGTGTTTATAATCTTTGGATAACATGACATATTTTCACTAGCTTTTACCTATTCCTTCCCATTGAGTATTTCTTCAATAAAGGTGACATGGGCGATCCGCACAAGCCATCCATGACACACCTCACTAGAGTCTTGAACTTTTAACTTAACATCAGATATATTTCCTTTTAGGAGGTGCCTATTGACATTCGTCACTTTCATATCACATTTCATCTGTGCAAATTGTGTATTATTGATTAGTAACCATTATCACAGCACAAGATTTCATTTTCATACCCGTTGCCACTACTGGGCTTTTTCCCGCAAGATCTGGTTTTTATCCATCAGACATGGGAATCTTGGATTATTTTTCAAGAATCTGGATGTTTTGTCTAGTATTTTTAAATTTTTAATGAGAATGTAATCCTCAGTTGTTGATAATTGTTTTATGAAAGTAAGATGAGCATACAGCAAAACTGCATGGAATGTGAGATCGATACAGCTGCTTCAAGATGGCTATCTGAGACAACATTTATTCATGCAGTTATTATGTCAGATTCTCACTCCATGAGTGAAAGTATCCAAAATGGATAATTATTATATGAAATATGGCATTTATAACTAACAGAAACTTGATGGGTAGCACATATATTTCATGAACTACATGTATTCACAGTAACGGGAAAGCAGACATACATAAATCTATAAACGAGAGGGGAGAGATGGGGTTAATAAAAGATAAATAAAACGTGCTGAAAATGCTACATAAATTCTTGATGAAGGTGAAAACTGTGATGAAGATGGACACTGCGATGAAGGTGGACACTGTGATGAAGGTGGACACTGTGATGAAGGTGGACACTGTGATGAAGGTGGACACTGTGATGAAGGTGGACACTGTGATGAAGGTGGACACTGTGATTAAGGTGGACACTGTGATAAAGATGGACACTGTGATGAAGGTGTACACTGCGAGGAAGATGGACACTGTGATGAAGGTGGACACTGTGATGAAGATGGACACTGCGATGAAGGTGGACACTGCGATGAAGGTGGACACTGTGATGAAGGTGGACACTGTGATGAAGGTGGACACTGTGATGAAGGTGGACACTGTGATGAAGGTGGACACTGTGATTAAGGTGGACACTGTGATAAAGATGGACACTGTGATGAAGGTGTACACTGCGAGGAAGATGGACACTGTGATGAAGGTGGACACTGTGATGAAGGTGGACACTGTGATAAAGATGAACACTGTGATGAAGGTGGACACTGCGAGGAAGATGGACACTGTGATGAAGGTGGACACTGTGATGAAGGTGGACACTGCGAGGAAGATGGACACTGTGATGAAGGTGGACACTGTGATGAAGGTGGACACTGTGATAAAGATGGACACTGTGATGAAGGTGGACACTGCGAGGAAGATGGACACTGTGATGAAGGTGGACACTGTGATTAAGGTGGACACTGCGAGGAAGATGGACACTGTGATGAAGGTGGACACTGTGATGAAGGTGGACACTGTGATAAAGATGGACACTGTGATGAAGGTGGACACTGCGAGGAAGATGGACACTGTGATGAAGGTGGACACTGTGATGAAGGTGGACACTGCGAGGAAGATGGACACTGTGATGAAGGTGGACACTGTGATGAAGGTGGACACTGTGATAAAGATGGACACTGTGATGAAGGTGGACACTGCGAGGAAGATGGACACTGTGATGAAGGTGGACACTGTGATGAAGGTGGACACTGCGAGGAAGATGGACACTGTGATGAAGGTGGACACTGTGATGAAGGTGGACACTGTGATAAAGATGGACACTGTGATGAAGGTGGACACTGCGAGGAAGATGGACACTGTGATGAAGGTGGACACTGTGATTAAGGTGGACACTGTGATGAATGTGGACACTGCGAGGAAGATGGACACTGCCATAAAGATGGACACTGCGATGAAGATGGACACTGTGATGAAGATGGACACTGCGATGAAGGTGGACACTGTGATGGATTAGATTTTGAACAGCGATCACGGAATTTTTTATTAAATGTGATACTAGTACAAATTTCTACAACATTAGACAATCAGGAGTACATACAATCCTTGAGCTACATGGATCATATCTGAGCATATTTTCTACATCTGCTGGAAAAGAAAACTGTGGATCTGTCCAGAGTACAATGATGTTGGCTCACTGCCAGTAACCAACTCTTTCAACAACAAAAAAGATCAAGAAATTCCAATTTGTATTTCATGATACATGTAGTTGTGAAATTTGATTCATTCCATTTGCTAAAATATTTTCAGCATTAGTATCAGAGAGTAAATTTAACATTTGTGAAGTGGATGGGAATTGTTGCTAAATTCTAGATCCTCTTGAAAACATTACTAGTAGTGAGACACAAACTTTATATTATAAATCTGTGTAAATCAATCAAGAAGGGTCTTTGAAAACTAAGTTGATTGGAATCTTTCAATATTGTGTACGACATATTGGCATTGTAATCATCTCAATTATTTCGGGCCAACCATCAACATCAAAGGAGATTGCTCAGCAGAGATCAGTAGAGGATTAGCAATGATCCTCCAAAACAACATCACAGATGAAGAATAATTGGCTTGAGGTAAACAGAAATGCAAAGTAAAGGCTATTAATGAGCTATACTTTTTCAACATATTGATCCATATTGATTTCTACATATGTTGATCCTTGTCCTTGTCTCCACAGCAGTACAGCTCCACCAACATGTGAAGGAGCCTCATCAACGTTGTTCTAGGCGTATCGCTCACAAACTCTTCGGTAAACTCACTTCCGCCTATTGTCGCTGGAGTCAAAATAATAAAAGTGTTTTCATGACTGAACGAAACCCGTATCCAGTCATTCTCAAAAGTCTATTAACTATGCTCGTCCGACCACTGTAGTCAGTTCTGGCGATGCCAGTCCGTAAGTATAAGACCTATGTAGGGTATTCTAGCGCAAGGACAAGCGTCGTGCAGCCAGTTCCTGCCTCTTTGATCGTAAATTCGACGGGCTGCTAAAATTTAGTAGACTGTATAGGACACAGATGCAAATCTATTCCTGAGGTTATCAACGGTTTTGAAGCGGTCTTTGCAGGGGTTGTGACTCTGTATCTTCAACTGCACGGCCGGTCTGCAACTAAGCCAGTTTATTTAAATCGCTTCCACATGCGACTAATGGTGCTTCTAACCACATTAAATTGTCTGGCCACTATACTTGATGGCGTATCGTTGTTCAGTAGTGTGATGATCCAAACTAGCGCATTGAATTCGAGCTGATTTTATTCGATCGTTGGGATCGTCGATATTTTATAGGCATTCAATAATATGGTGAGAGAGTTTTGCGTTCAGTACGTTTCACAGGATTCTCATGAACTTGTCATGAGTTATTGCCAGTAATTTGGTTTTGACCGTGACCTCTTTGATGACCTCACGAATCATGTAGTGAGTGGAATTCTGGTAAACACAAGACGTTAATGACCAGGTGATCACAGTTGATAGGTTTTGAATGATGTTCAATCAGCTATTATCTATAATAAAATCCCAAAAGGTTGCGTTTCTTTTTGAATAGATAGATTGGAATTGTCGCACATATTTTAATGTGTGGAGTGTGGATATTTTTAAAATCAAAATATGTTAGAAAATAATCTCAACTATACATATATTGGATGTTGTTATAACAAATAGGACATTGACATAAAATACATGCATAAAGATGCATATGTAAAAAGAAATGAATGTCATTCTAGTCAAAAAAATTTTATGAAAGCCTATCCTAACTACAGACAGCTTTCTGCATCATTTTTATGTAAAGGGGAGGTGGAGCAAGGGAAGATTGTATTGGCTTAAGCCCTATAAACTTATAAATCTTCCTCGTATCTAGTAGTGTTCGGACACAAACATAAACAATAAAATATATTCAGCTTTCACAAATCTATTAAATCTAGTACCGTATATATTATAACATTTGTTTTAATATCCATTTAACTTGAGTCTGCAATGTGGCTGAGTACTCCCTAATATATGGGATAATAAAAATGTTGCTGAACATAATGTAAACTTATGCTCGCTTTCACAGATAGTTATGGTTTGTTATTGTCTTACTTTTATTAGAAATTGTGTTATCCCATACGAGTTCTTGTAGTTGATTGATGGGTACTTTACGAGTACTTCTGACAGAAACGCTCATTTCCTTTTAACAGTAAATTTACCGAATGTTTTCTGTCAAAGGTAGGGGAAATTGCAAGCAGTGTAAGTTAGTAAATGACTTGTTTAGTGTCTTTCGAAGGAAAATGACAACAGGAGTGAGCAATAAACATGATTTCAGTCACAAGTTTGAAATGAATTTCTCAGCAGATAAATGAACAAATATTTGCAACGAACAGTTAAATTTGTGCCAAATCACACAGATACACTTTTAAAATATTTGTGTTCTTGAAATCTCGCCTTGATTAAATAATAAACAATATAAAAGTTTTTGATCAGAGGTGTCAACTGTTTATGTCTACGGACTAGATGGAGCTTTACGTGTGTGGCATTTTTGTAAAGAAATTTTTCGGCTCTGTTAGAATACAAAGTAATTGTTTTCTGAGCACTGAAACAGCAGGATTTTAGATCAGAATGACGGTCCAGAAAAATGGTTTGTCGGGCTGAATTAACCAGTGAACTGTTTTTTCCTAACACTTATATAGATAATGGTCACTACAAGAGTTGTATATATATATATATACATACATATACTTGTTATTAACTGTAGATGACATTTTAGTATATTCTACACCTAACCATGTTTCTATGTTTACCTAATGTATTCTAACAATGTTTACCTAAAGTCTTGAGCTAATCAAAAATGTCATTACTATACAAAATAACTTCTTTGGTGAAGTTAAAAGGATCCATTAAAGTAAAATTCCTAAATGGAATATGCCCACACAAATAAGTTGTAGGAAGATAGCACGTATAACTGGAAGCATATCAAAGTGTTACCAATAGTGAAAAAAGGCATTCTAGCAACGAAATAAGGACTGAAGAAGATTCGAGACACACATTTTCTTAGAGACGAAAACCATGAACATGCAACAACGAACATGGATCAGAAGAAACACGTCTTGATGAAGGCATTGTTTAGAAAACGCCATATATCTTTGCGTTCTGTTGCTGTTATCCCGTTTTCATTATTGATTCACTCCAACATATTTTCGTTTATTCGAGTAGTGTTACCGGAGCCCCTGCATTTACATGATTTAATAGATTTGAGCTGTTTATGACATTGGTGATTAATCTCTATATGAAAGCAGATTTTCTGAGAAATTAAGTTTATTCAAAAACGAAGTTAGGCCATTATTTTTATGTGTGATTTGGTACGCTTTGTGTGATGCATTGTCAACTCCAGCTTTACTTGCTTTATTCTAAATGTATTATGGTACCCATTTCCTAAGACTCGTTTGAACTAATATATCTATCTACTATCTGTTTCTATACATATGTGTATGTGTGTGTGCGTGTGTGTTTGTGTCTAACTATCTGTCTATCTATGAAGCATGGACAATAAATAAGACATCACAAAAATCATTGGAGGCAGCGGAGATTTGGTTTATTAGAAGAATGGTACGCATTCCTTGGGCAGCAAAGATTTATAATGAATAATATCTTAGAAGGATGGATGTGAAAAAATTCATTATTGATAATATTTAAAAAAAACAGTCAACATTTATTGGGTACATAATGAGAAGAGGAAGCATTGAGAATATAGTGACAATAGGATAGATAGAAGGGAAAAGATCAAGTGGAAGACCCAGAGAATAAATATTGGACAGTTTGATTAAATGGCTTCGATTGACGACACCAACAGAGATGATGACATAAATAGGAGACCAATGTACATGGAGAAATATGATCGCCAATGCAATTCGGCACGGCACTTGATGATGATGATGATGATGATCTATCTGACTACTTATCTATCAATCTATATATCCATCTGTTTATCTATGTATTTCTAGCTATATCTAATTTTCTTCCAATTCGCTGCGGAAATAATCTCTTTATAGGCGGTTCACCAGAAAACGTAGGAAGTAATAATTAACGGTTAGCTATCAGAATGTGTTTCCATGAAGAATTCTTCATTTTGCAGTCTCGTGAGGTGTGATTTATATATATTTTAACTTAAGGTAATCCGTAGATAAATTATCGGATTCATGAAAATGTTATTGCTCTGTAGTATCTCGAACTCATAAATTAAATACTGACTCCATCAAGCTGAAAATTGGAAAGATAAAACGATTAAATACTCATGTGTATATGAATACATCTAGAACATATGTAAAGTGTAAGGCTAGTATATAATGTGTACGTACGATATAAAATAGTGATGTATTTAGGTGTACAAGATACACTGTTTTAATAGTGAAACAACGAATTTAGCATTGTTTTTCCATGTATGTAGACAGGAATGCTTGTCAAAAACAATGAATTTAGGATACACTGTCCATGTATGTAGACAGGAATGCTTGTCAAAAACAATGAATTTAGCATAGTTTTTCCATGTATGTAGACAGGAATGCTTGTTAAAAACAATGAATTTAGCATAGTTTGTCCATGTATGTAGACAGGAATGCTTGTCAAAAACAATACTGCAGGGAAGAGTCGAGGGGGGGGGGGGGTGGGGGGAAGCAGTGGAGGGAGAATAATGACATGAACAGAGAAAATCAAAGAATGGACATGATAAGATTTTTTCTCAATCGTCCGCATCGGTGAAGATATAAATCGCTGGAGTGAATATGTGTGCTGAAGCATCCAATGTGGTACCCCTACAACACCGACGGGTTACTGGCTTATTCATTCAAAGTAAGATTCTTCTTCAACGTGCGTCCGCGGATACGAAAGCAAAACTACACTCTACTTTCCATGTGCTATGTGTGTAATATTGAATATTCTTCACATACAAGAACTATATCTGGTAATTGATGAAAGTGTTTGGGGCACAGATAATTTATTCATGTATTTTTAAAAGTTCAAAATGGTTGAAAAGACATAGAAGACTCACTTCTTTGTACTCTGGTTAGCCCACATGCAGAAACACAGCGAAACAGTACGACGCCTGTCGAGATTATCGATCTCAGCACGTCATTCCGTAGCTTCAATTTCTAATCCTTAGAAGTCTTCACACAAAAATCAAATTTTAAAAAACACGTTGGGGGATGTATTCGACCTCGCCCATACGTCAGCATAAAGCGTACAGATTAACGACTACGCCAGGGAGATTTCCCTTTTGTACATGTTATGTAGACTTCCTAAACCTAACCTTATTTTTGCCCTCTTTAATACATTCCTTGTCTCTAGTGATACTTGCAATAACATATTATTCTATAATTAAATATGTACATGAATTAAGACTATCTGAATTGTCCGGAAAAACAACACTATGGCTACAGTGGATACCAGCTCAATGTGGCCTTCACAGTAACGGAAAAAAATAACAGAAGCAAAGCGGAAGGTAAACTTTTTTTGGTAAAATATAACTTAAAGTTTCAGAGAACCGAAGTCTCTGCTAAAACAATATTTGGTTCTTCAGTGGAGGAAAATATACGGAATATATACATATGCGTAATTCAACATGAATACATTGAACGGAAACGAACAAATCATACATTTCTACTAGAAGCAGAGCAATTCTGTCTATCACACTTGCATCGAATCAGCATCAGTTACTTACATTTGCTGTTCAACAAAACACCACAGAACATTTTACACAACAAGACACCTGAAGCAAGAAACTAGACACAACAAGACACCAGAGACAAGACACCAGACACAACAAGATCCCAGAGCACATTTTACAGGACTATCCAAACATTCTTGTCCACAGATTTGCAATACCTAAGCTCACATGAAAATCTCTGCAATGCAAGATGTGGAAACCTACAACAAACTAAAACAATTGGAACTACACGTGACTAAATATCGAACTATACATGACTACTATCGAACTATACATGACTATTATCGAACTATACATGACTAAATATCGAACTATACACAACTACTATCCAACTATACATGACTAAATATCGAACTATACATGACTACTATCGAACTATACATGACTAAATATCGAACTATACATGACTACTATCGAACTTTACACGACCAATATCGAACTATACATGACTAAATATCGAACTATACATGACTACTATCGAACTGGATGCACAGTAACTGATCGCACTAGATTATCTACCGTGCTGAAATATATATCAATCAATCAATAAAACCCATAACCCTTCAGGGTCGTAGGGGTACCACATTGGAAGCTTCAGCACACAGAGTCCTCCAGCGACTTCTATCCTCAGCGATGCGGATGAGTGTGGAAATATCTATCCCTGTCCATTCCTTTATGTTGTCTGTCCATGTCTTTATTTGTCCTCCTCTGCTTCTTCCACCCTCGACAGTATAAATATATATATACGTGTGTGAAAATTGTCTTATATACCGTGTGTAGTACTTATTCAAGCCCTCTGTGAAAAATAAACTGCACACTGAATTCACATAGCGTCACTAATCTTGGCTGCTCCGATCCGACATGGTCGATGATTTTACACTGACCGACGACAAGAAATATCCGCACTGATCAATGAACTGTTTCTATAAGCAAAATGAGTGGCACTGTGTAAGATCATCACGCAGAACCTGCATAGTGAAGAAGGGATTGGTTTGAACTATCCCTATTCGGTTCTTCCTTTTTTTTATTTATAAATTTATATGTTTGTGTTGCATATGTAGATGACATTCTTGTGCAGATAAGATTGTATATCGTCTTTGTAATAGTGCATACATTTTCTTTGCCTGGATTTTGTATCTTTATGACGTTAATTCCATTGGTTAGTTTCAGATATCATATCTGCCACCTATCATAATGAACATAATATATAGAGAATAACGACTTCTCTAAAAGTTCGCAAGTGCTTGGGTTGATTTTTCTCTGCCACGAAAGGAAATATTTTAATTAGCTTGAGCTAAAAAATCAGATCTGTATAATTCAGGTCAGACAGCTCGCTTAAATATGAATTTTAAAGCTATTGAACACACGCGTATTAACCTAAACAGCTGTCGCGAAGCTATTGTAAAAACTATTCAGTGAAACGGATATAGCTCATTATTTCCATCTAATTACTATTTCAGTTTTTAGGCTGCGACCGTGCAATGAGAGAAATTAAAATATAATGCAGCTTCCTAATGATTATATATGAAACAAGTTTTAAGATAAGATGGAATTATGTGCATAGTCTAAAATATTGTACTTTGTGAAACATTCTCTAATTATCATCATGTGCCATGCTGGTTAGAGTAGGCAGCCAATGATCCCCATAGTAATATATCCGCTGTACTCTGTATCAGTTCCACTGCTGACTCAGTGCTGACCAAATATTGCTGTAAAACTATCCATTAGTGTGTCTCTTTGACCCGTGCTGCCTGTTTTTCCCTCAACTTTTCTCTGGTGTTACTGTGTATAGCTATATATATATATATATATATATATATATATATGTATATATATGTGTGTGTGTAAAAGCTCAGTAGCTTTCTATTTTGTCATGTTATATACGTTCCTCCATTTTGTGACGTAAACTAACAAAAATTGCCAAACATTTAGAACATTCTACGAATATGATAATGGCGCTAGCAGAACTTCGAACATATATCATTGTGCTTGGCCAAACGTGACCAATGATACGATTGGTTGACTTTTTCCCTCTGGCCACTTGAGAAATTTCAAACTTTTTAACAAATGTCGTTAATGGTGTATGTCTACTGAGCGGTAGAAATATGTATTATTGTAATTTTATTGACATTTACATTGTTTCAATTTTACAATACATTCATAGGGTTACTGTTGTCTGAAATTGCGGTTATATATGTAATGTTTGATGGTATTTAATTGTATAAAATGAAATGTTTCACATCTTTCTCAAAATATGTAGTTGAAAAGTCAAGGTCATACGATCGTAAAGAAATTCCGTACCAGTTATAGGCCTGACTACAGTTATGAAATTGTTTATTATTGTAATTTCTTAATCGATGTTAAATGTGCTTCAATTGACTTTTACGATACACTAACATGTAAATTGATGTGCCCACCTGCATTTCTGCTATTGTTTTGTAATAGATTCTATAAAAGGAAAGAAAACCACATCTGTATTCATTTCACGCCGATTGCTTACCAGCTCACTAACGATCGCGTCACGATTACGCACCATTTATATATATATAGATTCACTTTACCCTCCCAGCTGTTGGGTTTCTGTAGAAAGTCAGTAGAGCATTCAACATTGGGGGCCATGGATACACTTTGTTCGGAATTCATTCCACAGAGACGGTAGCTTATTTTTTTTTCACATTTTAAAAATCAGGCCTGCAAAGATAAACAAGTCGTATTTGAATAATAATTCGCGGCTATTCTTTTTCTTTGTGGTTGTTAATTATTTTAAAAGTGCTTCTAAAAATCAGAGAACGTACCTATACTATGTCGCAGAACTGACGTGCATAAATTAAACATACACAGTTATCGCTACTTTGTAAGAACACGCCGGCCATTTCCTTCTAGTTATATATATATACGCTCGTATATATATATATTAAGAAAGGCCACCTGAAATTTACAGATAATGGTGTACACATATGTGATAAACAGATCTCAAAACGCCGATGTATGGTAACTACTGAAAAAGGATAACGAACCCTCGTCGGCCAGAGGAAATACTACAACTCTGAGATTTTTTTAAAAGAGCTTTGACATCCAGGTCACATATTGGGAGACGGTCGCTCAGAATAGCCCAATGTGCTCGAATCGTTGAGAAGCATACATCTCAGAAGCACACAGAAAACATCCTGCCTGAAACAATAGAACAAGTAACACACATGTTCAACAAGACTAGTCCAAAAAGTGACACGGAATTCTTTGCAGAAATGTGAATTTTTAAGTATCATCTTATACACCGGAGACCTTAAAAAGCACACGTTTGAAACATTTGCCCTAATCGGTTACTATAGACGGCTTATACATGTGTGTGTGTGTTTGTCTCAAAAGAGTTCAAAAGTTGTAGAAGATTGACTTCACTGTATGTGGTTTCTCATATGTACACCATCACTCTCAACGAAGCAGCACGCAGCCTGCCGAGAGTACCACACATGTCACGTAACTCCGTAGCTTCAACTGAAAATCCACAGCAATCTCCGAAAAATTTCATCTTGTTTAATATTTCGACAACAGCCGGTTTAGAACGCATGACCTCTTGAACACAAGGCGAACAGCTTAACTACTACTCCAGTATACTGCTATCCAGTAACAGAGAGTGGCATTCGTGCTTGTCACAGACCATGTCCAAACTGATATTTTCTAATATAGTTCTTGGAATACTTAAGGAAGTATGAACAATAAAGTTATATGTCCTTATGTTATTTATCTGATATAGTTCAAATATGATATATTTCTTACATGCAATGTATTTTTTCTGCAGAGTATTTATTCGTACCCTAGAAGCTGTATGCAAATATTTTGATTATAGTTTCATACTCGGAGAGGGTTTATGCATACATGTTTACGACATGTTCCAGCAGTGTATATTTTAGGCATGTTCCAAGAGTGTATATGATATTTAAGGCATGTTCCAGAAATGTATGTGATCTTCAAAGCATGTTCCAACATGATCAATATGATAAAGGTATGTTTCAACATTGTATATGTTAAAGGCATAATATGATATTTAAGGCATGTTTCAACAGTGTATTTGTTTTAAGGCATGTTTCAACGGTGTATTTGTTTTAAGGCATGTTCCAACAGTGTATTTGTTTTAAGGCATGTTCCAACAGTGTATTTGTTTTAAGGCATGTTCCAACAGTGTATTTGTTTTAAGGCATGTTCCAACAGTGTATGTGTTTTAAGGCATGTTCCGGGGTGCAAAGGGAACGCATTGCTCTAGGCGGACCCAAGGTTAGCAGATAACCAAGATCCCAAATGTACCTCCACGTGGTGCACCCTGGAAACAGAAATACAGCAGCTCGTGCTGATTCTGGCCAAATCATTTGGGGATCGTGTCCGAGAATGTGGAGGTAGCAGATGGAAAGAGATTTGACTGCACAAGAGACAGACAATATCTCCGACACCACCAGCATCACCACATATAGCAACACTGTCGACATACAGTGAAGCTAGTCAGTCCAGTCCGAACATTGGAGGGGCGGCCAATGTAAAATGCACGTAAAGGTAAATGCATGGCGAGAGACAAATATGTTTCACACAGAGTACAATGAAACAATGAAAGGGCAGAACAGCGCTAGAGGGCAGCGCGAACTGCAAATAGAAAGTGAAAAGTCCCTAGGAAAGGGAACTACAAGCTCCGTCAGCTCGAGACGGGCTTCTAGTTACCAGAGTTCCTAACAGGCAGAGACCCAGACCCATCCATCGGCGTTTGGTAAAGCAAAAGACCTAACCCAACTCTAATGTCGAGCCTTCCTAAACCGGAAATATGCTTGCAAAGAGAAAGGGTTCTGTACCCGATGGGTGTAGGCAAGAAAGGGACAACGATGGCAGCCCTGGCCCAACTCTACTGTCAAGGTTTCCTATACCGGAAGTAACTTACAGAGAGAAAGGGTTCTGTACTCGATTCGCTCAGGCACAAAAGGGACAACGATTTAGCCCTGGCCCAACTCTACTGTCAGGTTTTCCTACACCGGAAATACACTTGAAGAGAGAAAGGGTTCAGTACCTGATGGGCTCAGGCGCTATTGGGACAAGGACGCTCAGCTCGAGAACGCCTTGCTCTCAAACGCGTGGTGTGAGACTCGAACTTGGACAAGGGGTACACGATGTCGGTGAATGACACCTCGGCTAAGAGGGCGAAAGAGCCAGGGTCCAACTCCTCTGTTGAGTTCTTCCCCTTGAGGAACCAGGCTCACGGATGAGAAACGGTTCAGTACCCAATGGGCACAGGCACAGCACGTCCAATTACACGAGACAAGTTCATAGACAGTGGAACACCTCGTTTGAGTCAGACTAAGAGCAAAAAAATAGTCTGGGCGAAGAGTCTCCACTACGCGTGCCTGGAGACAGATACAGAGGCTGTCACAGGCTAAGGGTAGCCCACCCGAATTGTCAAGGCATGCCGAAATCGGATGTGCTAGGCCTACAAGGCGCATAACGGTGGCACAACGTAATCACGCTCCCGGCGGAAATCGCACGGATATCCGTGATGGTTACAATGGAGCGAACGAAAAACAAACAAACAAACAAGGCATGTTCCAACAGTGTATTTGTTTTAAGGCATGTTCCAACAGTGTATTTGTTTTAAGGCATGTTCCAACAGTGTATTTGTTTTAAGGCATGTTCCAACAGTGTATTTGTTTTAAGGCATGTTCCAACAGTGTATTTGTTTTAAGGCATGTTCCAACAGTGTATGTGTTTTAAGGCATGTTCCAACAGTGTATACATTTAATGTATGTTCCATTAGCTTATATGTTTAAGACATGTTCCAACCTTATCACACATTCGCCATTTCCATTGTAATCTACAATAGTAAAGTCTGTGATATTTTTTTTTTAGATCTCCTGTCTGGAACAATTAATCTGCTATCATCTTCTCTCTCTCTCTCTCTCTCTCTCTCTCTTTCTCTCTCTCCTAGTTTCCCTTGTTCTCCATACCTCTCTAAAAATCGCTTGCAGGCTTTTACCAAGCATCAAACACAGCCATTGATGTAATTATCGTTAAGTATGTCTATTTTTCTCTCCTTCTTCTGTTTTATCACTTCACTTGTGCCTGCGAGATTGTAATCTATTCACAAACAACGTTTCTTTTATGTGACTTCGTCTCACAATAAAGTGTTCCATTTATTGTTAAGCGTTTCGTTGTGACTGAACCAGATTACTGGCAGGATTTACTCTTTAAAAAAATCCGGAATTTCCAATATTCAAATGAATTGTAGGACTAATTAGTTAGGTAGATGCGATACATATCAACAGGTACATATTCGGTATTAATAATTCCTTACTACTCATTTGGGGGTCTCTTAATCTCAACTGGAGTGTGTTATTCATCTAGTATCCATTAACGTGAAGAAAGAGTTATTAAAAGAAATAAATATCAAGCAAATAAAATATTTTGGAGACATTAAAATACCGTGTTCAAGACCTTACTAGAGGGTAGCAACCATCGTGGTATCTCTCTACTGTCCATTGCTGGAAAGATATTTGCCAGAATCCTTTTGAACCGTCTTACATCTCATCTAAATGAAGGACTACTACCCGAAAGCCAATGTGGGTTCAGACAAGAACGTGGAACAACTGATATGATCTTTGCTGAAAGACAGCTTCAAGAAAAATGTCAAGAACAACACTGCGACCTGTACACAGCATTCATAGACTTGACAAAAGCATTTGACACAGTAAGTAGAGAGGGTCTGTGGAAGATTCTGGCAAAGTATGGATGTCCACAGAAATTTATCTCAATGGTGCAGCAATTGCATGATGGAATGCAAGCTAGAGTTCAAGATGATGGAGAGTTATCTGAAACCTTTCCTGTCTCAAATGAAGTAAAACAAGGATGTGTATTAGCACCTACCCTATTTATCATCATGTTTTCTGCTATGTTGGATGATGCTTTCAGAGATCTAGACCTGGGAGTAAACATCACCTATCGAATAGACGGAAAATTGTTCAACCTTCGGCGGCTTCGAGCAAAAACCAAAGTTAAATCACACACAATCAGGGATCTTCTATTTGCTGATGACTGTGCCCTAATTGCCAACTCTGAGGCTGATCTACAATGTATTATAGACAGATTCTCCAAAGCCAGTACCAACTTTGGGCTTACCATTAACACAGAGAAAACAGAAGTCATGTTACAACCAGCACTTGGCAAAAGCTATCTCGAGCCCTACATAAAGGTAAATGGTGTAGTACTGAAAGTTGTGAATAGATTCACATATCTAGGCAGTACATTATCACAAAATGCCAACGTTGATGATGAAGTGTATACAAGGATCGCCAAAGCAAGCAGTACTTTCGGCAGATTGTACGAAAATGTTTGGCGTAGAAATGGCATTAACCTACAGACTAAGCTGAAAGTTTACAGAGCAGTGGTACTTCCAGTGCTGCTATACGCTAGTGAAACATGGACTGTGTATAGACGTCATGTGAAAAAACTCAATCATTTTCATACAAATTGTATCAGAGAAGTTATGAACATCAGATGGCAAGACACGATTCCAGATACCACTGTCCTTGATAGAGCTGGTATCCCAAGCATTGACACGATCCTGATGCAGACACAGATTCGTTGGGCAGGTCATTTGGTGCGTATGCCAGAGCATCGTCTGCCAAAGATACTTCTCTATGGTTAGCTATAAAAGGGTATACGATCTCAAGGTGGCCAAAGGAAGCGCTACAAGGACTCGTTAAAGGACTCACTGAAAGCCTTTGAAATAGACCACGATACATGGGAAGAACTTGCACAAAATAGATCTACATGGCGTTCTAAAATAAAAAAGAGCGCATCATCTTGTGAAAAGAAGAGAAATGCAGCAGCTCAACAGCGGAGAGCAGCTAGAAAGCCACGGATAGACCAAGATCCGTCTACAGTCGTTATTCCATGTCCAAATTGTCCAAGGACATTTACAGCTCGAATGGGGCTCATTAGCCATCTACGAACTCATAATCAAGGACATAACTAAAATTGAATTTTCAAAAGTGGATGTAACAAATGGTCATCATCATTTGTGATGGACGACCAACAACTAGAGGGTAAAGTCAATGGGAAGAGAGCATGAGGTACGCTGAGATACAAGTTGGAGTGTAACATCACAAAATGGACAGGTTACAGTCTAGCAGAGTGCATTACAAATCCAAGAGACAGGAGACGTTGAAGGTCTGTTGCAGCCAAGCTTCTTTGCGGAGACGGCACTAGATGATGATGATTCCTTCATATTTTTTCCATGTAAGAATATGGGATATTCTAATAATACTTTTGAAACACATTTATATTTGTATTTATGTGTTTGAAAAGGTTATCATGCAGTTAATGCATGAGGTTCTTAATGCAGAGGTTCTCATTGATGCTGGAATAAAAAGATCAATCATATCAAACATTAGGGGCAGACAGTCAAGATTTCTAGGGCATGTGCTGAGAAGAACACAGCTTGAACACGTAATAATCCCTGGAAAGATCAAGGCGAGAAGCGATTAGGGACGACAAAGAGAAACGTTGCTAGATGAACTAGTATTGTGGCACTGTAGAAGCGCACAAAGCGAGCTTATTGACAACACAAGAGACAGGGAGTCGTGGAGAAACATGATCACATACGCCATTCGACATGGCACTTGAATGAGCATTTGAGTTACAATGAGACGCTAGTAGCAATGAAGTTCCAATGGGACACTTTTATCGAGTGGGTCTTCATTAATCCACCAGCAATGGACTTAAAATGAGACACCTTTAACGAGTGCGTCGTCACGTAGATGTCAGCTATGAAATTACAATGAGACTAATTTAACGAGTGTCTTCACTAAAACACAAGGCATGAACTTACAATGAGAGATTTTAACGAGTACCGTCCTTCCGAAAGAAATAATATCGTGGTGAGTTGCTTGGATATCATAAGAGACGGTTAAGTATGTTAGGAGTGGGATTGGATACCCTATCCAGTCACTTGTTAATGTGACCAACACTATCACACTGAAATCCACGTGTGACGATCCGAAAGGCACACAATCGTCGCAAATATGTATATTCTTTGTACTATATCCTACTAATAGACCGTAGTTTGAGAGTAGCGCTGAAAACTTTTTTTCAATGTGAGCATCACTCTGCTAAGTTTTTAAAATAAGTAGTTCAAGAGTCGTTATGTCTTTCTTCTGAACAAGAGAGGTTTTAAAGAAAAAGACCTAGCCAAAGGTAATAATGCTTCTTGGCAGGAAGATTTCAATCATATCTTCAAGATCAACACGGGCTATTAAATATTGCCATACACCTTGACTAATGACACCTGGAAACGTGTGTTTGAACGTTAAAAGCGCAGTCACTATGGACCATATGGGATCAATGTATGCGTTGTAAATAGATCCTAGCTGTTAGATGTAGTTAAAACGTAATGACAATTACGAAGTTATTTGGCAGAAACGTTCGTTATTGTATGTTCCTAAGGGGTTGTACATAAATTACGTTAACAATTTTTTATCAATGTTTTACCCCAATGTCATGAAATCAGGGACCCCGGCGCCTGCATAATTATGTCAAAAAAAATGTAGAACTTCTTCATAAAAAATATTTAAGCCAACAAACATATTTAAAAATATGTGTCTTGCCAATTTTTAGAAAAAAAAATGTCTGAAATTCCAAAATTTTATAAAATCATGTAAAATCACTATTGTTGACTTTCACTTTCATCACATCGCTTGTCAACAACTGTCAAAATTGTTACGACACCCCCTGCCCTGAATTTTAATTGTTGAGATTATTTATGGACATATCCAAAATAATCAGTTACCCGGAATTCATAGTTCTTGTCATATATTTTTGGGGTTTTAGTTCTCAAGTTCTGTCTGGATTTCTCTTGTTGCAGGACAATGGTCATACTAGATTTCCAGTAGAAGTGTTGAACAGTGAAGTGAGATACTCTGAGTCACAATTTTATTTGCGCAAATGGCCTCACAAATCCGACGTCGGTGGTACTTACAGATGTTTAATCATTATTCGATTAGTGTTGTCACTGTAACGGAAGGTTTTGAGAATAACTACTCTAGAATTTGCTAAAAAAAACTAATTTTTGATGCTGGAAAAAGAGAAATTATAGCAAATATTAGAAAATAAATGTCGCAATTTTGATACATGTCATGATAAGGTTGAGACTTGAACAACATTTAGTAACCACCGGAAAAATAAAATAAAGCAGAGAAGAAGGAAGTGACATAGAGAAGTTCGTAGACGAGCTGTCACTGTGCATGAGGGAGTATCACCAACTTAACGTAGTAATAACACAAAAGACAAAACGGGGGAGAAACATTGTCATCTACGGGATTCGTGATGGCATCTTATTTATTAAGTGTCAGCGTACAGGAGTTTGTGTGTGTTGATATTGTTGCTGACAAATATTAGACTAATGTATATTTATCTATACTGTCTGTTCACGCATGTGGTTGCGTCTGTGGGTCTCACCAATAACCCACTAGACAAACCACCCGTGCAACAGAAAACCTTAGTAGATAACATGGCGTTATATTGAGACTCTTATGGAAGCTTTGCATCATGTCATCTATACAGCTATAGAACCCCCTCTGAGTAGAAGGTTCCTTCAACAGACATTGTACTACGCCGAAAGCTGGTTGATAATGGCTATCGATTTTTAAGCTATGTCACATTAGATCGCTTGATATATAGTAATATTGTGACGTCTCAAAATGTTGGTATCTCCTTCAATCCGCCTTCTTCGTGGCCTTCATCTGTATATTTTTTATATTCATTTTGTATGCTTTTGATTCTGGCCATAACGATTCATTCTCATTACGTGACCGAATTATTTCAGCCTGTGATGCTCAATATATTTGACCACAGATGTTGTTCCAACAGTTCTTGTAATCTCTTCATTCTTTACGTGATCTCTTCTTGTTATGTTTGCTGCTTATCTTAGACATCTTATTTCACATGTAATAAGCTCTCTCTCTCTCTTGTTCTTTTGTTATCGTTCATGTCTGACATTGATAACACAGTAGTGGAATGAATAATTTTATGATATGCCTTTTGAATTCATCCCGATAGAATAACCAGTAGGGGATTTGAATGTTCATAGAAATCTGAACAATCCACCTTCTTCGTGGTCTTCCTCTGTATCTTTCTATATTCTATATTCTACAAAATATGAAACGGAAAAAATATACAAAATGAGATGGTAATATAACGGAAATAATGAATGGTGGTATTGACTTGGAAAAGGAAATGATAATTTTATGTAAGAAAGATAATTATTTTGTGTGTGTTGTAAATGACTTAGTATGTTAACTTGGATATCGGGGTTTACAAGAATTTACACGTAAAATATTCATCATAATGAATACAACATGTAAGTAGTCTCTCAGAGATGAAGAATTCCTTTCAATTGCATACCGAAAGTTATTATGTAAAGCGAAATGTGAAGAGTATGAAACGACGTTCATAAGAATAACCTCAATAGAAAATTAGCATGTTTTTGTGTAATCTCTGGGGATGGATACGAACAAAGAAGCGTTATTTTTAATAATCGCTCGTGTGTTCTGGGGAGGGATACGAACAAAGAAGCGTTATTTTAAATAATCACTCGTGTGTTCTGGGGATGGATACGAACAAAGAAACGTTATTTTACATGATCGATTGTGTGTTCTGGGGATGGATACGAACGTAGAAATGTTATTTTACATGATCGCTCGTGTGTTCTGGGGATGGCTACAAGCAAAGACACATTATTTTAAATGATCGCTCATGTGTTACTGTGACCAGAAAGAGAATCAATAAAAAGAAATAGTAAGCCAGTCATACCATTCATGTCGTATAGGCGACTTTGAAGATTAGCTAGTGAAGTCTTCGGTACCTTCCTATGGGTCAAGATGTCCAAAGCGCCGTGCTGAATTAGGATATATCAAGTTGAAAGCGATATCGTGCTGAAATAGTTCTCGGTTGTGAACTATGTGACAGGACATTACGCTCTCCTGACTCCATCTTGATATCAGTAAAAATTAACGTGCAGAAAAATACAACGTGATTATTGAGTAGCCCCCAAAATATATTGTGCTGTATGCGCTATATGTTCAAGGATACGGGAATAATACTCATCCGTAATGCTACCTACCACCCACGTTGTATTTGACAACAAAGGAATACCGAGGTTTTTGTGGTAAAATTTACTGCTATATCACATATAGGGTCAAAACGACTTTGTCCAAGACGTGACAATTTCCCTGGAGAGTCCAGAATCACTTAAAAATGTATACCTGCAAATTTGAGAGCTCCACTTTAATTGCACTGAATTTGTAGCTGGTTGATCCATCATTTTCAGTGACCATGGTCCAATCATGACCATCAGCGGTATAGAAGACATCTGCATAGAAATAATTAGGGCTTCATTCGTTGTTATTTCAAATTTTCGTAGTTTCGCTGGTCACTATTAATTTACTTGGAAGTTCCTTATGTTATTTTTGCTATGCGACTCTGATATATAAAAAAGTGACCAACGGAAAGAATGATACTAATGGAAAAAGTAACGTCTGAAGGGCTTATTAATTCCGTGCACATATCTTCTATACTCTATTGTACATAGTCATTGGTCCTGGCTGTGTTTCTATTGATACCTGAATGGGAAGGATGCTTACAGGAGACTGAAGCCCATGACTCTAATCCTGCATGTTGCGGACAGAAAACCACAAAACTCTTAGATTTTACTCCCTCAGAGAATCAGACTTCGTCTCAAAGCATTGCACACCGCAGATTTAGTCTTGTAGTGTATGAAATAAATATTTGGAGATACTACTCCATTGCACGGATGAAGTAAGCAACGTCGTGTAGTCGATTTTCTCAGTATAATGAACGTCTTAGAAATCCCGCCCCTTAAATGTATTTTGATATAAGTCGCCTGATGAGGCCTCCTATCTGCATCATATCACACCCATGAAGGTAAAAGCTATTTGTTTATAATTTCTAGAGATTGTTGCAACAACAACAGGAGTTTGAGAACGTACACGGAACAAAAAAGAATAAAATTCTAAGGTGAGTGTCCATACTATGGTTCGATTCTTTGTGCTCTCTATCTATGCGAATCTGATGCCATTTGTATAACTGGTTCAACTAAAGAGTCACCAATGAAATGCGCTATTTTAGTGGTTGTTCTTGTTGACTTGCAATTCATGTTTGTGGTAATTATCGTTATCAAATGCAGTCAATGCAACGAAGGTTGACTGCAATAAGGCTTCGACAAAATATGTCGCTTTCTTTGCTGCTAGAATGTGACTGCCCATCTGATGATGTGTCTTTCCCATTCGTATATCATACTTCCTCCTGCTAGTCGCTCGTAAACTATAATTTCAAATAAAATCATCACTAAGGTTCTTTAATATATCGAAAATATTTAAATTGTTTTGTATTTCCTTCAAGGGCTGTTGTTTTTTATATATACAATGCTCTGAGAACTACTTTAATTGTTTCCTCTTTCCATAAAGTCTTTCCTACTCTTCTATAAATTCACATCTCAAAGACATGAATATTGTTTCCACGCTTTTTGTTCACTATTCACGTTTCTGAGACATACATTAGTGTAGAATATATGTATCGTTTTACAATTGTAACGTCTATTTTGTGTATGGTATGATTTCTTTGGATATTAGTAGCTTGTGTGCGTCATTGAACGTACCTTTAGTCATTCATATTCTCCTTTTAACTTTTGCAGTGTAAATTGTTATGTTATGGTATGTTCCTCCAGGGTCATAGAGAGCGCATAGAGCAGATACCATGGCTTTCCATTTCTGTCTTTGTGTTGCCAGGTCTTTCAGTTCTTAGGTGTTGTGTAAATTTCTCAATAATAAAGAAATCAATGATTAAGTAAAACATGTAGACATTGTACAATGTTGCCACGATGTAAATCACCACACAACGTATTCCTTATTTTCGGACCATATCTTGCTAACCAGCTAGAGTTAAAGAACGCAGAAGAAGAGCTGTTTAGGAAAATTATGGAAAGCATCCCTTTCCAAATGTATATTTTTTTACGATGAATAATACCCAAACCACCTACTAATGTGTGTACGTTGTCTTTACCAATTCGAAGGGAAAGCCTGGAAGAAAACGAAAAGTAAGATGGGAAAACCAACAAGAGTATTGAAGTGTAAACGATTGATGAGAAACATATTAACATATATATTTATTATTAATTTTGTAGGAAATGAGAAACATATGTGCGAAATATCGTGTTAATGTGTATACGAAAAACATATTGTTTGATTCAGCGAATTGAGACTGGGGTCCTCACCTGCTTTAAGATGGATGCTTTCAGTGTTAAGATTATCGTTTCTACTAATCTTTAGGCAAGATTCTCTGACGTTGAATTAAAGAAGTACAGTATAGCATGCGATTTGTCAGGTGTATCATACCGAGATGATTTGTTTAACGTTCGTGTCAGGATTAGGATATATGTTCGTATGTTTCCGTGCAGTTTATTTGCATAAACGATGAGAATAAACATCGAGTAGGTATGTTCAACATGTTATGAAGATTGCATTACAACTCGCTTGTGTATTTACATGTATATACGTCTTAACGTTAAGCGCGACAGATGGTCGCATCATTGAAAGAGCTCTCGATTAGTATATGTGATAAATAACAGCTGTTGAAGAACCGTATTATTGTGACGTACGACAAATTCCAGAAAACATTACCGAATACAAAAATAACTTCAATAGGTTCAAAAATCAATATTATTCTGTATTAAAATGTTCTAGAATAATTGAGGCGAAGACAAAATGAAGAACATCATATATAATCTTCTTCTTCTGCGTTCGTTCTCAAACTCCTGCAGATTAGCAGGATGTAGTCCGGAGAACGGAATGCGTTGTGTCATGGTTTACAGCATTGCTGCGATATATGCGCCTTTCGGCCTGACACATGGCCTTCAGCATGGCTTTTGGTCACTGACCCTATATCGGATGGGACAGCCAACTCCATCCCATAACCTCCTTAGTCGCCTTTTACGACATGCGTGGAAGGTAAACAGTGTTGCTATTCTTTACTCCCCTTTCGGGCCCCGGCAACACACGTGAGGGCATATGTAATATTATAACTGTCCATTTATGCCAAAATGAGAGTTCTTTGAAATTAATATGGTCAATTATGATGTATGGAAGTGCATCATGGACAATCAGCAGAATAGTGACAAAGGTTACAGAGACAGCAGAGATGTGATTTTCAAAAAGAATGTTAAGAATTTAATCGGTGAATAAAACACATAATGGAAATATCGTGACAGAGACTAATTAAAAACATAAGCTGCTCACCCTCATTAGAAAATGAGTCCACGTTTTCAACACATCGTGTGAGAGCAAAGATGGAACACATCGTGACAACAGGAATGTTGAAGAGAGCAGAGAGTCCACATTTTTCGACACATCATGAGAAGAGCGAAGATGGAACATATTATGACAACAGACAAGTAAAAAAGAGTCCAAAATTTGGACACATCATAAGAAAAGTAAAGATGGAACATATCGGGGAAACAGGGATGTTACAGAGCCAGAAGAATAGAGGAACTGCAAAAGAGAAGATGATTGACAACTTGACATTGTGACATGGGAGAACATGGATATCGGAAATGATTGATATCGCGTCATGCATAAGGCTGTGGAAATACATGATAACCACTTCCACACAAAATGGACTATAAGATGATGAAAAAAAATATCTGTACATAATTTACAAACTTCATCCATCATTAAATGTACTAAACGACATACAAGGAAATATACTAACAGAGGGGAAAGATATCTTACACATATGAAAGGAATACTGCAGTGAGATGTAGAATGACTCATGTAAAACAAAAAGCAAATCAACAAATGAATATGAAAAACAGTCAGAACCTACAAAGAAAGAAGATACGCAATAGAAAATTTAAAGAATGAAAAAGCTCCAGGCAACGATGGTTTAACAACATAAATGGTACAAACAGGGGCGATGCCCGAATCAAGATTTACCGCAGACTGCTGCAAATTATGTGATAGCGACACATGGCCGGATGAATAGAAAATCATTATGTATGCCTTCCCAAAAAAAGGCGATTTTCAGATTTCCTCAAATTACCTAACTTTAGCCCTTATAAGTCAAGCAAATAAAATAATACTTCTTCAGCGTCAATTATCAAACTCTCGCTGGATTTATCTTGTAGCGGGCCAATGGCCCTATTAGATTTCCTACTAGAAAAGAGAAACTCAGATACATTATATAACCACATTGAAGATGCCAGAGTGTTGGTCACAATAGTAAAAAGAAAACTACACCTGTTTGGTCACATAAAGGGAAGCAATTGTTTAGAAAGACAAATAATGAAAGACAGAGAACCTCACCGGAGGAGAAAGGGCAGACCAATAAGTCAAAGGACTGACGATATTAAAGATAACATGAATACGTCGTTGTAAAATGCCAGCCGCATCGCCCAAGACAGAAAAGGGTTCAGGTAGTTCATTTGGAAGACAACATTCTGGAGATAATACTTCACATGACACCAAATTTACGTATTAATGATGCATCAAATTATTTATACTGGGAACATGAAGTTGAAGATTTCATGATGTTCCCATGTTTCTGTGCTCGTTCTAAAAATCCTGCAAGTCAGCTTAATATAGTCGGATACACAGAATGTTGGGTTTTATTCGTGGTGTACAATTTTATCGCGATACCTCCACATTTCGATCATTATCACTCGTCACAAAGGCATGTTTGGTCATGTGACCTATAGTATATGGACATCAAGTCTATGTCCAACGTTCCTTTGTAACTTTTGACTTGTATGACACTTTACACTCACGAAAATGCGCTTAGTTAATTCCTGCGTTATTCCGGTGCTATCATATGGATGTAAGAGCTGGAAAAGCTCTTTATCTTCAAAAAAGAAATTACTGAGTTTCGAGAACAAATGTCCAAACTAACATCCATTGGAGTGAATTCAAATCAAATGATAAAATCAGAGAAGAGACACATCAAAATTTCATCACAGATGTTATCAGAAAACGCCGTTGGTCCTACATCAGGCATGTCCTACGCGCAGACATCAACAGAATACACCACCAATCTCTTGAATGAATACCTACAGGCAAAAGAGCAAGGGGTATACCAAAAGAAACACTCAGAAGAACAATACTTAGAGAACGTAGAACAATCAATATGCAAGAACTGCACACAATAGCTTTGAACAGACGGAATTGGAGAGACCTGACCTCTGCCCTATGCGTTAAATTCAGCGCAAAAGGAAAATGATTGAATGAAAGAAATGACACTTTACACTGTTCCTACTCTTGGTTTCCGTTTTACACCACTGAAAAGAGAGTTAGTCATCACATTAGTCATTCCGAAGTGTTGTAATGTTCTGTTTGTGTATCACAACCAAAGGCTCAGATCTCCTTCCTTAGCGTCTTACCACTAGCACCATAGGTTACAGTATTTTGTGTATGTATCCACCTATCACTCACCGGTAACACATGACTGTTATTATTTCTCTACTCACTAGGCTATATGTCATGTACACAATGAAATAATCATATACAATAAATATTATCTACGATTAAACACAGTGAGATTTTCCATTGGTGTTAGGCCCCTTTCAGTTAGAGTAATATTGCCTGAATGTGTCAGCCGCATTATACTTACATAGTAGCTCCTCGAGTGGCTTGTAACAATGATTAAAGGAAGCTGGCTACCATATAGCTTTTTCTCTTTAAAAAAAAGACGCTGGCGATAGATTATATATGAGTTGAGCATGGGGTCTGTGCGTGTCATTGTGTAAGATGAACACCCGATGAAAAACGAAACAAAAAAAGTTGCGGTCGAAGAGAGGTGGCGGCGCAGAAAAGTGTCAGTAAGAGAAAATGTCTTGTTTTATTTCTGGTGCCAGTGCTTTTATTTTACAAATTGAAGGTAACGTTGCTGAGTAATGAGAGATTCAATTAACGTAATTTTGTTCTTAGCTGTACAGCTGTGGAGGTCATTGGATAACTAGATATACCCTAACTATACCGTTTTCAGCAGCTACTGCGTAGTGATTGTTCTATGTTATGACCTTTCCAAAGCATGATCTTTGGTACCCATTTCGTCGTTGTTGAATTGTTCACGAATTTCTTTTTACACTCATTTATTGAGGAACGGAATCGAACTTGTGACCTAATTATGTGGTTCTCGGCATTTTCAGGATAGTTGGAAGTTAAAAATTCTCGACAAAATTAAGTAAGGGGCGGGGGGGGGGGTTCTTTAATTCTTGATGTTTGAGTAGTCAAAAATTAAATTTGCAAAACATTATTAACGGAATATATGTGCAGCCTGCAGGAGGTTGAAAATGATCGCATTGTAGGAAAATGATTGTTCATACACACAGACATATAAACTTAAACACATTAACATAGACATATTAACATAAACACATTAACATAGACACATTAATATAAACCGATTAACATAGACACATTAGCTTCCAATTCATCATCGCAATTCTACTATCCTAACTTGAATGTTTCTTATTACGATCTTAAAATATGAAAATGTCTCTTTTTTCATGATATTGGCCACCGCAATGGTTTCCCCAGCTTTCTGTAATTGATGAGAAAATGGTGTAGAAAAGCAGGCATTGCCCAGTTAGCGACAACATGTAATCTATGGGGAAATGAGTTCCAGGATTGGAGTCACCAATTTACGATTCTGGTTGAAATTTATGAATCCTGCCTTGTAACTAAATTGAATAACATCCTGTCCAGATTGAAATAGGAGAGATATGTGTTCTATTAGAATGATGAAAGCATAAGCGACTTGTTCATTTGCTGACGTTTATTACATGACAGTCGAATATGCGATCTTCATGTTAGAAAACTATTTTTCAGATGAGATATGGGGTCGTCCATGAATTATATCAACAATAGCTCCAAAATACATCCCTCCCTCCTCCCCCACCCCCACCCCCATTTCCTTTTTCAACAACTGCTTAGTCCTGATTTCAGATCTCCCCTAATTATGCTTCAGACGACCCGTTGAATAATCTTTAGTAATGGCACACCTAGCACGTCTAGCCATCCAGAGGTCCTCCACATAAGGACAAAGGTGCAATATTCACTGACCTGAGTCTCACCTTCATCCAGGGGACTTTTTATAGCTACCTTTTATTGATTACCTTCATCCAGGGGAATCATTTGACAGAAAACAAAAGCTAGAAACTGAGGAAAGTCATTCAGTGACAGTGCATTTTTTACCAGCTGACAGATTGTCAGCCCGTCCTCCAACGCTCCTTAATCGTCTTCAACGACATACCTGGAAAGACAATAATGGCATTATTCTTTGCAGCCTATAAAGCCTATGAACTATAAATCCAGACTGCGATTGTCACGCAGGCGTTAGAGCGTTGATACACAACACTTCCATTTTAAACTAACGTCAATCCACATATCAACATAATCGACACATATACCAGTCAGGAATGTGCGAATTTTTGTAACCATAATCTGTCAATTATAAAAATAATTACCAGCATTTTGCTTTACTTAACACCCTCTTAGAAGGTCAGATCAATGTGGTATGGCTTTTAGCGTGGAAAGCACCCACTAATAATATTTTATATGTTTACGTGAATGGTCTCAACAGAACAATAAAACTGCTCTTAAGGTTTTTCTTGGAGAATCTTTCTTTTGTATTGGTTCTTTTCTATTGGATTTAATTCTTGAACTAACGTGTCTTAGAAAAATACTAGTGACAACGTAGTTTCGAACGTGCTCTGTCCGTAGGAAATAGCGCTAGTAGTGAAAACCAACAAGTCTACAAATTTACAAATACAACAATTATAGAATATCAATATACAACATTGTATTTAATATTTTGTTGAATTTGTAGGCACACTCTTACAGTTCATATTTCAACAAGCACGTCACGAAATTTCTGCTTTGTGATCAATGAACTAATTCCTGGAAGTTGGGATTGCGAGAATTTCTCACTAACTCATTTATCAAAAAGAGGTCAAGATTAAATAATTACATATGTATGCCAACAGAAATGTAGGCATATTTTCAAAACTAAAACACATATTAGTCATTCTATATCACATGAGAGTAGAAACTAGAGACTAAATCTCTTGAAATATATAGATTACACATTGACATCGGACAGGCGATGAACAGCAAAGAACATGAATGACGGACAATGAATATTTAAATAATAAACAACACCTATTTAATATGAAATATGGTTTCTCCGATTGCTGCTTATGGTGCCGTAACAAAAAATAAGGATTCAGTTGACGTAGTATTGAGAAGTAGACTTGTTAATAGATCGCTCGACAAAATTATTCAGCAATTATAAATGATAAGCACAGGTTAAAAATTATTAAGCAATTAGAAATTATAAGCAAAGGCTAAAAATAACTGTACTGTATACTTCATTAAAACATCTTATAATACTAAACATCGCGGAAATGCATGTATCCGTATAGTGTATTTCGTCATTTATAAATAACTAGAAACAATACACGGCGTTCCCCGGGTAAAATTAAGAAACAAAAACTTAATATTGTTCATGATTTCTATCGTGATAGGACAAAAGGTGTGTCCAGCATGCAGTAAACATCCATGCATACAGTACGCCTTCACGACTTAAAGGAATACGCTTTAAAAAAAATTTAAGCAATCAGAATAAACGCGAATTATTTTATTCAAATTTACGAAAGACTTTCATATGTGTTGGGCTATGATTCTAAATATTGAAGAAAATAATATTAAGCTTTCGTCAGACTCTAAAGTCGAAATCCAAAATCAAAAATAGTACAAACGAAATCACGCAGCTATCAACTGAGCGAAAATATAAATAAGGTATATGAGACATACGATTTAGGCCGTAAAATTGACCTTTTATATGTAAAAGTTGCAGTATTAGCATTACAATCGCTACTAGAAAAATTAACGCTCTATCAATTTGAATTTAAGAATGCAACAGAAACGCATATATAAACAGTCTTATACGATTTGCTCATAGACAGATATATACACGGCATTAGCAAAAGGCAAGGAGAAAGAACATTGAACCTATTATAATAAAGTAAACGTCGATTGAAAGCAATGTTAGTTTCCACAGTTTAATAATCCTATCGATAGTCGTTTACATTTATTTGACCTTTGTGAGGTAAAATAGGTAACAAATCTATCAAATTGTCAGTTATGCTGGTCCACATGAGTTCATTTAAAATTTCTCTATGGACTACTGGCGAGATTATTACCCAATGAGTCAACGTGCCAAACTTCATCAGAATTGATCAAACTGTCACGATATCTAATACCCTAATTTGCCTGGGTACGAATTTTTTTTTAAAGTACCATAGCAAACATTTTTTTTCAAATTTCAGCAGGCTTAATAATTAATAGGCCAACAATACATTTCCCGTTCTGTGAAGGGCGCCGAGATATAACCTGTGTAGAATTTAATTTATTTGTACGCATCTACATACAGTGCATAATGTGTACATTTACAGGCATATGTAGGCCTGTGTGATTGGATGGACACGTTTATTTAAAATAAAAACCAACGGACGCGAATATTTAATCTTATAATATAGCAACGACTGTGTTACTTTTTTTTTACATGTTGGAAAAAAACCACTGTCTTTGGGATCGAATACCGAACACAACAGTCAGACAAGTCAAAACAAAGGTTTTTTTCTGCCACCATAACGATATATTTGAGTGCGTAAAATAGTATTTATATTAAATTCTTGTAATGCAGCTAGGAATTCCAGGTCAGTGATGTAGTAACGTACGATGGTTACAGTCAAGAGAATATTCTGCCACTGTGTGATTATTCACATTGCATCAATACTCAATCAATATGAATTTTGGACAGTGAATATCAACTTTAAGATTTCACATTCCGACTACGGGCGAGATTATGGCGTTGAGTAAACGTGCCACTAACATAAGAATCGGTCAAGCCGCTGAGATTTCTATACTGAGTGGACGCAAACAGAACTACGGAGATTATATATATATATGTAAATAATCTTTACCGAGACCTTAGGAAATATACTTACCAAAATGGTTATAATTCTGTGTTCTGATACGTCAGTACAGTTTCTTGTTTTCATGAACAATAATTTCATTAAAAAGAGGATTAAACTTTAAAAACTTAGTGGAAGACAAACTTTAAATTAAAAATACAATGCAACAACGCACACTTGCAAAATATTAATTTTAAATATGGCCATGTTTTGCATTCATAATTATCCGAATGCTTCGACTCATTCGCCCCCACCCCAACCCGCTTCACGCCCTTTTCCCTACGGGGACACGTTGGCAGTTTGGAAAACATTAATATATAATATAACCAGTATTTATCTCAATCAAACTCACTGAAAAACACCACAAATTCAGGTTGTTTAACTCCAACATCATCCATATTCTATCATATGGATGCGAAAGTTGGAAAGCCACCAAAATCACAGATAAGAGACATGACACTTTTGAAAATAAATGCCTATTTACCATTCTGAATGTTAAGTGGAATAACTTTAAATCTAACACTACTATAAGAGAGGAAAGCAAACAATATTATATATCGTCCTTCATTATACAAAGGCGTTGGACTTACATCGGCCATGTTCTCAGAACGAACAACCTAAGAATTCTCCATCAGTCACTATATTTGGTGCCACCCGGAGTAAGACGAGGGAGACCTAGAGAAACTATACGGAGAACCATTAATTGAGAATGCTTGTCAATGAACCTAAACAAAACGCAAGAATTGAAAGACCTGGCAACACAAAGATAGAAATGGAAAGCTATGGTGTCTGCTTTATTCGCTGCCTGTGGCCCTGGAGGAACATAACATGTCATAACATTTATCTCAGTGACAGTACGCACTACAAATAGATTCTACGCTGTAACCATGGTAGTGGTTTTTACGCCCTCTGTCGAGTAACCATGAGGCCACAATAAAAATTAAATAAATTATATTTTAAAATGTTTCATGCAATAGAGATATATCATAATGATATGTAGCAATTAATTTCAAACAATAAAATTCATGCGGTCCACTTCCACGCATTCATGATAAAAATGAAGACAATTTTACTTTGTGACTACCTAATAATAGACTGTAGCCGGTCTGGTGGGCCATATGTTTGTGAACCACCGGTATACCTGAAAGCAAGTCTGTGAAAGCAATAAAGACATTATTGATATAAGTAGTTAATGTGTTGAATAGATTATATGAAGGAAGTTTGTGAGAGCAATAATGAAGACAGTATTGATATACGTAGATAATTCGTTGATTAGATCACGTGAAGGAAGTCTGTGAAAGCAATAATGAAGACATTATTGATATTCGTAGACAATGCGCTGAATAGATCACATCTGAAAGTCATTTTATTTTTGCCCAATCTAAAATAATCGCTTGCTTAATTTGACAACTTTTGGAAAGCACATTCTGTACAAGATAGCTAACATATTTTGGACATTGTAAAAGGTACAAAGTGGTTTAGAAAGATTAAACATATAAAGTTCCATGAAAGAGAAGAAAGGCAGATCAAGACTATGAAGGACACACAACCTTCTGAACATGACACTGGAAGCGACTGGGTAGCTTGCTCAGAACCGCTAAGCTTACAGAATGATAGTGGGGAAAATGTTCTGTAAAGGACACGTCACATAGAAGATAAATCATGCACACGATATTGTTATTTAATTCAATATTTAAATTCTCTAATATCTCCACATGTGAATGTGTGTTCATTGTTTGTACCACGAGTTAATTCGACCAAGTTGAATTTGCTCTCCTATCAACTCTGCTATCTAGATGACCACTTTTTGTTTAATAAAACAGTACCACTAATGGTGGTATACGTTTATTTCAACCACAGACGTTATTCCACCTGGGTTATATTGGAGCTGTTCATCATGAAAATAAATGCTTCCTGTGGCTCAGCGAACAACAACCTCCGAGAAATATTACTTTTCCAACAATTTCAAAATTGTTATAAAGTAAATATTGTGCTTTACGATGCAAAATTTTGTTACACAAAAAGCGTCCATAAAAATGTCCCTGAATATATTTAGCAGTGATTTCTCACAACAGCTGGTCAGCCTAACCTGTAAGGTTTATTTTGTCAGGAATTTTAACAAAAACTTTCAAACAAATGTGTGTATTTCTGCCGTGAAAACGATTCTAGTTGTTCCTCCTATTCGAGTGGCATGGCGGATGAGTGGAATTGTATTTTTTTTACGTCGTTCACAACTTGAGTTTTGACGTCAAAATATTCACGTTTGAATTTTAAAAAATACAGGGTGTTGATGGTAAACTTGAAAGTCAGAAAGAAAGAGCTAAAGAGATCGTTAGTTAGTGTTTGCAAATACAAACAAGCAAGAACAGCAGTTATGTGCTAAGCTTCATTACATTTCGGCTTGCTGTTCTTGATTATTATAGTTTGTTCCCGTCATGAATTCCCATACATAATTTATGAAGATTTAGAAGAGTTAGAAGACACAGAGCACGGAAAATATGAGCTTACAAGAACGCACACAAAAATATATAATAATATCGTAAATATAATATATTGTTTTAAAATGCTGTGAAAGTTTTAAAAAAACCGTATGGATAGAATGATAAATGAAGCAATAATGAAGAACAAGTAAAGAACTTCGTCAGGATTTGTGGTACAGTCAACGTTTGTATGGTAAGACCTATAATTAATATGGTTTCGCTGTCACAGTGCTATTGCAATTTGGAAGGTCGTGCTATTGAACTTACGAGTACGTTTCCAAGGCCGTAGACAAGTGGTTGGTTCAACCCCTTCCCCATTCCTTTATGAAATCTGAGCATGCCATGTAGTACTTAGCAATTTTAAGTACTTTATATTTTACTTAATATAATTAAGACAAATATTGCGTAAACCGTGACCTTCGACGATACTATAAGACCTATGTAATTAATTAGGACTTCTTTCATTACTTTCTTGATTATTGTCGTGGTTTTCGTTGGTCACTATTTATATACTTGGAGTCGCATACTAAAAATAGATAAAGACCGACTAAATAAATGCATGGAAATAATCAAAATGGGCCTTTCAAGTCATGTTTACACTTTCTGTGCATATATACCAGAGACGGTCATGAGCAAACCCCCCCCCCTCTTTTTTTTTGTTATGGGTTTCTTAAGAAAAAAAAACTTATATGAAAACCCCTCCCACTCGCACTTATCGCAACATATCAAAACGTATCTACTGTCCTGGATGTTTCACATAGAAATCTAAAAAGTTTGATTGAAACACTAATAAGTATAGCATTATTGTATCTATTTATCTATTGTCGTTTCTCAGCTATTCTTCTAAAACATCACAAGATTGAATGACCATCGATTTTCCAATAATGGTACGTTTTCTTGCTTGATATACAGTAATATTGTAACATCTCAGAATGTTGGTAATTCCTTCAAAACCCTTTCTTCTTGATCATTCTCTATATCTTGCTGTTTCCATTTTCATGTTCTATGCTTCTACCTCTGTCGAATAAGGAAGGGTTCATTCTCATTTATTTGTAGAACCATTTCAGTCTCTGTTTTTTCAATATATTTGACCACATATGCTGTTCCAACAGTTCCTGTAATCTCTTCATTCTTCAGGTGATCTTTTCTTTGTTTTGCTTGTAGCAAATCTACGTCATAGCAACCATGTCCCCTCGCAAATACCACTGAGAGCGTATATTAAACGATCATCTGGATACGGAGCCAAGGAAAGACCGAGAAAGAGATGGATCGTTAACATTACGACCATCTTCTACAAACAAGGACATAGTACGACTCAGGCGTCACATCCGGCATTGAACAGAAACTTACCGCCGAAGACAGATGTCTTGCCAATGATGCAAATCAAACGGCGACACAACGCATTTCCATTATCTGGACTACATCCTGCTGGAAATCTAGTAGGACAAATGGTCCTGCTACAAGGGAGATCCAGCAGGAGTTTGAGAATGAACGCTGAAAAAGAACAGAAACTTACATCTCCCACCTCTACGCTTAACGGTACCGTGGATGCTATCAACCAGTTTCCTCCCGGGGATAGACAATAGGCAAGGAGCTATAATGACCGCTTTGCGCCTGTGCAACAATATAACAGCGGGTATAGTAATGTATCATGGAATGATAAAGATATATTGTATGAACATGTATTTAAAAGTATACATTACTATTGTGATAGGCATGTTCATTTAACAACAATTGATTTAAATTAGCAACAGTATTATGTTCTAATGAACTATATTATTGCGTACTTAACATTCAATTTATGTGTTCTGCGTCCAACAGACAATCATAAGCACTGGCGTACTTCATTCCTAGAATGAACGGAGTACATGAGTGTGCTCTTCTGTTCTTTCAGACCGCATGACATCTCTGTGCTGGTAAACTTTCTTGTTTACAAGCAATTCGAGCGACTTTGATTATGTTGCTACTCACATTAAACAATTCTGAACGACGGTTTTCCAGGAGCAACCGTCGATGTTTGAAGCTCTTTAGATCCACTTTAAGTGAGTCATTGATGTATTTCTTTTTTCCATAGGTCAGTCGTTAAACCTGTCATGATCTCGCCCGTGTGTTACCGGGGCCTGAATGGGAGCAAAGAATAGCAACACTGTTTACCTTCCACGCATGTCGTAAAAGGCGACTAAGGAGGTTATGGGATGGAGTTGGCTGTCCCATCCCATATAGGGTCAGTGACCCAAAGCCATGCTGAAGTCGGATGTGTCAGGACGAAAGGCAGCAATGCTGCAATGCTGTAATATCGCAGCAATGCTGTAAACCATGACACAGCGCATTCCTTTCTCTGGACTACATCCTGCTAATCTGCAGGAGTTTGAGAATGAACGCAGAAGAAGAAGAAGAAACCTGTCATGATCTCACTATACACAGATTAGATTGGGATGAGCTTTTTCAGGCATGTTCACATTTCCGACATAAGTCAGTTTGACTTTCTGAGAATACATCAAGCCTAGAAATGCATAAAATATTACAGCAGATAGAATATAGCACTACAGGAAACAGAATCTAACACGAATCTTAACAGTAAATATATGTAAAAAATGGATAATTCAAAAGGAAAATGTATATTGCATTGAAGAGCGTTTGAAATTATGATAACATTAAAACATGTGTAAAATTAAGAATCCGGATTATCATGTGTTGCCTTTGCCGAAATGTAAGCAATGATTAAATACACTGTTACTTTCAATGCATGTCGTAAGAGTCGACTAAGAATGGTAATGGGGGTAGAGTTGACTCATCCCGTAGTCGTAACCTTCGATAACAGTTACCATGTTGTTCCGACAGACCGACGTTGTGCTTGAACTAGTTACGAGCACGGCGTGGGTGGGCATAACAACAAAGAAACATGTCGCAAGGGCCAGAGTTGTGCCCTGATGTCGACGTATGTTTAGACGGCATTAGACTCGAAACACCACCGAGTCGAATGGCTGCTGGAACAGAGGGCGGAGCACTTATAGGAATGCCCCACGTTCTAGGAGGCCAGTTTCTAATCAAGAATCCAGTCTCATCCCATAGATCTGTGACTGAGGATTAATTTTTACCGCGAGCCATAAGCGCAGGAGAAACAAAAATCTGGAACTCAAACTTTAATGTAGCTTGGTGTATGGCTCAGAAACATGGTGAAAACAGAGAGAGGACAACCAGAAGCTACAAATGTTTATAAATGAGTCAGTCAGTTAGTTCCTCTTTTGCCACGTTTGGCACATAGGGCGGATGTCCTAGTTTTCCATGCCTGTCGGTCAGTTGCCATACCATTCATGTATAAATGAGTACCTTCGTAAATAAGTTTGTGTATAATACAGTTTCTATTAGGAAACTAAAAGAAATAATTAAATAGATTCAACTAGAGAGAGACAGATGATGGTGTTCCTCCTTCGCAAAGAGGATGAACATGGCATTGAATTTTTAAAAAATAGGTTTGATTGTTATGTGTCCTCATGTGACAAATGAGTCCAATCAGGAATTTGAAAGATCTGTTTCAGTGAGAGCAGGAATCATCCTGCGATGAGGGAAAGCATACTTTTTTTTATCTCCATTAATTTTTGTCTCTTTTGAATTGAATGCATTGTCCTACACTGTTCAAGACTTTTAACACCAGCAATTATTTGACCACTCCAAGCAGGACGGTCAGGAACTGTGGTTTTCTAAGAGTTTGAGTTATCTTGCAGTGCTTAATGGGCAACTTAGAGAGGTACTTGAAAGGCTTTTACTGACCTTGAAAGTTCACCATAGAACAGTCTCTTTGGATGACAATAGTCTTGCATGCAGCGATGTGATAGGCACAAAGATGTTGAGATCTGGTCAAGAATGCAGTTGCTTTCCATCTCAGAGTTTTCCAGGATCTCCGTGTTATGGATATGATACTCCCACCTTACACCAAAAGGCTTTATCGGGCACTGCCTATGAAAATCATTAAGCTGTCGTGCTTGTCTAATATAGATAATCTAGAACACAGCTGCGTGTAGCAGTGAAGGAAGAAGAACTAAAGGCAGAAGATATATCTTCAGTTTGTGTTCCGGCAACAACCACGTCAGATCTAAACATGCGCACAAACTCTATCAAACGCTGCACTACAATGAATAATGCACAGAGCGATATCTCGTCGACTGTTGTGATTTTTGACAAAAGTGTACAAAAGGGCAAAAAGTGCTGCGATGTACAATTTGCATTGAATTGTTTTCCTTTGACGCCAACAATCTCCAAATATAGAATTGACTAGCATAATCAAAACATGCATATTTGCTTCAAGTTTTAGTTTATTTTCATGTTTGTTTATTTATTTCCGTTGCAGACGAAACCCGAGCTATAAAAAGTATATAAATAGCTACCAACGAAAAGTACGACAATAACCAAAATTGTCACGTGCGAAGGTTTGTTTTGATTTTCTAGTAGCTCTTGTTTATCGCCTGGCTACGATTTTTCACCATTAACGGTAATGTATGGTTGGCCTAAAATAGATAGACGGTTTGGCCTAAAAAAGATAAAGAGCTTACAGAAAGGGGGTATTGATAGAACTCAAATTTGCTCAGCAAGATTGATCTCACTAAATGTACCGGCAGGTGACCATTTTCACATCAACTCTAGAGCCACATTGAACTTGTTTCCCTTAACTCAGTTACATTGGCTATTTTAGCTAGATAGACTAGTAACAGAACTATAAATGGATAAAACACTTTGGTTGGCAAACTCAGTTCAGTCGGTGCTCTACGCTTAATTTCTAAGGTTTATTTGAAACTAGCTTGTTGAGACCACTTCATTCAGTTACAAAGTTTGCTAACAACGGTGTGGTAAACTACAACAAATCTTAAATCTGAGTAACATCTGTTACACAATAATAAACGAGAAAAACAGAACCTGGTCTCAGATTGTACTCTAGGAATGCGGTTTACCAACGAGAATAAACAGGGTTTAGTAAACTACTGCTTGAATGCTCTGTAGGAATATAATAGTGTTCGCATCAGTAATAACAAACAGGTAGTGCACACATTTGAGAAACGTGTTTTAATCCATATTGTATGCCGACGTTTCGTATACACATATTCACTATCTGGTTTTTTAAATAGAAAAATATATAAACAAAGTTATTATTACATAATGGTGTTTTCCAACTAATAGACTGTTAACAATGGTGCTGAAACGCATTCATAATAAGCTGCACATAGTAACAATACACATGTTCAGATTATGATTTCTCATAGTTTTACATTATCTTAAACGTATCCTAGATTCATCATATATAGTAGTGTCTACATGCGCTCACGACGTAACCGAACAATGTCTACTTTAACCATTCTCAATTCGCCAATTATATATGCCTGTATGCACTTCCATTTCTTGCGGGAGCCAGCATGCCATGGGCAGAAAATCTATGTGACACCTAGAAGATTGAAACAGGGTATAAAAGCCAACAAATTCATAATGACACATATTACTTTAAATATTTCAAAGCATTGACTGAGAACCAGGTAGTATAACAAGCTTCAAAAAATTAGTCTCAGAGAGTCACTTGCGAGCTTCAGTAACATCCTTAACCTTCATCCTCATACTTAATGTGATCATCGTTTATGGTTCGTTGTATATCAATTTGTTTTTCTATAAACTCAAGAACAATTTGTATATTTATCTTCATATGTTCATTTTGTTATTTTCGGCGCTATCTTTGTAATTTGCTAAAAATAGTAACTGAACTTTTTATTCGTGCATTAGTTTCTCCATCTAATCATAGAAAACCCCCGCACCTTATCCATATGCCTGCTATCAATACATGATCAGTGTTACAATATGCGCTGTTATCCATATTCTTGCTATCAATACATGATCAGTGTTACAATATGCGCTGTTATCCATATTCCTGTTATCAATACATGATCAGTGTTACAATATGCGCTGTTATCCATATTCCTGCTATCAATACATGATCAGTGTTACAATAAGCGCTGTTATCCATATTCCTGTTATCAATACATGGTCAGTGTTACAATAAGCGCTGTTATCCATATTCCTGCTATCAATACATGATCAGTGTTACAATCTGCGCTCTTATCCATGTTCCTGATATTAATACACGATCAGTGTTACAATCTGCGCTGCTGGATGCATGTGCCATTTATACTGCGTTGAAATGTTTTAGTCGAATGATCATAAAGTCTAGCTGGTGTCAATGGTCTGATCTTGGGTAAGACCATGATACCTTATGTCTATGTTTGATAGCAAAAACTGTATTTGTTACCGATATGTTTCTTTCTAAACAATTTTTGACACTTTGTGAAAAGAGGAAAAGTGAATCACATCGTACAACAATTACATTCAAAAGAAAAAATGATAGTGGAAGACCGAAAGTAGAAGCGGAAAGATCGACATTGTGATATGGAGGAATATTGATATAGGAAATAGTTCTCCGCACAAGAAGCGAATGCTGTGGACATACGGAAAAGCCATCACGACCAATGCCATACGACATTGATTATTGGAAGATGAATGTGTTTTCTGATGCACACTAAGGATGTTTAAGATAGGAACTATTAAAAAACGTTTGTAATGTATAACAAAGGACTCTCTGGAGATAGACGGCTACATATTAATTCTTAAATAGCTCTGGATTTCAAATATACATGTAGCACTTTCCATGACTAATATTGAATGTTGCTTATTGACAAATAATGTGATATTTTGATGATTAAAATAATCGTTTTGGCAAAATTAAAATCAATAGTGTTTTTATAAAGAGCATTAATAGAAGGAATGCTACCAAGATTTATTGTTTATTCTCGTGTGTACGAGTATTTATATTTACATCTTTTAAAATATACGCATATACAAATATATATATATATATATATATATATATATATATATATATATATATATATATATATATATATATATATATATATATATATATATATATATATATATATATATATATATATATATATATAGTGTATGACTATGGTTATGCTGAAAGACGTCGCATGATTGGAGAAACGATTTTCGGTACATGTCACGTTTGGTCGCTTGATATGCTTGATATGCCTTATATTTTGACATCTCAGATCGCTCTAATTCTTTCAATGCACCGCTACTTGTTTTCATTTACATGTTCTTTGCTCTTGTTGCTGGTCAAAAAAAGTTCATTCTCATTAAGTACCCGAACCATTTCAGTCTCATGTTTTTCAACATATTTGACCACAGACGTTGTGACAACATTTCTTATAATCTCTTCATTACTTACAAGATCTCCACTTGTTCACGTTGCTTCTTTTCTTAGACATCATTTCACACATTGTAAGCTTTCTCTCGTTTGATAGAGTCCATGTCTGACATTGATACTGCAATTTAGGTATCAAGATTGAACGTATCATTTGTCATTTTTATTTCTATCGGGATAGATTTGTGTTTAAAAATTAGTTTAAGTTCATAATTTAAGTAGCTGGTATTTTTTGAATTATTGTTTTGATCTCTATGACCATTCTTTTTTCGTCTGTAAAAATATCCCTAAGATATTTAAATTCCGCACTTGTTTCAGTTGTATATCATTTATTTTTATGTTGATTGTATTGAGATGGTAATATGGTTTTATACATATATATATATATCCATCAAGTGGATATGCACTACTAGGGTCTCATAAATTCTGTCTATCTATCTATTCGCTAAACCCTGTGCTGCCTTTCAGCGTCAGGGGTAGAAGACTTTTTCTGGAAATGGCCTCGTGTGTGCTGAGGACTTTTTCGCCTTTTTTATTTCGGTGGTTCATCGTTTTCGTGGTCGTCCTCTAGGTCTGTCTTCTTTGTATCTCTGTAGCGTAGCTTGCTGTTGTATGCTCTCTGATGGCAGTCTGCTGATGGGAGCAACCCATTTTATCTGTTGTTTCTTATTATATTCCAATATTGGAATGGTATCATTTCTGTGTCTAATGTCCTCATTTCTCAGGAATTATGTATTAGTAATTAGTACAGATTTGTGTGACGGCATTGACTCTACAACATTGTATTGTCTATATCTATTGAGTATTGTTTAAAATGCCTCGTGGTAGGTATGTTCATGGTTGCTGATCCAGCGGTCCATAGATTCATTCCCTTTAACCCAATGCCATTTTGTAATACATGCATGTGTTTGTGAGCTATTGTCTTGTTCCATATAATGGTGATCCATTCAGTAGTAAAACAACATCATTTATTCATGAGTGGACGAAAGGTGGCAGGTAACAGCAATCTGCTAGTTCCCGTTGTAATCTGGCCATGGAAATACAAAACTTTCAAGATTGACATTCAACACAAATATTTCCTTCAAAGTTCTGCACTTTAGCTTTATACAGCATAATCGTCTCCAATAAAGACCTCCAACGGGATATTAATTATGACCACATTGATGACGTTTATGATTATTGTTTGGCTTTGTATTGGTCACTATTTACATACTTGGAATCACATGTCAAAAAGATATAAGGCATTTCCGGGTATATAAATAGTCATCAGGCGAAACTCCAATAAACAAAAATGTCAGGAATGGGGTCCTAATTAATTCTGCTGAAAGGTCTTCTATATTGTCAATGGGCTCGATTATAGACACCCTGTATATATATATATCCAATCGTTAATATTTACAAACCCATCTCTATATATATATTTATTATCAATAAATCTTATTCTATTTGCTACAGACTGTCTCCATTGATAAGAAGGAAACTTACATTTATGTTTCTCCTTTATAGTTCAAATAGATGTAATGAGAAGTCAACCTTTTTTTATATTTCCGGCTGATGTTTGCTTCCACAACAGACAGAAATTGTCAATCTTAACAATGGGAACATGGCATTGTCCTTCTATACTCTATAAACGTCATTTTCAGAATTCACGGGTTCCTGAAAAATATTGTTAGTGTATTTTCATTTTTGATATATCATTTGCATCATGCAGGATACAATTAATTTTATTATCCCCACGCTATGTCAGATCTACTTCTCCGATGTCTCCGCAGATTTCAAGTAAGACGGACATGTGCAAATCATGTGCATTGTTTGTTGTCTATGGTTTCTATACGTTATATCACCTCGGAATACATCTACGTGCGTCCAGTCTATATGAGCAAATTTCCGTTTTTTCCACTTCTGCGTTCTCTTTTTAGACGTCTACATTGATGAATTTTATGAAACAGGAAATCTGTTCAATTATTTCTTCTCCTCCATACAATTTTTCCTGAAATGAGATATACTACAACGAGATGTGTTTTGTATCTGATTATTGAACAGTGCACATGTATACAACAATTGTTTAGCCTGTAGCCTTCAAGTCCAGTATCACATAGGCAATGTATTTTTCTACTGTATTGCATTTGTCATAATGCGTTAGTGTGTTGTGACATGTTTCAATCTCGTGTGACCTGTATCAATCTCGTGTGACATGTTTCAATCTCGTGTGACATGCTTCAATCTCGTGTGACATGTTTCAATCTCGTTTGACATGTTTCAATCTCGTGTAACCTGTTTCAATCTCGTGTGACATGTTTCAATCTCGTGTGTCATGTTTCAATATCGTGTGACATGTTTCAATCTCGTGTGACATGTTTCAATCTCGTGTGACATGTTTCAATCTCGTGTGACATGTTTCAATATGCTTGAGCTGTTTTTAATCTCCTGCAACTTTTCAGTTTGTTGTGATCAGTTCCAGTCTATTCTGATTTGTATTATTCCGCTGTAACCTGTTTTCAGTCTGCTGTCACCTATTTCCTTCTCGTGTGACCAGTGTCAATTTGTTTAGACTTGTTACAGTCTTGTTTCTTTCACTAAATCACTATTTGATATGGAAAATCGATAATATCATTCTTATTTATGTGATCTAGACTTGATTCTAATATTAATATGATATATTGATCCACCTACCTTGGACAGCTTGACTTGCTGAACATAAGTATCATTTTATGAGTATACATTGTTGGATGATTGTTCTATGAGCATATTGTGACTCTCGGGTGTCAAATCTTATTCATATAACATTTATATACCTACAAATGTAATGTAAACGTATTATGAAGTATCGTGCTTGCATCCAATAGGCGGTACTTAATTACCTGCAATATGCTCCACTATCCATCTCCAACAGCATTAAGATATGTACTTTTAATATAGTCATGCTTTGTTTCTCATGACAATAAACACATTTATGATGTTCATTTCTGTGTTTATATCCTTTCACTTTGCCTTATTCAACAGTTAAAGCTATTATGAATTCGTGTATATCAGGTCGAAAGACGCTGATGTAACAGACAGGTTGTAGAACAAGACAATGTATTATGTTCTTATGCTCCCTACAGATAGTATACGATAAATATGTAAGTAAAGAATACAGTTGAAAGTTTGACAAGAATCACTACTCTCAATAGTAACATGACGGAAATGTATATGCTTTGGTTCTTGTTTGCCAACATGATTCCCTGTTAAAAAAAGATCTTGCAGGGAACGGTTGATGCTGGATGAGGCAGTCGAGACAAAGGAAAATCGTGGGCAGACAGCATCAAAGACTGGACTGGTCAAGACTTGCCCACTCTAATTCGCAAAGTTTAAGATTGAAATCGCTGTATTAATGTCTGTTGAGTCATCAATGTGGTATTCCCACAACCCTTACGATTCATGGATTTATGAATGATTAGAGTCAGCTGGAATTTGACAAGGAACGAGGAAAAAGAAAGAGTGGACATGATTTTGTACACAATCAAAAGTCGTATACAAGCAACTGCTTAAACAATAGTGACTTAAAGTATTGTCTATTGTCTTTCCCCGGGTGAAGGATGGTTGATAGTAACCGCACTTGCCGTGAAGCATAAGGGTGCAGCCTTGATTGTTTTTCCAAGGCCAGCTGTCTCACCTTCATTGCATTGAGTACATTTTTTGCTAAAGTTTTATTTCAGTTGTTGTCTTGATGTTTTCTTTCCACCATTGTCTTGACATACGTTTGGTTCTACATTTGAATATCCATTTGTTATATTATCTTATTGGTATTTAGTTTGGATTCATTCTCATAAGGTGACCGAACCACTTTACTTTCAGTCTTTCGATATGTTCATTACATGATATTATACCTACTCTTATCGAATTTTTTCATGTTTTATTTCAACAAGTTTAGTAACCATCGCAGCTTTTCTCGGGCACTTCATTTAACATGTAACGATTTTTCTTATCTGCGAGAGTGTTAAAGCTTAAGCTTGATACAATGATACCAGAGTGTTGGTAGATTTTATTGTATCTTGTATTGTATCTTTATTCTGGCAGCGGAAATGTGGTTTATTTAAAGAATATTACGCATTCCTTGGACAGCAAAGATTACTAATGAAGAATATCTTAGAAGGATGGATGTGATAAGATGAATTATTGATAATATACGAAAGACAGTCAACATTTTTTGGGCACATAATGGGAAGAGGAGGTATTGAGAATATAGTGACAACAGGAAATATAGACGAGAAACGATCAAGGGGAAGACCCAGAGAAAAGATATTGGACAGTTTGACTAAATGGCTTCGATTGACGACACCAGCAGAGATGATGACATATATGAGAGATCGATGCACATAAAGAAGTATGATCACCAACGCCATTTGCCACTGCACTTGATGATGATGTTCTTTATTGTAGACTTTATATTAGCTTATTTGTAGATATTATCTGTTGTTTGATTTCCATTTTGTTCTTTGGAAGGATAAGTAATACTGCAAGTTAGTAAGTCATGGTGTGTGCTTTCTGTCACGTTGTTTATATCTCACTGTCTAGTATTCCATTTTCGGAAACAAATACTGCCTAGATAATTAAAAATTATTTGGCTTGTTCTACTTTGGTTTTATCTATTGGTATATCCATTGGCGTTGCAGACCTGCTAATTTTCATAAGTACTTAACCCATATTTAGTTTTGTAAATTTTATGATTGAATCATATCAGGAAAATTACGTCAGATAATGATGTAAGAAGAAACGTACTGAGATGATTCAGAGCAGTTATAGAAATCAATGTTAACTAAGGTCCTGTTCCCGTTCTCAAAATCTCAAAAACCTTCAGTAACTGGGGTTGGTGGGGGGATGAAAGTTTGAGAGTTGCTGACAGGAAGGAGAAAAGAGGAGGGGGGGGGGAGTACTAACGAAAGTTGGTGTCAACAAAACTGTTTTCAATGCACTAAATTACATTGCTTGAAATTGGAAAAATTTTCTAAAAATCTGAAAAAAATATGCTTTTCTCTTGGAAAATAAAAGTGTATGCGGAGGAGGGGCTTATAATTTTTGGAAAATATTTAGCAGAGGATGGAGGTGTACCTGATTTCTTAACATATGTTAACATAGGGGTGGGGGGTCGAGGGTCAAAAATCGGCAAAACATTGTTGACGTCAATAATGGACAGCCACCAATTCAGTCAATTTCTTCTGAGGTGTTTATTCTCAAACTTCTGTTGGATCACTCCTGTAGCAAGACAATGGCCGTACTAGCTTTCCAGCAGGATACAGTCCAGAAAATGAAAATACGTTGTGTCGCCATGTTATTTGAGCCAATAGCCCGACACATTCCTTTCGCTGGTCATTCCATCAAATAGAAGTCAATATAAAACACCTAAACTTAATTATGTCTGACTCAACATACTGAAAGATTGTTATTGAATAAATGATTTCCAAGAAGAACAAAGCACATTAGCAGTGATATTTATTGACCATAAGCAAGCATAATATAGGTTCTGTGAAAGTGACTTTTTCTGAAGATTAGCATAATGGGAATAGAGGGAAAAGTATTAGACGGATACAGAACATCATGCCAAACAGAACAATAGCCACAGCTATGATGGTACATTATCCCGGAAAAGAACATTGGAGATGGGACTGACTTACGGCTCCCGTTTAAGCTGCAACCTTCATTATCTTCATTGATGATTTGGTGAAATATCTCAATGTATCAAAGGAATTGTTTACTGATGATCCATAGACTACTGATAAATATCCCTACTTGGCAAAGGTAAAGACCAACATAGCTCTCCTCGCAATCTCAGTATATTGTAACTTTTGTAGAAAAATAAATACGAAGAAAACTTCTTACAAGATTTTCTTTCGAAACTACAATTTAGCCAAAATATCTGACAACATGAAAATTAATGGGAAAATATTAATAAAAGAAACGTTTCTGTCTATTCTGGATTAAAGCTAGGCAGAACACTAAAATACCACATTCAAAATCTCAGAGAAAATGCAGGTGAACGCCTAAATCTCATTAAGAGACAACCTAATACAGACTAGAGAGTAGACAAGCAAACTTTCCACCAACTGTATCTCAGGTATATGAAATAAGTAATAGATTATAGCCTATCTCTGCAGAGCATTTTTAGCAACATCATCATATTTCTGAATCGGGTGCAGAATCAAGTTCTGAGACTAATCTCTAGAGGGAGGCCATCAACACCCACATCAGTATCTGAGATAGATGCAAATGTAGACCCGCTGTATATTAGACGGAAACGAACCATGACAGAAGTAGTAGAACGATACAAGAAACAAAGTAATGACCACTCAAATAAAGTACTTCCTATCCTATAAACCCTTAACCTTTCATGGTCGTAGGGGTACCACATTGAATGCCTCGCACACGTAGTCCTCCAGCGATTTCTGTCTTCAATGATGCGAACGGGTGAGGTAGAATCTTGTCTTATTTAGTCCTTGATGTTGTCTGTTCATGTTTGTATTTTCCCTCTTCGTCTTCTTCGACGGTTCCCTGCAGTATTGCTTTTGAGAAGGAATCATGTTGGCATACATGTCCAAACAGTGCAATTTTCCCTCTTTTCACAATTGAAAGCAATGGTTTTTGTGAACCTGTATACAGCTCTATTTTAAAGATAAAGAACTTATTGAAACTTGGAAACAAAAACAAAAAAATTAATACAACTATTTTTATTGGATATTGCCGAAGACGAGGATTCAAACACCATCTACTGTCAAAGAAAGAACTGGAAAATAAATTCCTCGAACAAACTACATGAGAAAAATTGCATTATATCCAAACACAATTATTAGATGAAACAGTCAATATATTAACACTCTCAACAATTTTGAGTACATGTGTCGTAGAAACCATAAACAGTTTTCCATCAATAGTAATCAAGGCTTGCACTGATGGGTCGGCATTCATGGTCATATATTTTGCAGGATATGACAGCCATATACAATACCATGATGGATCTTAATACAAGTTGTGTGACTCCTGTGGAAGAAATTGTTCAAATTATGAAACAAAGGTTGATATGATAAAGACAAACGTTGAATTAGTACAGAAACAAGTTGATCTCATGGAACAAAAACCATCAGAAATAGTCATATTTACAGACTGCATGTTTGTTGTGGATGCACTTAAACAGACCCCAAATGAAATTATAGACATTGTCTACATGGCAGGAGCTGCACACAATTGTATCTCGGCATATCCAAACAGTGTGACCCTGCAATAGATCCATGGACATAGTGATCTAGAAGGAAAGTAAATAGCAGATATACTTGCAAAACGAGCGCCTCAAAATAGAAAAAGCAAAGACCTTGTAGAATGGAAATCGTCAATAAGATTCTCAGAAACACCAAGTAAATCTGACTGACCAGATGTGCAAATGGGCTGAATATTCAAAATGTATTCAGTAAAATGACACGGCAAAAAAGACAATGACAACATTAAAAAAAACTCTGCAGGAGAAATCAGTCCCCTATATTTCAGTTTCGGACGTGGCTTGCAAGAGTCAATAGCTATTTAAATTGTATCGGACCCCAGCAGTACCCATTTGCGGAGACATCTCTCATCCTAGCGAAACAGTAGAACCCTTTCTTATTGACTATCCTACCTTTCAACTGCCAGGAAAATACTCTTACAGGCACCCCTAACAGTTACTAACCCACTGAATAGATAACTGAGTACACTTCAGAAGACCTCCACATTTTTAAGACTGTCATTCTGCTGCCAAGAGTAGACCTACTCAGCAGCATTTGGATATCGACAACAACAACAACAACACAGTAGCTGCTATATGTATGCTGTTTGGCCTGATACATCCGACTTCAGCATGGTCACTATGGCCCTATGTGTGATGGAACAACCAACACTACCCTAAAATATCCTTTGTCGCTTCTTAGAACACGCATGGAAAATGAACAATATTGCTATTCTTTGATGTCCTTTCGGGCCCCGGCAATACACTTTCTTACGATATTAATAACAATATTGACAATTTACAAAACAATGTCACGCGATAATTTAGAAGACAATTTCACGCGACAATTTACGAGACAATGTCACGCGACAATTTAGAAGACAATTTCATGCGACAATTTGCAAGAAATTGTAACGCGTTCCCTAATATCTATTCTACGTTTCGGCTTTTCATATGAAGAACGTTTGTGGTTACAAAAACTAGAAGCGTTTCACTTTGAACTTGTAATACTGTAATTGTCTCATTTAATGGCGAAAATTGCAGTTTTAATACTTTAAACTGGGTGTATAAAACATAAATCTGGCATAGTGCCACGTATAAGAAAACAATACGGCTGTTTTAAGCTAGTAGGGGTTTTCTATCTATGACAATTGGCAACATTGACCGGAAGTAGCAAACATTGTTATTGCCATGTTAAAATTGTAAAACAATAATAAATTGTATATTGCGGAATCGTGCCTGTAATTATATTATTTGTTTTAATGAAGTACTGCATAAGCTGACTCCGTTTAATTTGGCTACAGCACCTTCAGCTAAGAAAAAAAGGACACTTGATGAAGAAAGGTGAGTATTTCAAGAAAAATGGGAACTACAGTATTTTTGTGCAATGGTAAATGGAAATATACATTGTTTAGTATGCAATAACAGCATTGCCACGCCAAAAGAGTACAACTCAAAAAGACATTATAAAATAAGCCATCGATCCTGCGATAAATATGTGGGCTTAATGCGTGTTTCAAGACTCCAGGAATTGAAGGCTAACTTGATACAGCAACAGACATGTTTTACAAAAATAGATCAAGCCAATGTCGCTTCCGTTACTGCAAGCTATGAACTCAGCCGAATGGTCGCCATGAGTGGGAAATCTTACAGTGAAGGAGATTTCGTAAAGTATTGCCTTGTAAAAGCTGTTGACATTGTGTGCCCACAGAAAGCACAGTTATTTAAGGATATTTCGTTAACCAGGAATACTGTTGCTGGACGGATTGATGAATTGGCAGATGCTTTGAAACAACAGTTGAAGGCTGCATCATCCAAATTTGAACATTTTTCTATTGCTATTGATGAGACCGTTGACATCACTGGAATAGCACAGCTTGCTGTTTTTATTAGGGCCTGTGACAGTGAATTTAATATTTATGAAGAACTAATTGAACTAATCTCAATGCATGAGACTACAGCGAGCGAAGACATCTTTAAAAAAGTCGAGCGGATTCTGGATGACTATGATTTTGATTTGAGTAAAATTGTATGTTTATCTACTGACGGTGCTCCGAATATGGTTGGCAGACATAATGGTGTTGCTGCCAAGTTGCGAACAAAAATTGAGAACTCGTATCCAGATTCATCATTTGCACATTTTCATTGCATTATTCATCAACAAAATTTGTGTTCAAAGAATTTGTTTTAAAATCGAATCACGTGCTTAGTGTGGTCACTAAAACAGTGAACTTTATCAAATGCAATGCTCTCAACCATCGTCAATTCAGTCAGCTATTAGAAGACATGGATAGTCAGTTCACCGATGTTCCATTCTACACAGCAGTCCGTTGGTTGTCGTGTCACAAAGTGCTGAAAATATTGTATTTGCTGAGACCAGAAATTACTTTATTTTTGGAGATTAAAGGTAAAAACACTGATTAAATAAAAGATGAAAGTTTGGTCCAGGATCTAGCAATTGCTGTGGACATTACTGCACATTTAAGTGATCTTAATTTGAAATTACAAGGCAAAAACAAAATCATCACTCAGTTGTACGACGATATCAAATGTTTCATTACCAAAATTAGCTTATAGAAAAAAACAGTTGTCACGTGAAAATTTGATTCATTTTCCTAATTGCAAAGAACTCAAAAACCAGGCCAATGCTGAATCTGTACTTACCTTTGCTAAATATGCGAATCACCTAGATTTATTGTCAGAAGAGTTCCAGGAAAGATTTAGTGATTTCTCAACTTTTGAATACCATTTTGCATTATTCTTTGCACCATTCAACTTTGATGTTGTTAAAGCAGAGGAAAACTTGCAGATGGAGTTATTAGAAATGCAGTCTGATTCTACACTCAAAGCAAAGTATCTAGAAGTCGGGATACCTGGCTTCTATTCATACCTGCCTGAAAAGTTTACAAACTTCAGAAAGTTTTCAACTAGGATTATGGCAACGTTCGGTTCCACCTATGTGTGTGAATAGTTATTTTCCTTCATGAAATTAACAAAAACTTCTCAGAGAACAAGGCTGACCGATGAACACTTGTCATCCCTGATGAAGGTCGGAACTGCAAATACATTTCAGCCAGATATACGAAAAATTTCATGAAAAAGAGACATCAAATCTCAGGACAAAACACTTATTAAAGAGTAAAAATGATTGGATGTTCTTAAATAAATGTTGCATTACAATTGTTATATTTGGCGTTGTGGGTTGTTAGCTTAATAAAACCGTTGTAGTAGGCGTACACATTAATTAAATATAATTCAATAAGATTACAGTGTTTCTCAGAATTGTTAGTGTGGCCCACCGGTATACTCAAAGTATCTTATGCGGCCCATGGTGCTTTTTGAGTTTGACACACCTGTTCTAAATCGTCTGCATACCGTCAAGTTGTGTGGAACTCATTGTGACCTAAACGAAACCGCTCTATACTTGATCAATATTTAACTGGATGTTTAACCAATTATTGCAAAAGAAGAAGACTGTTAGAAATTATTTAAAAATATGTACGTTTATTTCTGTACAACTATTTGTTTCAATTGCCTGTTTAAGAAGTTATATCTCATCAACATTGTCAGAAAATTAAGTTAGGTAAAAAGAAATTAAATTAGAAAAGACACAATGAAACGTGTTTTCTTGTTGTTAACATTAGTATGCTTTTTATAAATGACATCATCAATTTATTTGGCATATTTGCTTCCTCCCACCCCCCCCCCCCCCCTTTACATGCTAACCACTTCCCTAAATAACATTTTACCAAAAAACATCTGAGAGACACAGAACATAGAAAAACGTTTCAATTTTAAATGTTTTTTATTAGTTTATTACAAAAACATGATTAACATTTGACAGGGTTAACACCTTAACTTTTGTCAAAGCTTCTCCCGTGTCAACAACTGTCAAACTTTTTCAAACACCCTTCCCCTAATTGTTGTTGTAATTTATGAACAGCACCAAAGGTTGGGATAACACTGACCTCACCAACCACAACAATGTTCGTTTTAAAAGCATTGTTTATTGTCTGTGTACAAGAAACAATGGGAAGTTTGAGGACTTTTCCTCCCAACATAATTGTCAGATTTCGTTCATTTATTAGTAAAATGTCAGGGAAAGTTCTGTTTCCGTTTCTAGCATATGCCGGAAATCAGTGATGTTATGATTTATTATGATTTTTAGTTACCGTCAGTAGAGGTTAAATTAGATGTTTGAATATTGTAGTAAATATATGCTTAATGCTCTGCTTTGTATTGTTCAAAATATCTCGGCCACCACTTTCCATTTCTTTTTGATTCATTTTTATATATTATATAATCTAAATATATGAACAAGATATATACAATTATTCAATAACTAAAATATAATTTTACTAAGTATATATTAAAATATGGAGTGAACGTTTCGACTATATTGTTTTTATCAAAGAGGTAAAGAAGGCTGTAGGGCAAATAGTTATTTTGTTTTCTGGATTTTAATATTTAGTTCATTGTAAATTGTAAATAAAAGTGTCAATAAATAGTTGTTAAAACTAATTTCCTATAATAACATCTTTTTATTCACAAATTGAGAATTTATTTCTAAACAAATTCGAGCAAACGAAAATTCAAAGGTGACAACATAATATTAACACTGTTATACATGTCAGGAGAATGATTAGGTTGTAGGGTGACCACGGCCGTGTCGTGCTAAGAAGCAGAGAGGCGACCACATCAGGCGACACTAATCAAAATACATTGTCGGAGGCGGCATTTTGAAGAAAAACTATTTAAGGGAGATGGATTTTTGAGGACTTACATCATACTAAGAAAATCTACAGCACGGACCTGAGAGTAACCACCCCAATTCATTAGCTTCTCCTTCACAGCACGGCCCTAAGAGTGACCACCCCAATACATTAGCTTCTCCGTCACAGCACGTACCTGAGAGTGACCACCCCAATTCATTAGCTTCTCCGTCTACAGCACGGACTTGAGAGAGTTACCACACCAATACATTAGCTTCTCCGTGATGACGGTTGCTAATGACATAGCTGAGCAGCTGACATGGAAGCAAATATTTTATCTGTGACTTGCGCAGAGACTTTGAAAGAAGATCACGACATAATCCCCTCAGTAGGAGAAGACATTTCACCTCGTAACATTGCACTCTACAAATGTTTTGTTTAACACAGTCATCTTGTGCTTGCACAAGCTCTATACAACTTCCATACCCTTCAGAATGACAAATATATATTAATCTCAAGTTGCAAATAGAAAAAAAAACTTCACTTCTTGGCATACGGAACAAGAGTGGCAAGCTAGCTCTCATTCCAATTATGTCATCATGTTCTAAATGAAAGCGGTTATCTTCTAATTCATAGAGTACATTTTCTCGCTAAACGCAGTGATTCTAATTCACAGCAGTTATACACAATATACCAAAGAGCTATATCTGGACAATGCATTCAATAAATACATTTACGATTATTATAATCAAGATACCTTTTTCGACAAAATGTACATAGGTAGCTCACCTGTCATACGGTGTATATGTACTTTCGCTAACAATTCCTTCCCATATAACAAAATAGAACACATCAGAATTCGTGGATGGTTGAAGTACTCTGCTTGAAGATGTAGATAACGAACATAACAATAACACTTGTTCATTGAAAAAAATACCATAATTTTTTGAGTCGGCAAAAGACCTGGGTAGTTTGAAATATCAACAAATCAACTCCCATGATTTACGTTGAATTAATTGACTGTTGTATGTGCTTGGATCACCAAGAAGTGTTTGCCTATTGTGCATCCTTGCTTGCCTATTATGCATCATTGTTTGCCTATTGTGTTTGTTTGGATCACCAGGAATTGTTTGCTTTTTATGTTTGTAAGTATCACCACGCTTTTGTTTGTCTGTTATGTTTGTTTGTATCACCATGCATTTTTTGCCTGTTGTATGTGTTTCGATCACCAAGAATTGTTTGCTTATTGCGTTTGTGTGGATAACAAGGAATTGTATGCCTGTTATGTATGTTTGGATAACCAGGAATTATGACCGAAGAAGCCTGTGTTTCCTATGTACATTAGGGATGAGGTTGTTCTATGTGCACTAGGAAGTCTGTTTTCTATGTGTTCTATAGAGCCTGTGGTTTTATGTGCACTAGAGAGTTGGTAGTTCCCTGGCAATATATTTCATATCGTCAGACTCTAATTATACAAAGCTTTAGGAATAAACTTCCAAGTCTCAGTACTCATCTCTTTGCCACGAAGCCTCTAAGTTTTGGTATACATTTCTTTAAGAATAAGCCCCCCCCCCACATTTCAGTATATACAGCTGTAAGGGGAAGTCCCCAAATCTCTCTATACTAAGTTTTGAGGAGACGTCTCCAATTTTGAGTATACAAAACTGTGAGGAGAAGGCCATCAACTCTAAGCATACAAAACAAAGCTGTGAAGAGAAGCCCTCCCTCCCCCAATCTCTCAGTAGACAAAGTTTTGATGAGAAGTCTTCAACTATCAGTAGACACAGTTTTGATGAGAAATCAATACAAATCAAATAATATAAACAAGTATATCATAAAAATTACAGAAATTATTGTTTTTTCAAAACTTTCGCCTAACGCAAATAAATCTGTGTACAGTATGACAAATAGATATACGTAAAAACCAAAGGATTAAACTCTAGTTTTACATTGAACAAACGCACGAAATTTACGGTGCTTTCTTTTCTTTTATGTGTTTCTTTACACTCAAGACAAGTTGTTCGAAACGTCGATTTCGGGTCTTTGTTCAGAGTAAAACTGCAGCTTTCCGCATTTTGAGTGGAGCATTTCTTATAAGTATTTGCCTTATGACAGCATGATTACTTAAACATTAGGCAGCGAAAAAAAGATACTCGAATCACATTTAGTATCATTTCTCAGGATCCCGCTACCCCACTCTCTTTACAAAGGTGTAAATTGTACAGTACTAGTAGACGCCACCACATATTTAATTCTTTCCCTTTTCATAAATTGTATGTTCATCATTAATCATTGAAATATTTATTTATTGAGAGTCGGGGCTAGTTATGTAAAGCAGAACTATTTTAACCCTAACACAAACCCTAAAATAAATTAATATTTAAATTATTAAATGATGAAAATGAAACTTAAAAATATAGACAAGGGAAATAACTCGACCATGTGGTGGCGTCTACTTGAACTGCACCGGCGTATCCACTAATTGAAACTCTTATTTACTTTGTTTTGAGAAAACTTGTATTGATAATTAACCGAACTCTTTATTCACATCATCTCTATCCTACCTTGATGTATACATCTACGCCGTATCTTATTTGAAGCGTGGCATGTGGCAGAAAGCCAGGTGTCATAGATTTAACTCAAAAACTTTAACAGTCATTTAACAATGAGTTCAAACCTTATTATAAGCATATGTACGCGTTGTTAAAGTAACTTGAAGCCAAGCAGAAAATTAGGATATGTATCATTCCAGACGGGTACGAAAAAAAAACATACAGTGAAGCTAAATGAACACGAAATGTTGATATTCCATGTAAAGTGACACGCCAGTTTTAAGATGAGTGCATTCTAAAATTAAGGTAAAACGAACTTTCATATTTTTGATATTGTAGCTTTTTAATTAGTGACTTAAATTTTTCATTACTCCGTGTTTTCGCCTTTTCACCGAATGGATCATAGTTTTCCAAAATGTTCTAATTGTTATCAAAAATTATGTCTTATCGATGTAAAATAATTCAGTAATATCATATAAACATGGCCTTGAGAGGAGATGTCTCCTTCAATTCTACGAGATGTCTCCTTCAATTATACGAGATGGCCACGCAAATATTGTGAAGATATTCATTACATGAAATGTCAAACACGATCTTGCAGGAAACGGTTGAAGATGGAAGAAGCAGATGGTCAAAGGATAGAAATGGGAAGACAACATCAGAGACTGAACAGGTAAATATTTTCCCTCACTTATCAGGATTGCCGGAGATAGAGATCGATGAAGAACGCTGTGTGTTGATGAATTCAATGTAGTACCCTACGACCTTGACGAGTTACGGGTTTATTGATGGATTGATGGATTCATGGGTGAATAATCTATTGAAGAGTCATTGAGCAAGCCAGTGTGGTATCGCGGCAGGAAAAGAGGATGAATGCTAACAACACTTTTAACTGAATGCATGTTGTAATTGTAAGAGGCGGTTAAGAATGTTTTAGAGATGGTCTTGGCTGACTAAAAGGCAATGTGACTCACAAGACATGCTGAAATCGAATATTTTCGGCTGAAATGATCAGATATCACAGCCTAACTGTACGTTATAATACAACTCAATCAGATCTCCGGACTACATTCTGTTACATGAAAAACGTTTTTGAATAAATTTAGTAGATGAAGAAGAAATAAAACGAAACACATGTCAAAACGAACAAACGTTTCGATCAATACGTCTTTATCAAACAACGAATAGAAACCCGAAGACACTTCCCAATCTACAAAATTAAAGATAAAAAATAAAACAAATTAAGACAACAGATCAGCGCATGTCCGCGTGAATATGCTGAAATAAAACTATCCAATAAATACACTCATGCTAAGAACGAGACATGTTAGAAATAATCTGCATCTATTGTGTTTCAATCACATTTCTGTTTCTTGCTAATGTGAAACAGTCATTCTATATGTATGACTGTATGTATATACTCCACAAATCGCCCTCAACAAGACTATACACCATAGATCACTCAACAACACTATACGCCGTAGATCGCCCAAAAAGACTATACACTATAGATCGCCCAACAAGAATATACTCCACAGATCGTAAAACAAGAATATACTACACAGTTCGCCCAACAAGAATATACTACACAGTTCGCCCAACAAGAATATACTACACAGTTCTTCCATCAAGAATATACTACACAGTTCGCCCAACAAGAATATACTCCACAGATGACCCAAAATAAATACACACCAAAGATGGCCCAACAGGACTATACACTTCAGATCGTCCAAAAACATTATACACTGCAGATCACCCAACAAGAATATACCAAATTTTCGAGACGAGAATGATAATCTGGTCCTAATGAGTAATCCTTAATGATAAAGTATTACCCGTTCCATATAAAGATCTTTAGCTGTAATTGACAGCTACAAGTCAACGTCAGCGTATTTCGAGACTCTGAAAAAGGCATCAAGTAATAGCAACACTCTCACATACATAAGGAGCGACTAAGGAAGGTTAGTAGTCTTGTTGGACGATCCCTTGCCCAGTAGAAAATGTGACCCAACACTGCAACGTTTTTTTAAGTGCAGATATTTCAAACATGCTACACTTTTCCTTCTCCAGAATACATCATATATTCAAGAGTAACAGAAAATACTAGTAAAAGGAAGAAAATACTAGCACAAGGAAGAAAACACTAGTAAAAGAAAGAAAATACTAGTAAATGGAAGACAATACTAGTAGGCTTAAAAGGAAGAAAATAGTTGTATAAGGAAGAAAATACTAGTATAGGGAAGACAATAAGACAACGACGATTACACAGGAAAAAAAGAGAAATTAATAAACGTATAAATGTATAATTTTAGTAATGAACAAAGAGTAGAGAATCATATTTTTGCTATAATGTGTTAAACTAAAGAGGATAACGAAACATCAAACATATGTTTCATTCTTCCACCACAATAAAAGTTATATTTACAAGTATATCCAATGACGTCATTTTTATGCGCTTGTACACGTGATACAACAAGATGTCAGACAGGGATGTGTACTTTCACGGAATTTATTCTCCATATACAGTGAAAACATATTGCAAGCAATTCATAATATTTCATGAATATCATGTGTTCGACAAAATTAAATAATTTCAAATAAGCAGACATCGCCCGAAGACGGTTGTGTCAGGCCACTTGCGCAAATAAAGCGGCAACAAAACGCATTTCCATTCTCTGTCTGCGTTCGTTCTCAAACTCCTGCAGATTAGCAGGATGTAGTCCGGAGAACGGAATGCGTTGTGTCATGGTTTACAGCATTGCTGCGATAGCTGCGCCTTTCGGCCTGACACATCCGACTTCAGCATGGCTTTGGGTCACTTACCCTATATGGGATGGGACAGCCAACTCCATCCCATAACCTCCTTAGTCGCCTTTTACGACATGAGTGGCAGGTAAACAGTGTTGCTATTCTTTGCTCCCCTTTCGGGCCCCGGCAACACACGGGCGAATTTGTCTTTAAAACGCTTCTTCTGTCCTCGGGCCGTGAGATTGTTATCTAGAACTCTCTATATAGCTTAGTAATATCAGTGAAAGACAGAGACATATTCTTAAATAACAAGAAGTTAGAAGTTATGGTTGTTTAATAAACTACAATTTACCTGCGTGCGAGATCAAAGTTAATGACTCACTTCTCATATAGCTCAACCAGTTCATATATTTTGGCACGATAACATCAGAAGGAAGGAGTACAATAGAGATTATTGTTTTATTACAGAATAGGGCATGAAAAGGCAGCATACGTAAATATTAAAAATATACCATGATATAAGCCTTATCATTAACAGTCAGGAAGACAATTCGTTAGGGCTATACAGCACCGACTCTAAAAGATGGATCATAGTCTTAGGAATAACAAAAAATGAACAGGATATTAGAAAATTAGAAGCAACATATATTTGATTCTATTGAAGAATCTTGAGAATATTATGCACAACTAGAAAAGACACTGGTGTTGAGTGAAATACGAGATGGTAATTACTTAATAAAATCAAAGGCAATATTTTATTATTGTGCATGAGATCTGGAGAACATGCACCAACGGACAACGGACACCATTGAATATAAGAGAGACCACGGACGACAACGTAATAAAATATTAGAGAATTTAACATCGTTGCATATAACCAACACCTTCAAATACTTAGGCGTAACATTCTCTTCAGATGGAAAGATGCACACCAAAATAGACATTCGTTGCAGCAAAGCGAATCAAATACTGGGTCAATTATCCCCTCTAATGCAACACAAAATGCTACCAATGACAACAACAAAAACATCTTATCCAAAGTATCTTCATTCCAACCATGTGCTACCAATGTCAGACATGGTCCTTAACAACAAAACATAAGAGATAGCTGGTTACAACCGAGATGAGATGTCTGAGAAAAGCCACAGGAGTGACCAGAAGACACATAATTAGAAACGAGGTCATAAGAGAAAGAGTGGGTGTCATATCAATTCTACAATACATACAAAACCAAAAAATACAAAGGTTCGGTCATCTGGAAAGAATGTCGTGTGATTCATTAGTTTATAAAGCATATACCAAGAGAGAAGAAGCAGAAAGAAGAGCCAAGGGTAGACCTAGAGTACACTGGATCGACAACATCAAAGAGACATTACACGAACATCAAATAACATTATCTGAAGCTGCCAAAAAAGCGAGAACAAGAACACTGTATCTCTCTCGACAACCGTAAAGGGTAAAAGAGGAAGGAAAGAAGAAGAAGAAGAAGCATAGAACAAAGACAACAGAGATTCTGATAATATCGTAGACTTTCTTATACTAAATAGATAGTTGTAACATTCATTATCGCTTACCCCAATCAGTACTGTACCTGATATACGTGTGAAAAAAATCTTAATAAAAATAGACATCAGTCCGACGCATCATGCTTATACATTATTCCCTTCTCCAGTCTGATCCTGACACCCGTGCCGCTTTTCGCGGCTTACTTCTGGTGGCCTATAGGCGCGACAAAAATCAGAAGGACATCTTGGTCCATAGCCACCTTAAGTCTTCTGTTCCCGACCATTATGACACTGTTCGTTGCTCACGTGGCCGTCAGGTGTCCTTATGTAGTCCAGATGCGCTCCATTTCATTTCCATGCCACTTTCTTCATCCATGAGATCTTTACATGTGAATCCGGTAATGTTATTTACGTGATAATATGTAAACGCTGCGGCAAGCAGTACATCGGGGAAATAAGATTGAGCGATCGCTTTTGTAACCATCTTCATGCCATCAAGCACAGAGCATCTACTCCTGTGGACACACACTTCAACAGCGATGACATCATTGTGCTCTTGATATTCAGGTCACTACCATCAGATCCTGCACCACCGATGATAGATCTAGGTACGCTCTAGAAAATCGTCTTATTTTTTAATTGGGTACCCTCAAGCTTTTTGGACTCAATTCCGATCACTCTTTTGTCTAGCACTGGCTTGGTATGATCTTTGTCTTTATTCATGTTGTTTCTTCATTTACGTCATCTTTTTGTTCGTTTCGTTTTCACATATATTTACACTTTTTATGTACTTCCTGTCCTTTTGGCATCTCATTTCCATATTTCCGTTGGATACGTTTGTGAGTTGTGATAATTTCCATTCGTCGTCTTTTGATGTTTTGTGCGTATCTTGATAAAGACCTTTTTTGAAACGTTGAATATGTTTTGTGTATTGTAATTTGCATGTTTTCTTGTTTGCACATCATTACCCACTAGTTTTAGTGATAACCCTTCGTGTCTAAGTGAAACCGTTTTAAAAACCTGTGTTTTTCATAAGTAAAAATAGAAAGCACAATTTAAATCTTATAATGGAACAAATTATCCATATTAAATATGAGGTAGATTGTATTAACAATGTAACACTGACGAGTTGGTTTGCTTGTCAGCTGTAAGTGTACACGTAACAGTAATATCGGGCACACTGTGTTGCATATGTGTTAGAGATCTCACCTGTTGTAGCACCTACACGAATTCATTTGCAGCGGTTCGATTTATGTGAGTTAAGTGTGAAACAAGAAGCTGAAATCTCTGGGAAAACTGTCAGAGCTAGAGGAATACCACTTTACCGAAGTCAAGAGGGTGCCGGTTGATTGACACGCTTAAGCTAGGTCACACGAGTGTAACTGACGAAGTGTTGTAGAGACAATTCGCACCAGTGGACTTGTGATTACAAAATCGAACATGTTCTCACACCTCCTCCTCGCACACAAATCAGTACTTATCTGAAAGACTATTAATGATCGATTGACTCAAATCAGTTATGATTCAGCCCTACAATTACCGTACGTTTATATTGAAGTGTCAGAGTTGACGCCAGGGAGGCGTGAAGTTGTATAAATGATTGTACATATTAAGACATAATAAAAGAGCAATGAATGCCCATGCGATGTGTAGGCATGGTAGTAGATATAGTTTTGTTACGATGAGAGTAAAAATGTGTGTTCTGAAAAAGTACTCGGTGGCTCAGTTGAAGTTGATAATCACAGCAAATATCATCCGAGTGGTTGTCATAACGAGATCTAGTATTCTCAAATTATAAACAGAGGCCACAGAATATCAGCTACAGTTCCGTTACAATACTTGACTTTCACAGTCGGTAGTTTGTCAGCGTATTCCTCAATCATCTTAATCGTCTCTTACGTATGAACTCAAAGGTGACTGTGCCACAATTATTTTCTCCTCTGACTGAAGTATAACATCCGGTGACAATAAAATCAAGTTCCAACGCATGACTTTCATATTTGTCAAGTTTTCATCATTTACTTAACATAATTATCTCTTACGACATGGATGAAAGAACTAATCAATTTAGCAGTGTCCTGCTGTCTGTCCACGAATGATACATATATGAAAACACATTGTATGAAAGCAAATATATATATATATATTGTTATATATATATATATATATATATATATATATATATATATATATATATATATATATATATATATATTATATGTAAACATAATAGTAGTTTCTTCATTAAATTTACTATGAGTAGGTTGTCACTAAGTTTTTTTTTAAATTCTTGCTAGTGTCATATATTTGAAAGATTAGTATTAGTCATTGTACTTCCTTTTTCGATATAGTTAAACTTGTTCTTACTTTTCATCCCCATTACTACTGTTCAAAGAATCTTGTTCAAACATTATAACGTTCTCCATTATTATCCTCTTATCCGTTTTTCCAGACTTTTGTCTGGTAACCTATAGGTGTGAGAAAAATCTTAAGCACATCTTGGTTTGTAGTCACCCCAGTGCTAATGTTTCATGCCATTTTGGCACGGTTCGTTGAGCACGCCTGCGTTGCTACACATATTCCTATGTAGTGCAGATCCACGCCGTTTCATTTCCTGCAGCCACTTTCACCTTCGACGATGAATTTATTTCTGAATCCCGTAATGTCCTTTACATTATCATTTGTTAACGCTGTGACAAAAATGTATAGGTGAAACATTTAATATAGGAAAACGACAAAGTAACCGTTTCTGTCAATATATTGGTGTCATTAAACACAGATTGCCTATTCTTGTCGCTATACATTTCAATGGCGCTGATAATCGTAGTACCCATGAAAATCGGAGCATTGCTTTAAAATATTGTACTACAGACGATAGAGATAGGTTCTCTCTCAAATATATTGCAATTTGAATCAATAAGCCATGTGGTCTTAATACCGACCATTCATTTATTTAGATTTTGGTTGTGGGACCTTTGTTGTATTTTTATCCATGTTGTTTTAAGTCATAGTTGTTTTATTTCACTCTCATTCCCGATATTTGTTAATGTGCATCTGTATGACAACAGTTGTATATGCGTTCTTTATTTTTATTGTGAATGTCTCTTCTGTTAATCATATGCCGTCTAATGCTTTTGTGATAGTGTCATTATTGTACCATTCTCATGTTTATGTTCACTGTTTCTCTTGGTTTGTTTTTTTGTTTTGTGTTTTTTAAACCTTATTGTTGAATCGTTGAAGCTGTCTTGCATACTGTAATTAGTATTTTTTTATACCCATACCGTATAGTTTGGTAGTCTGTGGGTTTATTGTATAGCTGATCGACTTTGTGATTTACGTAAGTACTATTATTATACAGATTTGCAGCAATCTCACTATTATCAACTGTTGCTACAATTAGGATAATCACTCCGCAGTCTTCCGGATTTCCAACAGATGTGGTAATGTTGCATTCGCCAAATGCGCTTACATCATGTCTGTACATTACTTTTCCTTAATTTTTGTGAATAAATACCCTAATTGTATAAGTGTTGTTTAAAACCACGAAATCATATGCTTCAATTACTGATTTATTTTTACTAATATTTCCACTACTTTTAACATTTGTATTGTGAAAAAGTATTGCCAAAAGCAGTAAAATATAAGTAAATATTTAAGGAAAGAAAACTAGATATATCACAAACTTTCTTACATTTTGTTCCACAACTAGAAAATTAAATATATGGCGGCAAAGTACCCACCTACATAATCTAGTAAAAACACAGTTGGATATGCCAGCAGATCAGACAACATTTCCTGCAGCGATAATCTCATTCCTTTTTTAATGCTATATTTTTAAGGTATCATTTCCAATACATACGCCGGTTCATACTAAACAGATGATGTTGTGATGTTCATCCATCACAGGTGATAATAACCATTTAGTACATTCACTTTCGAAGTTCAGTTATAGTTATGTTCTTGACTATGAGTTCGTAGATGGCTAATAAGCCATATTCTGGCCGCAAATTCCCTTGGATAGTTCGGACATCGAATGACCAATTTAATTTTTGATCTACCTGTGACTTTCTAGATACTCTGCTATTTAGCTGCTGCATTTCTCCTCTTTTCACAAGACGCTGTGCCTTTTTAACTGTAGATCTCTATGTACCTCAATTTTGTACAAATTCTTCCCATGTATTTTGGTCTTTTTTAAAAGCTCTCAATGAGGAATTTAATGCGTCCTTGTAACGCTTCTTTTAGTCACCTTAAGAACGTATGCTCTTCTACAATACACCATAGAGAAGTATCTTTGGCAGGCTATGATCTGGCATAGGTACCAAATGAACAGTCCAATAAATCTGTGTCTGCATCAGAATAGTGTTAATACTAAGGATATCTGATGTGTCAAGGACAGCGATATTCGAAATCTTGTTTTGTCATCTGATGTTCAAAACTGTTCTGATACGAGGTGTGTGAAAGTAATTGATCGTCCTCTCATGCTGTCTATACCCATGTTTCACTAACGTATAACAACACTGAAAGTACAACTGTACCACTGCTCTGTAAACGTTCAGCTTAGTCTGTAGGTTAATGTCATTTCTATGCCAAACATTTGAGGACAATCTACTTAAAGTGTTTCTTGCCTTATAGACCCTGGTATACACTTCATCATCAACGTTGGCATTTTCTTGATTCTTGATTAGAAACTGGCTTCACAGTACGTGGGCATTTCCATAAGTGCTCCGCCCTCCGTTCAAACAGCCATCCAAGTGTATGTAGACTCAGAGTCCCGGTCAGGTGTTGATTGTGCGATCTTCGGGACTTTCAAAATAAATTACTTTGGCATTTTGTGATATTTCATTACCTAGGTATGTGAATATATTCACAACTTTAAGTGTTACGTCAATTAACTTTTATACACGGCTCGTGATAGATTTAGTCAGGTGCTGGTTGATCCATGAAGTTAAGAACTGCATCGATGGCAGGTTTGTTTTGTGTTTGTTGTTAGTGCTTTACACGTATATATTGGCAAAATGTCCTAGATATGTCGGTTTCGTGCTTATATTAACATGTGTTGCTGTATCCCTCACACCTCTAATACGTTAGGTTGTTCCGTGCCTCTGAAAATGTTTCATGCTTCGTAACAGCGCCTGTTTTTTAAGCATGTGGTGGCTCTTACTACTGCAATCTGAATTTCAATTCGTCTTCACTGTACAAGACTTGATTCAGACTAAAAGTATAAACAATTATAGCACGAACCCAAATACAGGTACAGAAAATAATATAAAATACTTTATTATGACTTGCTGATAATGCACCCGACGACAAGACATACCCATGCCTACTGTTAACATTATTTACTTAATAATATTACTTGTATTAGTTATAGAGAAACTGTATTCATTTCAACAGAAAGCATAGGATAATGTGTACGTAAGAAATAAAGTGGAAAATCTCGCAGGTTAAATAGAATCGCTACTTTCAACTGTAAAACGGCGAAACCTTGCATGTTTTTTACATGTATGCCAAGATATTTTCCTATCAAAACGATATTGCACAGTAAATTTAAAGGGGCAAGAAACAAACGAGGTTAAAGGAAATCACGGGGAGATATTATCAAAGACTGCATAAGTCACAATTTGTACACACCCGCATCGCCGAAGACAGAAATCACTGGAGAAATCTGTTAACGCATCTAATGTAGTACTCGTCCGACCCTGGCGGGTTATTGGTTTATGGAAAGGATGGATTATTCCCCAGTTATTTTTTTTTAAATAAAGAATAAATCACTTAGTTTCACAATGATGCCTTTAGGGTATAACATTGTGGGTTCCATTAATGGCTTCATTGTCGCCTCGAAAACTTATTGGTTAGCACTCTCTGTAACAGCAGGAATTTGTAGAGTACAGAATATTGGTATATAACAAACAAAAGTCTAAAGCATAAATGGATCAAATTGTTTATATGTTACAGAAATGTACCAAAACAAGTGTCGTGCTCTAACTCTAAGATACTTAAATATTTTATATAAAATATTAGTATGAAAATAACTTAAGTATCATAGTGGCGTACTTGGACATTGTATATGAAATATTAAAATGAAATTACTAAGTATCATAATAGCTATTTTAATTAAAACTCTACCGTTATAGTTTTTGACGTCAAGCTCGTAGATTATGGGGTAGTGGTTGGTGTTCTAATCCACCTTCCATCTGTCTCTCTCTCTCTCTCTCTCTCTCTCTCTCTCTCTCTCTTAGAAAATTAGAAGAATGATTTTAGTACTAGGAATGTAGGTGGGTAAAACCCCACCAGTAACGATATTTATGCATATGAAAGGTGTCATTTTTTATCAACTACAAGGAGTCACACATGATAAGTGGAGAAAGAGCTTTTAATATAGGCAAAACTCTCTCCTTCATGTAACATAGTACTTCACAATCTACGGCCCTCGGTGACATAATGCATTTCAGTTGTCTGGACTACATGCTACTGGAAATCTAATAGGACAATTGTCCTGCTACAAGAACAAGAGAGATCTAGAAGGAACATTGTCTTGTAACAAGAGAGACCTAGTAGTAACATTGTCCTGTTACAAGCGATATTTAGTAGGAACATTGTCCTGTTACATGAGATGCAGTATGATTTAGAAAAGAAAATGCTACCGTAATAACTTGCTGTCCGGATTTATGATGTGAAGATGCAGTGCCGTCTCTTACAGCCAAGGAATCGTGTTCCATATCCGCCATATGTGGGCGTCTGAGATTATGTAGAAAGCTATGCAGACAGCTGCAAAATGGCCACGCAAGTTTCACCGGTTAACTCCAGGATTGGTGACCAGTGTGTAGTACGGACACCATTTCTCTCGAAGTTGGCCTACTAGAGATATTGTTACAGTCGTCCACCGTTCCGTGTAAGTGGTAAATACACTGAACATGTAGTTAATACCATTGCAGTCAGATTTGTCGGGCCATTGGCACAAATAATACTGCGACACGACGTATTACGATCCGCTGGACTACATCTTGCTGAAAATCTAGTATAACAGTGTTCTACTATAAGAGAGATCTTGTGGGAGTTTGAGAATATTTTTATTATTTTCGCCACAAGCAATTGTACATTTATACAGTTTAGAAAGCAAACGCAACTACTCGCAACCTACTCAAAGTAAAATATTGCTTAGACAATCATTACAGAAAATTAGACTGGGTTTATCTAAGTCCTGAAAATGATAGGCGACCACTTTTCTGGTTTTAGTACTTTGGCACTTAAATGTGTGAAGTGTTAAAAATATTACTGTACTCTGACCATCGAGATTATACGATGTTAGACCTGTGAACTAAATCGGGAATCAGCATTCTAGCGTTATGCATTTGACTTTTCAGGTGAATTTTATTGTTAACATACAATATGGAAGACACAGAAAGTGACCAATGAAAATCACGGAAAAGTCAAATTTTTCACTTTTAGAATGATGACCACGATGAGCTAGTTGGATTGTCTGATGAAATACACGTTCGTACTAACCTTCTTGATATCTGGAAGCAATGTGAAGCAACTACCTTTTTCCAGTGACTTTTCAAGCGGAAATCCCAGCGTATCTGGTGTTTAATCATTGGCTAAACTATGTTTTCCATTTCCAGTATTTTCTGTACTTCTTTCTTGCTCTGGGCAGTTGAACGGTGGCTTAACAATTCATCATTTAGTAACATCCTTTTTTCGCACATACGTAGCATTGATTTGTATGTAATGGCGCGTATTATAACTTGTTGAATTGTGTGATTGGATCATCAGTCCAAGATACTAAAGCTTATATACTAATATTGATCACAACCACTGCATAACACTAAAGATAAAGTTAGAAATAATACATAAACCATGAAAAATAAAGAAAATAAACTCAAAGCCTACAGTTAGAAAATCGACACGTTTCATACAACAAGAAAGCTCACAAAATTTACGAAAGCTCATCAACTTCAATTGACGAAAACAGAGACAAATATGCTGAAGCATTTTGGGATTTCCTTAAAAACGCCATGAAAATTATTGCAATAAATAGAACTGCTCTCTTACAACAACAATAACAAGAAAAAGCGGTTGAGCGATAAAACATGGATGAAAATTGAAGAAAGAAAACAACTACAACAAAAACGGATATCATGCAAATGAAGCCATCACAATAAAATAAAAAATATACTCTAATAGATAAAGAAGTGAAAGCTAGAGCTAGAATATATATTCATTTTTTAAAATTTTGTTAACAATCTAGCAACACATGCAGAATTAGCAGCTAAATCAGGTAACAGCACAACAAGATTTCACATTTCAAAAGAAATGTGCAATCATCTGCCTACAAACGATGCCTTTTTATAAAGACTGCATCAAATGGAGCACTAATCGCTCTTTCGCTTTTCGGAGATTTCCAATGGATTCGTGGAAAGTGCACCCGTTGTCTCTGTGTTAAAGAAACAACTGTAAAACTATTTACATCAAATAATTAAAGTAAATTATTAGCACAATATTTTGAGAGAAAAAATATTCACTAGACCACCAAAACCAACGCTGCAAGACTAGACAACAAAAATAACTTACGCATCCCCACTCCCTCTCCATCACCTCGTCTCCCTCAGAAGCATCATGTGAAGAATTCACACTCGCAGAAATAATACAAGCAATCAAAAACTATTTTTTTTTAAAGCAACAACAAAGCCGCAGGCAAAGATGGAATCTCTAGGGAAATGCTGAAGTCTGCATACAACACCACTCTTCAACATCTGTTACTACTTTTCAATAATTTTTGGCAAACATTAATCTCCACCACAACAAAGGGCAGCCGGTGTTATTTTCAAATTATCAAAGAAAGGTGATTTATCTCACTGTAACAATTGGCGAGGGGATTATCTTTTTATCAACACCAAAAAAAATGGAACATCATATTACAAGAAAGACTGAACGGTTAATAGATGCACCTCTAAGAGAAGAACAGGGGCTTCATATCTCGCCGATCATGTGTGGAGACCATACTATTACGCTGAGAACCATCATAGAAGCATGCAAATAAATTCAAGCACAGTTAATTATTAACTTTGTTGACATTTCAAAGAGTATTTTTACAATATTCATTGACTCTTTATTTAAATAGACAATTATAAGACAGAATTGCTGCCTTTGAGATATGTGTATATTGGAAAATAGAGAGAACATCATGGAACGAGAAGAAAACAAATAAAGAGGTGCTAAAAACACTTAATATGAAGAAAAAACTACTAAGAGAAATAAAGAGCGGGCAAATACAATATTTTGGACACATTAAAAGACCTTATTGAAGACCTTACTTGAGGGTAAAGTCAAAGTGAAGCGAGCAAGAGGTAGGCAGAGATGCAAGTGGGAGAGTAACATCACACGATGGACATGTTACAGTCTAGCAGAGTGCACCATCAAGACAGGAGACAGGGGATATTGGAGATTCGTTGCAGCCAACCTTATTTGCGGAGACGGCACTTGATGATGATTCAACTCTGGACAATCCTCACAATCTATGGTTTCCTATTAATCTAATTAATAATTTCTTTGACTCGTTCACTTTCCTTAATCTACAGAACCAGGCAAGAATTATAACAAGACTGTTTTAATAGTTAATATCACATAACACGCAGACATATCATCAGAGATTATAGGCCTATATGTGTTAAAATCCACAGATAAGAGAGGCAGGTGGGTTTGATACATTTAGTACTAGGGAGTATGTCAAAAATGCGAGCAAACTCCCCCCCCCCCCCCTCACAACTCCTATTTGAGGTTGTGCATAAATTACATCAACAATTAGGGTGGACGGGTATGAAATACTTTGATAGTTGTTGGCGGGGGGTGGGGGGTGGAGGAGTTACAAAATTATTTTTTATACCAATAAAATTGTTTGAATTTGAAATGATTTTTCTTGAAATTATCGATGCCGTATTTCTTCATATTTTTTTCTGGTAATTTTTTCTTTGCGGGGGAGGGGATACGCGGGAGGTGGATTCGAATAATTATACGGGGATTTGTTCTTGAATTCTTGACAAGTTATTGACAGGAGGTGGGTAAAAAGTAATGGTAACAAATGTTGACGTAATTTACATATATATTATTTTCCTACAAGTTTCACACAGTATGTTTAAACAATCTCAAGAAAGAGAAAGAATTTCCCACGGAAACGAAGAAGTGTTCCTTTTTTAAGCTAACCCCTCTCCCCACCTAAAATGAATCTACGGCCCTACATGCGTTGGTATTGTTAATCTTTTTTTTTTTTTAAATATGGTATACATGCGATACGCTCACGTCAAAACAAACGTAGTTTACGAACAAAGAAAATAGACGAACGAGACACCATCTTAAAACTAATAACAGTCTCTGCATCCACTTCGTGTAGGTTACTAAAACAGGAAGCTACTGCTGGATAAATGCGAACTAAAACAGATTTTAAAAGATCGTTGTATACTAGATGTAGGACGTTACAAAAAAGAAATTTCACAATTTAAAAAGTCAGTTGTCATTACTGCCTACGAAAAAGATTATATGCAATATCAGGACTTACGTTAAAGGAGTATATGCAATATCAGAACTTACGTTAAAGGAGTATATGCAATATCAGAACTTATGTTTTGGTATGTATAGGCATATTCTTCTTTTGCGATCTCTGTAGCTCTGTTGTTAGTGAATTGGTTTTCCATTCATGTGATCTTTCAAGGTTCAAATTCCAGTTTAACTTGACTTGTTTTTCAATCCCCACTTGCTCATATGTCGACCCAGGCTAAGTAATATGAGTATCAGATCTTCTCGGAAAGTAAAGGTTGCAGGTCATCCATGATATCTGCAGTAATACCTCTTCACATAATTACTTCCTTACTTCATTCGTTATGTTTTTGTTATTGTTGTGTTTTTCGTTGGACACTATTTATATACTTGGAATCGCCTTTTTCGGAATGCGACTCCAAGTATATAAATAGTGAACAATAAAAATCACTACAATAATAAAAAACGTAACGAAAGTCCTAATTAATTAGGAGGGGGAGGGGGGTCTTTACTGCAGACTTGCATGCCTCATCATCAGCTAGTCATGACAAGCACGGTTCTAGCACTGTAATTCTCAATCATGTCTCTCGCCAATAGAACACATATCAGAATAATTAAAATAAGCCTTTTTTTACGTCATGTTTTCGATGAATTCCGTGCTTTATATATATCAATAAAACCCTTCTTACATAAACGTGTCTTTGAGACAATATTGTATTCATAGACCCTCCATACACAACCATGTCTTTGAAACAATATTGTATCCATAAACCCCCCTTACACAGTCGTGTCTTTGAGACAATATTGTATTCATAGACCCTCCATACACAACCATGTCTTTGAAACAATATTGTATCCATAAACCCCCCTTACACAGTCGTGTCTTTGAGACAATATTGTATTCATAGACCCTCCATACACAACCATGTCTTTGAGACAATGTTGTATCCATAGACCTTCCTTACGCAACTATGTCTTTGAGACAACCTTGTATCCATAAACCCTCCTTACACAACCGTGTCTTAGAGACAATATTGTATCCATAAACCCTCATTACACAACCGTGTCTTTGAGACAATGTTGTATCAATAAACCTTCCTTACGCAACTATGTCTTTGAGACAACCTTGTATCCATAAACCCTCCTTACACAACCATGTCTTTGAGACAACCTTGAAACCTTAAACCCTCTTTAGACAACCATATCTTTGAGACAGGGGATCTCCCTAGCGTAGTGGTTAAGCTGTTCACCTTGTGTTCAAGAGACCATGGGTTCGAATCCGGCTCGTGTCGTCTTATGTACAAGGTGGATTTTTTCGGAGATCCCTGTGGATTATCGCTTGCAGCTACGGAGTTACGTGCTATGAGTGATACTCTCAGCAGGCGGCGTGCTACATCGTTGAGAGGGAAGGAGTACATATGGGAAACCGAGTACAGTAAAGTCAATCCTCTACGCCTTTTCAATAAGGTTCAATCTTTGAGACAACCTTGTATTCATAAATCCTCCTTACACAACCTTGTATCCATAAATCCTCCTTACACAACCTTGTATCCATAAATCCTCCTTACACAACCTTGCATCCATAAATCCTCCTTACACAACCTTCTATCCATAAATACTCCTTACACAACCTTGTATCCATAAATCCTCCTTACACAACCTTGCATCCATAAATCCTCTTTACACAACCATATCTTTGAGACAACCTTACATGAATCAAGGTGTCACCTTAGTTAACAAACGAAACAATAATTTGTTATTTTGTCTGAAAGACTATGGGGTACCTATACATTAGGTCAACAAATAAGGGGTTAGTGGGGTATGGGAAAAATTTGGCAGTTGTTGACAAGGGGGATGTGACAAAAGTTGATATCAACAAAATAAAACAGTTTTTGTACACCAATTGTGCAAACTTGAAAAAGTATTCCAAAAATCTGGACAATATGACTTTATTCGCACCAATTCTGCATTTTTAAAGATTTAACAGTTTGGGAAAGAGGGTAGGGGGTATTTGTTGGCATAAATAAACTGGAGGGGGGGAGGGTTCCTGAATTCTTGACAAGTTATTAACAACGTCGTAGAGGGTCTAAAATGGTCAGAAAAATGATGACGTAATATATGGACAGGCCATATCAAGAGTTGCCGTCTCGCAGCTAAATGGAATATTTTATTGTCATCCATACATTACGCTGGTGTCGGCATAGGCAGACAGCACAAAGTACTCGTATATACATAGTGATCAACAAAAACACGTCAATAATCAACATCATAAAGTATTAAAGCCTATTTTCATCCTGCTGGTAAGACTTCTATTGGCCAGTCACGCCACAATATTTCTCAACAGCGTGGAAAAGGGAAACTTTTCTTTTATCCACAACTACTTCTGCATTTCAGCATCCTGTCCTTGATTCATGATCGGTGTTATGTAAATGCAGTGTTGGTTGCTGAGGAGCAGCATAATCACAAAAACAATGTCTAAGGGCGCCACAACTGAAATCAACTCAATTCATATGGGAAGTTCGTCAGGAGATATAGAAGACATATTCGCTAAATTAAGTCAGACTCAATTCATTATGTGTTCGGCGATTCCAAGTATATAAATAGTAACCAACTAAAAGGCAAACAATAATCAAAACACGTGACAAATTGGGCCTAACTTTATTTGGCGAACAGGTCTTCTAAAGTAGCCCAGTCATGCATGAAGCAAGCACTTACCCAAGGCGTCTGAATGTTTAGTTTTGCGCTGATTGATAAGTGGTAATATTATGGAGTATAGGGTGCCGATCATACTCTCAAACCCTCTTTTTCAAAATTTTACTTTTCTTCTGCATTGGTTTTCAAACTCCTGCAGATTAGCAGGATTTAGCTTGGAGAAGAGCTTGGCTGCCTTTCGGCCGGACACATCTGACTTCAGCATCGCTTCTTCATTTTGACCCTCTATGGAATGGTACAGCCAACTATATCCCCAAGCCTCCTTGTCACTACATACTTCTTCTTCTTCAGCGTTCATTCTCAAACTTCCACTGGATATCTCTTGTAGCAGGACCATGGTCCTATTAGATATCCAGAAGGATGTAATTCAGAGAATGAAAATGCGTTGTGTTACCGTTTTATTTGCCCAATGGCCCGACACATCCGTCTTCGGCGGAGTCACTACATACGACATGCGCGTACTATTCGATGCTGCGTTTTCGGATTCCCGCAACAAATGGGCTCTGATCTTATCTATGCTACTTTTTAATTCCATATTGTAATCTCTCACAGCTGATTGGCTTCACTTTCATGAGATGACCAAATCATTTCATTCCTTGTTTGCCTCTAAAGTTCATAAGTATCCGCACTGAGATTCTGATGTCTTCATTCCTATAATAAATTCCCTTTGTGCCCAAATTTGACACATAGAACTGGGCATTGCCTCCATGTTGAGCTCCTCGTTGTTGAGCTCTTCGTAGCAAGTTTATGTAGTTCAGCGGGTTTCAACCTTCTTAATGCTCCAACCATTTAATACAGTCCCTCATGTTGTAGCAGAGAGTGTACCCCAACTAAAGAAATAAATACACTTATGAAAGTCGCAGCAAGTACATTCACTAAACTATCGAGCATCTGGGAATCCAAAGATACAGGAAGAAACACCAAGTTAAGGTTGTTCAACTCAGGTGTTATTCCAGCATTTACTTATGATAGTGAGAGATGGAAATCAATACAGGAAACGGACCAAAAGCTAAACGGTTTTGAAAACAAATGTCTCCGAAATTGTTGAACATAAAATGGAGCGATTTCGTCACAAAAAGCGACCTAAGAAATAAAACACACCAAGAATATGTTTCAAATGTTATAAGAAAACGAAGATGGAAATACCTGTAACAAGTTCTCAGACTGGAAGAAAACATACTGAACCAGCAATCCCTTATAAGGACATCTGAGGAGAAAATAACAAGACGAAGACCCAAAATTACCCTAATAGCACCGTACTTAAAGAAGGAGAAATAATAGGCTGCAAGTTCATACAAGAACTAAAAGTACAAGCAGCGGACCGCAAATCACGGAGAATCAAAACCTCTGCTCTATGTGCCACGAAAGGAACAAAGTAATTATAATTTATGAAGTGTCGTTTTACCGCCAATACTGCTGCTTTCAACACAGTAGCTGCTTTCAATACAGCAGTTGCTTTCTATAACAGTAGCTGCTGTCTACATTATGGCGCCAACTCTGTCATATACACCTGTATGTCTAAGCGTTGTATAAGATGGGTTTGGCGTGATGATGTCATCACGCCGGGTACTCGCATGTGAGCGCATCTGCATGTGGGTGGACCCGCCTAGAGACTGATATAGGAGCTTGTGTCTCGGTTCCTAAGACCATCGGAAATAAGTGACTTATGATGGTCTTAGGCGACCCCTGAAAGAGTCGTTCGACCCCAAAGGGTCGCGACACACAGGTTGAGAACCGTTGATGTAGTTTTATGTACAGTATTACTTATACCCAATACTCAGAGTTTTCTATTGATTGCGTTGCATAAAGATTTTTTGGTCGACTTAATTTTTTTTCACTCTGCAAAGGTTTCTTCAGGAAGTCTGTTTTCATTCATGTAAATGGTCAATGTAATTTTATAGTCTTCTGCGTATAAAAATAGTCACAAATTCTTGATGTCTTTCTTCCACCAGTGAATGTTTCTAAAATTAAGTCCATTTTATCATTTCTTTTGTACCACTTTTTTTATTGTCATTACTGATTGTATTAGAAGTCTCATTTCAAATGTGACAAGCTATTTCTTTGGATGTATAACCAAAACGTTTTGTCTTTTGTTTTAGCTGTACAATCTATCAAACTGTAATTTGCTAATGAATTCTTCAACACTTACATCAACATGTTCAGTACATGTCATTTTTCATTCACGGAAATTTAGTTAAATGTTGTATTGATCCCCAGAAAAAAAAACCAGCAATTAGCTCTCACTTCCTGTGTGCAATTAGATGATTTATCCCGAGATGCATTTCATACCCAGAAGACTAAGCGGTGTACAATGATTTGAGAAGAATTCTCCTACTGAGAGGCGGTAAATTCTAGGTGTTTTGTGGCTGTTCTAGCTTTCCTCTGCATACAGAGTTGGAGTCATAGTTTTCAGCTCTCCTACCCGTAAGGTGTCCAGAGAAACAAAGTCCTAGACCATGGTCACTTGTATAGGGTGAAACAGCGAGCTATGCATTCCCACCATCACAGGGAGCTCTCAAATTATTCAGGGTTAACATGATTGTCTGATTCTTGGTTCTCCCATAGAATTATCATGTCCTACACAGAGTGGTTTTTCACAATACTCCATGTGTCACTTGTTTAGCCAAGCCACAATGTACACACTGGCAGCTAGGACCATGTTCAAGATTGAAGATCATTTGAATACACCAGCATTATTTGCAATGCAGGGATCTCTGAATGTTACATCACAAAGGAATGCAATTGTACTGGTGGAATCTTGCAGGATTCCAAAATTGGAAAGCCTCATTATAATGACTTGTCATCTACTGAGAATTTAAAGTTGCATAATAGTTGATCTGATAGGCCAATAGAAAGAAATAATGGAAAAAGAAATAGTGACTGAAGCACATGGTTGTTGACTGAAATATCAACTCACCCTGTGATACTCTCTGACTCCCAGAGATTGCTCTGGAAATATCAACTTGAAATGTCAACTCACCCTGTGATACTCTCTGACTCCCAGAGATTGCTCTGGAAGGTAGAAAGGTGCATGTTAAGAAAAGATTGGGTCACATTACTGAACAACTTGGTTATTCAAAGTATTGCACGGATATACTGTTCTGGTCATGGAGGACTCAGGGGTAACAAAAAAGCAGACTCATTAGCGGGCAATACTGTGATTGATGGCACACTATTGAAGACAGATAGGCCGGCCCTAACAAGGGAGGTCATTGATTTACTACAGAGTGAAGAAGATGATACTGGCGATGATAGGCTAATGTGCACATACAATAAATGACTGATATGTGAATAACAAGGGATGGGGAGAGAAAGTGCACCTTTTCTGGAAAGTTACGAAGATCAACAACAGACTGCATACTCTTCGATGGCTGCTGGAGTGGAGAGTGGAGCATTTATGGGAATGTGCATGATGCTGGTTTCTAATCAAGAATAAATATAATTTTGGAAAATATGAACAATGCAAAAACATTTTAAAACACTGATCACAAAACAATCAATTTCACACGCACTTTTTCTGGATAAAAGCATAATCTAAGTGAAACTTCTAAGACTAAAAGAATGATCAAAAATGTAATTAAGCACAAATGAAATGGTCTAGACATATTTATGAATGGGTCTAAAAGAGAAAGATTCAAAATTATGTGGAATTGTGATACCTGAATTTTTTTTTAAATCAATATGTTTTCACATATAACACTTCAATATTCACAGCAGAAAAAAAAACCTATTACATTTCTAAAGGTATTAAAAGTGCTAGTAGATAACACTGTCTAAGGTCACAATCTTCACAGTTTCTGTGCCAACAGACAAATAACAGGCAAAGACCAGTTAAGTGGAAATGTTACAGCTAACAACTATATGATTCTACAAGTTCTACAAGTCAAGCAAATAGAATGTAGATTTCAACTCAAGTTGGCATTGCAGGAAATTTGTTGGCTGATAAGGAGGCCAATATAACTTAGGAGTCTGCATACTTTAGATTAGACCAGAGTTTCTCAAACTTAAGGTAGCTAGTACACCTTTTTTTAGAACAAAGTTGTTTGAAACTTCCCCCTTCAAAAACATAAGTACTCCTCAAATGTACATTACATAGAACTTTGAATAATTATCATAAACATTATACTTTATAAACATTATACTTTATGAAAAATTATTAAATGTATTAACTACCATCTAGGCCAGGCTATCCTGTAGTGCATGGAAATGAACTAGCTGTTTTGCTGACTACAAGAGTTTCAGTGATATGAGACTTAGAGAAGGATAAAAGAGAGATATTTAGTAGCAACTCAGGAACACATACTTGGAGGGTGAAGCTGAATTGGATGAGTAATCTTGAAATTGCCGGAATTTGTTATCAAGCATAGGAGGACCAGGAAATTTTAGGAGAAGGTACAAATTATGTGTATTCTTATTTTTACTTTATCTCATTGTATCTAGCAGTCAAGGCTAGGAAAGTTCTCTGGAGATAGCCTTTTTGTGTGTTTCAAAGCATATATACTTGTATCTAGCAGTCAAGGGTAGGAAAGTTCTCTGGAGATAGCCTTTTTGTGTGTTTCAAAGCATATATACTTGTATCTAGCAGTCAAGGGTAGGAAAGTTCTCTGGAGATAGCCTTTTTGTGTGTTTCAAAGCATATATACTTGTATCTAGCAGTCAAGGGTAGGAAAGTTCTTTGGAGATAGCCTCGTGTGTTTCAAATAATTTAAACTTGTTACCGCTTTATTTCTTACTATCTGTAATCAGGCATGGTCATACATGTATTTTGGATGGTCAGCTTTTGAGTTTCTATCCATTATGCCTGTACAGTATTGGAATCTGAGGAAGGATATTTGGCAGTAGCTTGGTGGCCTTAGCAAACCATTTAACCTGTTGTCTTCTGACATTGTGTTCATTATTCTCCTAATGTTTTTTTATTTATCATTTTATCTCTTATTGTTATTCTGATAATTCTTTGTCAGCAAACCATCTTTGGCAACGTGATAAAGTCCGTGACTACCTTGTCTGTGATTACCAAAGTACTGGGTTCGAGTCCTGCCGCAGGCAATGTGCATGTGAACCATTAAGAAAGCACTAGAAAATTACTGAATTATTTATATTGTCTAGAAAATCACTGCAGCCAAAAATTAATGGTTGATGACTACATCCTGAAGATATGCACATGTTTTTTATACCATTTCTGTCGCTCTGAATTTTCTTTTACCTTTCACTTATCTTATGTCCAAATTTGACATTTATAATGATATTCTTGGTGTTATGTTTACATTTTTGTTTTGGATTATAGGGGACATCTGCTCTATAAATTGATATGCCTCATTGTAGTTATATTGGATTTCTTTGGTGTTTTATTCCATCTGCTGAAATGATGCTTCTTAGGTAAGCGAATTCTTTCACTTAAGTTATTGATCAATGATGATGATCATTCAATCCCTTTCGCTGTGAGCAGGCAGCTCTTGGCAGCCATGAGCACTTCTGGCAAATGCACAGGTTTTCCTAAACTGTGGTGCAGTTGTGTAGAGTGTGTTGTGTATAGTTGGAAGCAGTGTTAGTAATTCTTGTGAGATGTCTGTTAGTTTTGGGCACTGCAGTAGTAGGTGTTCGACAGTCTCCTCTTGTGCATTACAGTGTCTGCAATTTGGTTCATGTAATGGATTGATTAATGAAACTTGAACTGTTTCTTTTTCTTAGTGAATGTCATTACATCCAACCTTTTCAGTGTTAATCTTCATGCTAAAGTCCTTATATTTTGCATGAAGTTTATTTATATGTTGTCACAGATGCTCTTCTGAGTTTGTATTTTAGGTGTATTAATATGCAAAACTCACCTTCACCATATGCTGACGAAGGCTAAGCACCTAAAGGTCTTCCTTTATGTCAGTCCTTAAACGTGTGAGTTCTTGAAAATAACATATACCGGTATATGAAAAGTAGTCTGTATAGTATAATTGTTTTTAAACATTCCCACCTACATTTATGAACCGGTTACGCCGTCGTTGTACACAAAATAAATATGTTCAATGAGAAATATGAAGCAGCTTCACAAAACTCCAGGAATAATCAAACTAGTGTTTGAATAAAAGACAATGTAATGTAGATTATATGTTTAGAAGTTAGTGATGACCTTGATGAAAGACATGGCAGACAATATAATCTTCACAAATAATCTCGAAGAGAAGATATAGATGTGTGTTTATGTGTTGTGCTAGTTGCATTGTTTGAGTTGAAATTTCCTTGTTTGAACAACATAAAAGTGTTAAATTCAATGTTTTGAGAAGTCACCCTCAGAGACACTAGCATTGTTTAATAAAGCATATGGTGATACCGCAATGAAGAAATTTCAAGTATTTGTATGACATGAGTGTTTATGTGAAGGTCTTGCTAGTGTCAATGATGATGCACATAATGGACGGCTGTCAATCTAAATCAACATTGAAATCATTGAGTGTGTTTAGAATGTTGTTCGCTGACAGAAGACTTAAGTGTCTAGAAAATGGCATCAGAAGTTGGAAAATTAGTTGGCCACTGCCACAATATTTTCCATATGTACACCGTATTTTCTAACACATGGCGTCCTCCTCTGCTTTTTCTCCTTCAACTGTACTCTGCAAGATCACTTTTGATAGGAAATCATGTGGGGCATACATGTCCAAACTATGCAAATTTGTGTTCTTTTTTTACTACTGAAAGTAATGATTCTTGTGAACCTGCAATTTTTGTCTACCTTGTTTCTTATGCACACATTTGTCTTATGCTTGTTACAGGAAATACACAAAATTTGTCTATATCAATATATTGAAAGATTGTATTCATCTCTTCTTGTCTACAATGAGCAGTGAAGTCTTACAAACAATACTTCACAATAGATAAAATCAGTGACTTATAAATTCTGATCTTCATTAAAACACTGATATTGCTTTTCCATACTAAATTTAGTCTTGCCATAACATCTAAGTCCATCAATCTTATCTTTAATTCAGTTTCGATTTTAAATCAATGTAGCCCCACTTGTATTTTTCTGATCATGCTCATCAAGTCACTGAGGATACAGACATGAGTAGGAAGCTTCAACTTAAAGTAGAGCACACCGCTGAAATTTGGAGCTTCCTGGGTATGAATTAAAGCTCTTGGAAAAACTTCTCCATTGCACAAAGGATACAAGGCCTCTATCACTGATACCTCTTGGGATCCAAACAAACACCAACAACTTAATAATTCAACTGATATTTTACAAATATTGACATTTATTAACTATTCTCTATAACAATTCACTGAATAATTTAAAAGTTGTTGGTGGTATATTCTAGTTAAGAACTAGCAATAGACCCATCATTTTGTGGCTGTAGAGATTTTCTAGGCATTCATATCATACATATGATACCCACAGATTTTGAAACTTTTTTGAGAGTAGTAATAACACTTAGCAGGGAATGGTGTCTCACAGCTGTGGAGCAAGAAGGACAGGCTTTGGTCAGTCAGAAAGCCAAAGAGGGGGGTGTTATTATATACACTGATGGATCTGTGATTAGACATGTTTGCAGTGCTTGGGTATTCACAACTCAATGCGCAGGTAAAACAATCAGGGAGGAGGGTGGGGCCTTTGCTGTGACTATGAGTAGCATGACCTTGGAGACTATGGCAGTGACCAGGGCTTTTGAGTTGGTAGGTATACAGGTCTGCTTCTTGAGTGACTCTATGAGTATGATTAGGAAGGTACAAGTGGGACTCGTTCGCGAACAGTGGAATGAGGCCTTGAGAAGGCAAGGTTGAAAGTAGTTACATTTATTTTCAAGAACATAGTACCCGGTAGTTGATTTGGAGGGTGACAAAAATTGTTGAAGTAATTAAGCAATCTATGCCACAGAACTGCACAATAGTAAAACAGTGAACATGTAAATATGTATTACAAATACCTACCCCTATTTTTTAAAAAGACTATAACAAAATGAATAAGAAAATATGGTTGACATTTCAATCTATGATCTTTGTCTGAAAAAAGAACATATAATAATAAAAAGACAACATGGAAAAATATTAATTTATAAATATCTTATACAAAAATTCTATACTGATTAGAGATTTATAGATTAAAATAAATACCAATAGCTTAATAGTTCTACTGATATTTCTACAAATATTTAAATTTATGAGAATTTCATAAACATGATTCTATAACAATTCTGAAATTGTTTATGCGTGGCAGTAGTAAAAACTGGACACCTTCAGGGAAGAACAAGAATGTTTAACTGGCAGGCCACAGGAAACATCAGTATGCAATACCCTTCGTCATCCATCTGCTAGGACAGACTGAGCACCAATCAGTCTGCCAGGAGTACATTGATATTGGTCCATAACCAATAAAACAATTCTCAAATCATTTAAAAGTGGGTCTAGAACATCCTATTTAGGGAATAGCACAAACCCCAACATTTCTTGACTACAGTGTATTCTAGGCATTCTTAGACGTTCAGTCTGAAGCCACCCACACACAAATATTGCTATCTGTGTTATTACAGCTCTTACCAAATTGATGGATCTTCTCTCGATTTTTGGTAATGATATATAGAACTGAACAATGATTTACAATAAATGTAATATAGTGTGGTAAATCACATTAACAAAGACATTAATGTTATGTATTCTAAGATTAAGCAGTTATGTTTTTTGAAGAATTTTCTAAACATCTATAAATGGTTGTACAGGTTTCCACAAGTTACATATCTGCAGTGTCACTATATACATCACATGCAAAAATTATGGACAGCAACTTGTGAGTTTCATCTTCTATGATGTATCACTAATTTGTTTTCTTACAAAAAGAATTACAATAAATTACAACTGCTTATCGTTATAGATGGAGGAAATACTACAATGAAATAGATGAAAGTGTGTGTTTACTAAGCAAAAGTACAGCGTGTCAGTGTGTGTGTGTGTGTGTGTGTGTGTGTGTGTGTGTGTGTGGGGGGGGGAGGTGTTGTTACCTTTAAATAATCATTTGATCATTTTCATGTGCAATTTCCTCTTTTCCATATCAGTTTTGATGACTGATCTGCTTGTAGAAAATGGTTAAGGGGGGAGTTCACCAACCTTAAGCGAAGTTTGCGCAATTAACTTCTGATTTCTTAGGGGAGAAAGTGTTTTATGATTTCTATGCTTGATAGATCAGCAGAAATTTTGCTGCCTATTATAGAAGCATGAATTCATTCAAGAATTACTGTGATTATGGCACAAGATACAAAATACACAACTGTGGATCATTCACCGCCTTTATGATTCAGTGACTAAAGCGAATACGTAACCCATGGAAATGATATTGGCATTCTGCAAAGGAATGTAGCCATGACAATGTGGTGCATACCAACATGTTACAATTTTATATGTGAGAATTGCCACTGATGATGAATGTGTCGAGTCATTGACCGAAATAAAATGGTGACACAATGCCTTTCCATTCTCTAGACTGCATTCTGTTGGAAATCTAGTAGGACCATTGTCCTGCTATAAGAGAGATCCAGCAGGAGTTCAAGAATGAATGCTGAAGTAGAAGAATATGTGAAAAGTCATGTGCCGCCAACATGTTAAATGTGCAGAACTAGGCGTTTTTAATACAATACTGAAAGATATAGCGAACTGTTTGGCACAGACATAATTAATAACATTTTATGTAAGAACGTGCAACATAATAACAGTGCTTCCACTGGAAAAAAATATGAATAAGTGGTCACTGCATGTGTGGGATCGCTCCAGCTATGTTTATATGAAGATCAGTTTGAACACCTCCACACTTTAATAAAGTATCAAATAATCTTTCAAATAGTGAAGTTAATATCATATAGTATATTCTAAAAATAGCCATTCAAACAGTGAATGTCATGCATTCTAAGAATAATCAAACTGTGATATTTTGTATTTTTAAAATTTAATGATTACTCAAACATGAGAATTGTGTGGTGACAATATTTGGAATGTCCAACACTACAGAAAGTCAGAATTAAAATATCAGTGCTATAAGACAGATGACACATACTACCAAATCAATAGAATAGAATAAAATATACCTTCAGACTCTTAAACAAGACACAGTAAATTCAGTAGTACTATATGTTCAATAAACTACAAATAGCAACGTCTTGTGAATATGTTTATAGCACTGATAAAAGAACATAACAACATTATCTAAATTTGTTGTATTTTTTCAAATATGCTCACACTAATTGTACTTGCATACTTGTACATGAATTAATCCAGTCCACATGCTGGTACAGTTATGTTATTGGTTTTTTTTTCATGTTAGTTCTCAAGCTCCGACCAGAACTCTCTTGTAGCAAGACAACATTTGTATAAGATTTTCAGTGTCAGAAAGGGGAGAAAATAATAGTATCCTGCAAAACATGTTGTACGAGGTGACTAAGGAGATTTAGGGGTGGGGTTGGCTATTCCTTTCCATTTAGGGAGAAAGCCATGCTGAATTTGGATGTGTCAGTTCAAAAGGACCAAATATCACAGCCCTAATGTAAACAATGGTGAAGCGCGTTAGCCTAGTTGATAGTGAGCGTGCAGGCTATCACCAGGTTACAGTGTGCCATTGTTCGAAACCACATCCAGATATTAAAAAATCCAGGTTGTGATTTCTCGCTTGACACAATCACTCCTAGAGTCAACTCAGCTGTAAATGAGTACCTGATCCATGAGTTAGGGGAGGCAAAGACAGGAAGGAAAGGAACTGACCACCTGACCTAATAGTTGCTGCGGCTTAGTAGATTAAGAGTTATCAACATCCCTGACAGCAGGTTGCCGCCATAGGATCTACATTTCTTTAATGTAAACAATGCATTTCGCTCTCTAGACTACATCCCGCTAATCTGCTAGAGTTAGAAAATGAAGGTAGAACAAATACTAGATTTCCAGCAGGATATAGTTCACAGACAATGAAAGTATCTATCTAGCTATTCACCAAACCCTTTGTTACTTTTCAGCATCAGGGGTAGACGAGTTTCTGGAGATGCCTCTCGTATATACTGAGTATATTGTGGAATTTGTCAGCTCTTTTATTTCGGTGGTCAATCATTTTTGTGGTCAGCCTCTACGTCTACCTTCACAGTATCTGTGTAGCACAGCTTGCTGTGGTATGCTGTCTGATGGTAGTCTGCTTTAGTGTGCAAACCATTTGTTCTGTTGTCTCTTAATATATCCCAAGATTAGGGAAGTGCCTTTTCTTTGTCAAAATCACTACTAAGCAAGTGCTGAAGATGACTAGACAGGGGGCCTCTAGTCAACCAATGGCTAAGCAACTGAGCATTTATAGAAAAATGTGTACTAGTTACGAACGTAGGTTTATAACTCAATTACCTTTACAATCGAGGTAGAGAAGGTGACATGGGTTCTCACTTGGTTGATGACACTACTATTAGTACACACTGAGATTCTATCAGAGCATGTTAGAGCAGAGTGAGTCGATCTTCCCAATGTACAAAGTATCAAATAGACCTACTACCCTCTCCGCTCTCCCCAAATCGAGGCCAACTCCTTAAAGTGGAGATGAGGCTTAGTCCAGCCAACAGAGGCTGGAAACTAAGATGCGTCGGACCATCCCCTATATCAAGCAGGACCACAGTCCAGCACAAGCATGCACAGGTGCTGAAATCAAAGATACCAGGCCGAGACGCGCAGAAGCAATCATAGTATCATGCTACCCGTCTATTTAACATTTCTGCACAACTAATTACTTGCTGCATAGACATGTTAAACTGCAAAGAAACTACAAGAAGAAAACCCACTACCAGATCATGTGGAAGTCAAAGGTAAAATAAGAACTGATGGATTGTATAGTGGATGGCACAATGATAAGAAGGGACATCATCATCATCACAATCTGCCCGTCTCCTCCAACGATATCTTCATACAGTCTTTAATGTCATTTGTCCATCTCTTTCTAGATCTACATCTTCTACTTCCTGGAATTCTGCTCTCAAACCATTGCAATTATCTAGGTACACTATTCCTACAGGTTGCTGGTTCTTTCAGGAAGGAAATCCGATTAGTTGAGCACAATATAATTTTGATGGAAGAAGGGACAGAACTGAGTTAATTTGGATAGTTAGATGTACTCCATAGTGATGAAGAGGAGGCTGGAAGAGGAGCAATGTGCATGTTCAGTGAATAATAGAAATGGGAGTGTCCGGAGGAGAGGGGATAGGTGTGCATGGAATGAGTTACAAAAAACTCACAACAAACTGACTGAGACACAGAACATTTAGATGGTTGATGGAATGGTAAGCTGAACATTTATGGGAATGTACACAGCACTGTGATTCTGGCGCATATAATGAATTAATTATCTTTATCATTTCAATTTCAAGACACAGTCTAAAAAAATCGCTATTACCGGTACATAGTTTACCAGCCAACAACAGTAACATGAACACCAATAAGTTCAAAATATTAGTTGTAGAATAGCTGGGTATGACATCAATAGTTCAGACACCCTTCCCTTCAATGAGAAAAACACATGCTTTTTTACAGATGCAAATATTTGAATAATCATATTTATAGATTTATGTATTGAGTCTCTCATCTTAAACAGTTTTTATGTAGTGAATCTCGCATCTGAAACAGTTTTTGTGTAGTGAATCTCGCATCTGAAACAGTTTTTATGTAGTCAATCTCGCATCTGAAACAGTTTTTATGTAGTGAATCTCGCATCCGAAACAGTTTTTTTGTAGTGAATCTCGCATCTGAAACAGTTTTTATATAGTGAATCTCGCATCTGAAACAAGTTTTATGTAGTGAATCTCTCATCTTATACAGTTTTTATGTAATAAATCTCTCATCTTATAAGTGATGAAAAGATATAGACAAGCGACTTCATATTACTTGGGTTTCCCCATATGCACTTGCAATTTTGAACAAAACAGCATGCTACCTGCTGAAAACACCACTCATAGCATGTAACTCTGAAACTTCAAACAATAATCAGGGATCTATGACAAAAATTCATTGAAACAAAACATCATGAGCCAGAATCAAACATGCAGCCTCTTGAGTACAAGGCAAATGGCTTTGCTGCAGAGAACCCTATGTTCTACAGAGACACACATATAGATTTTGGTGAGAGCATGATGGAAACACAATGACAGACACCATGTATATATCTCATCTAATGTCACAGGATAAGCAACCAACCATCTATACAATGAAAGTATTAGAGAACTATAAGACTTCATCATTCTGCACATGCTCTATACATTTACAATGGAAATGTGAAAGTGTAAGACAAGAGATACCTATGTCAGTTCATAAGTGAAAAATTATTTCTATTTCAATACATTCTTAGAGCCAAATATGATGTAAACCTTTATAAAATTATTTTCACTCGTATTGTAGTGATTTATTGTAGAAATGCCCATCATTTGACAAGGTTTCTAGCCCTCATAAACAAGTTTACCATCTTCAATGACACACTAAAGGGGTGAGTGGTCTCACTAGCTTATGCACATACACACACAAACTTATAATCAACATATAATTGAAATAGCTATAATTTCATAGACTATTAGTGTGTCATCACAGATTTCGCTGTGCTGTCTTTTAAAGCTAAACTGTACTTACATCTGATGATGATGTTCCTCTTTTGAAAGCGAAAATGAGCATGTCATAAATGAAAATACAAATGTGGTGAACAATAAGAAAAAAACAAAAAAATGTGTGATTGTCTAATTTGATTTGGGTTTGTGAGTTCGTAGATACCCGATGAGTCGAATTTGTGTCAAGAAATTTCTATTGCAGTGCATGCAGAGGGTCCGGAGTAAGATAGTTTTCTGATTTTTCCTTCCATTTCTGTCTCTTGTAAAAATCTACAGCTATCATTACTATGACTACCATCATCCACAATATAAATTTTTGGTGTGCACAAATTTTAAGATTGATTAATGAATCATGATGAAATTAAAACCAAAACAAATTTCTAAGACTGATTCATGAATGATGAAATTAAGACCCAAAAAAATTTCTGAGAGTGATTAATGAATCATGAAATTAGGACCAAAACAAATAATATAGGTAATTGTACAATTGATCAAAGTGTAGGGTATTGACATCATTGTACTCAAGCTAGGGGGTGATGTGGTAAACATCATTCTGTTGTCTTTACTTTCCCAGATTTGTTTCGGTACCAATTTCATGAGTTTTCCATACATGCTCCACCTCTTTAATGCAACAGCATGTAACCTGTCAATAGTACCACTTCACCAAAGGGTCTACAAAAATTTGCACTTGTAAACAAAAAATCCTGATATGAGATGGAACCAGCAACTTCTTGCAGACAAGGCAAATGGTTTAACACTTATGCTAAACACATTGATTGTTGTGAAAAATGTCCTTCTAACCTGGCTGTCATCATTATCATATACCTGAAAACAGATGTGTTGGGCCATTGCCATAAATAAAATGGTAACACAATGCATCTCCATTTTCTAGACCATCTCCTGGTCTTTGTTCTCCAACTATTGAATACATATAGTTCTTGAAGATCTTCTGTGTTGTACATCTTTTCTTTTCTTAATTTTTATTTTACTTTATGTGCATAAACTTGTTTTATTTTCTGGTATCCTCCACTCTTAATACAAGTTCCAATGATTTGAGTCTGTTCACTTTCAATATGACCCTGATCTGATGAATGAATGTTTACATAAATCATGAATTTCTTTATTATCTCACATTTAAAATACGAGGCGTGTTCAAATAAAACCTGCCTGTGTTGCATCACTTATGATAATGAGCCTGTCCAAAATGGACCAACGAGCAGTGATTCAGTTTCTTATAATCTTAGTCGAAGGATGTTGACCAACCAATATTCATCAAAGGATACAGGCATTGTATGGTGGAAAATGTGTGTTACAGAGAGCAGTGAAGGATTGGGCAAGAATGTTTCAGAAAGGGTGACAGGTAACGAATGATCTTCTGCAGTCAAGTCAGGAACATCTTGTTGTGACTAGAAGACATCACGATGATGGATGCAGCAATACGAGCTGAACGTCACTAGACCTTGTGTTCGCTAACTAGTAAATTCACTGTTTTTTTAGGGAGAGTTTAAACAATTATTCGGAAGAAACTGAAGTATCGGAAATTGTGTTTAAAGTGGGTATCATGGTTAATGATTGACCACCATAAGGAAAAATGAATGGTGTGGAGTTTGAATAATTTACAACGTTACCATGTGGAAGCTGATGTATTTCTGTCACAAATATTGGAAGGCAATGAACCAATGCATCACCACTTTGAGTTATACAGCAAAACAGCCAGCATATTTTGAAAACATCCTGGATCACCGAAGAGCAAAAAATTCAAATCACAAATTTCTGCAGGAAAAGTTATACTTACTGCCTTGGTGACCAAGAAGGACTAATGTTGGTAGGCTTTAACAAGTATAGTGTGAACATCAATGATTAATGTTATCAGTTGCATACAGCAATCAAGAATAAGCAACCCAGCATGCTGTCTTTCTGTTGCAGGGAAATACTTGTCCTCGTGTCGCAAAATTTGCACAGAAACAACCGGAGGTTCCGCCACATCCAGCCTATTACTCCAAACCATGGTAATGTCACATTTATTTGTTTGAACTATTAAAGAAAGCTCTAACTCTGTGTTTTCCAACCTTTTTTTTATCATGCTCCACCTGTCTTTCTAAAATTCTATAAAAAATATATATATTTTTGTATATTCACAAATGTAATTATTCCCTAAGTGAAACCTAATTACAACTTATTCAGGACACAAGACTTTGATTTTAGAAAGAAATAACTAGGAAATTATTAAGAAAAAACAGTAAATAAATTTTCAAAACATAAAATAGATAACTAAAACTCAAGTACAAAATATGTTATTATTTATTTTAAATTGTCCCCCTGAACAATGAAATTTCCCCCTGTGGGACATGGGCCCTTCATTGAGGGACACCACTCTAAAGAGACAACAATGAAGATATCATGCAGCGGAGACCACATGGTTCAATGATTAAACGAAGTCTTTCTTTTCCAGCATAATTCACTGTCCTCAAAAACCTGTGTATGATTGAATGTCTATGGTGTTGTCTTCTGACGACAATAGGTGCATACATATTCCCTTATAATTGCTTTACCTAATTATAACACAGCTGATGATGTATCTTTCCTAATCTTATAACAAACCCACTTGGGCAGGTTTCGTTTGAACATGCCTCGTGGTGGAATGCTCCTCCTTGACATACTCAAATGCTATTCTTAATATTCTCCTCATGACACCTAGTAGCTGTCAAATCTGGCTACGAATATAATTATTACTGTCTGTTTTTACAACATTTCTTTCCAAACTGCAACACTTTTCCTGGTCTAATTAACATACAAATCTGTAACTTCTAATCAGATAATCAATTTCATGAGTTGGGAAACTTTTTCATCCATTACCCAAAAATTTATGAGTTTGTACTGATCATTTCCCTCAGCGAGTTAAGAAGGGGGGGGGGGGAAGAAGGCACGTCTACTTTCCACAGGAATCTTGACTATTTGACATCACCGCCTGAAGTAAACATGTCAGAAAAATAAAATATAAATAACAAATAATAAAATAATACTTTCATTTAAATTAATATGTTGTTGTTTGCTATCACTTGGAATTGCGAGAAACTTGCTCTTATTTTCTATGAGCAGTAGGGTTGTTTCTCTGAGCGTTTTTTCATACCCAGGATACTTCAGCTTTCGGCTTAGTGCAATGCATATTGAAGAAGCCTTTTATCAGAGGGCTATATTGATAAATATAGTATATTTATATCTTATTTTTTTCAATCTTCATTACCCTCACAGTTTTCATTTTTACACATTTTCGGATAATTGACACTTGTTCCCCAACCACTGATCTTCATGCTACAAACACACTCAAAATAGGAACAAAATAACTGGAGCATCTCTTTTATATGACATAGCTTTTCAAATATTGATCTATTATTAGGTACCGATAATACATCCAATAACAATGTTAGTAGAATGTGGACAATAAGCTTTTGAACCATACAATTTTTATTAAGTTGTGTAATGGCCAAGACGTTAGAGCATTGGTCTCACACCCATGAGGTCCAGGGTTCATCTCCAGGAAAGCACTGGGTTGTTTTTTTTCAGTTGGAGGAAATTGTTTAAACTCACCCTGTACATGATGTTGTTACAACTAGAGTATGCAGCCTTTATCACAGTTACAAATACCACCTCCCTGCTACTCCTTAATGGGAAACATGCAGTATTTGACAGATTTGAGTGTTTGTGAATCTATCCACTATCTGCTCTACCACAGAGCTGACTGTCAAATCTATTGCCTTATTGAGAAAATGAAAATCTTAGAAATCAACAAATACTGATTGTAACACAATAAATAATCTCTCCAAACCACAATTTGAACATTATATTTAAATAACATATACAGAGGACACAAGAAATATTGCATTTTAAAGACATGTATTTTGTCATGAAAAAAATGCATAAAACAATCAATTTTTCAAAGTCTTTTCATTACTTCTAATGACCAGTTAACATTGTTCTTGTTCAAAAATTGTTTGCATATGCTGTCTAAAATCTGTCAAAACCTTGAACAGATTAGTCTACTGGTGGAGGTGCAGGCTGTTGCATTCTTGATGGCATAGACATTGTGTTTTTAATTTTGTAAAGAGCATTCTGAAGGTCACTCATGCATATCATTCGCAGGCTATCCCCAGTGCCATTAGTTCTTCTGGTGAAATATTAATATATTATAGATTTTGCATTTCATAAACTGGTAGATAATATATGCTTCTCTTTAGTAAATGAAATTTAAAATAAATACCCGTGTAGAAAAATGTGGTAGCAAAGTGGAGGATGCTGTATAGGGAGATGTAGCAAAGTGGAGGATGCTGTATAGGGAGATATGTTAGCAAAGTGGAGGATGTTGTGTGGGGAGATGCTGTAGCTAAGTAAAGAATGCTGTGTAAGTGGATGTGGTAGCAAAGTGGAGGATACTGTATTGGGAGATAAAGTAAAGTGTAGGATGTTGTGTAGGGAGATGTGGTAGAAAAGTGGAGGATGTTGTATTGTGAGATGTGGTAGCAATGTGGAGCAAACCTGTACTGGAGACTCTATAGTACAGGTGTTAGATCTGAATAAATAGTACACAATTATTGTTGCTAAACTTCAATATTGTTTCATGAGGACAACATAAATAATGATGAAGTTATGCTGTGGTGTGCACATAACCAGTGAGCCACAAGAACCATCAGTATGAATGTCTTTCAATATTTACTGGGAAATGCTGTGCCCACATAAGTCTACATGAAGTACTTTGAAGTCTACTCTATTAACCTTTAGGAATCTGTAATAAAAGTGTGTACTTTTTTTCCTGCCACTGCATTCTGTTGTTTTTTTACTTTACATGTCATTTGTGGAGGGGATTTGGAAAACAAATCCTTTGATGTTTTTTGAGCTTTCTGTGTAATTTTTTGCATGGAAATAAAGGAATTAATACTGAGCATAAATTTGCAAATTTTGATGGTGTACACGTGATATGTGAGAAAATGGTTAAGATGAAAAATGCTACAAAAAACACAAACATAAGTGACTCACCTATTCTTGTTTTATATATACAATGCAGGATGTAATTAAATATCGGTAAATGTCTAGGTCTATTCTATTTATATCATCAATTAATAACCAAACCAATGTGTTCATAATATAGTTTGTGAAAACAAACACACCACGACAATCTCACTAACATTATCAGCTAGGCCTAATGGTCCTACAACTTCAATATATTCACTGCAGGATGTCATGCTGCCAACTGCCTAGGTCTATTTCTGATGTCAATTCATAACCAAACTAACATGTACATATTGTCTGTGATTACAAATGAAACATGTCAATCTCATTGATGCTATCAGTTAGGCCAAATGGTCCTACATATAAATATTCCTAACAAATGGCTACCATTTGTAATACTTTTGATGGATTGCAGCAATGGATAAAAATATATATTAGATATCTAAATATCTTCTACCCCTGACGCTGAAAGGCAATAAAGGGTTTAGTGAATAGATAGATAGATATCTAAACTATGATCTTTTGATTTGAAAACCAACCGGACAGGAAGATAAATTATGATTATTTCCATTTCTTGTGTTACCCGGATGAATGACATTAGTTTACAATCTTAATTTCCCGGCTGAAAGAGGTGCATAGCAATCATATCATGTGACATATTCTTTCCAGAACATGGTCTTCCTTATGAATTCTCTGAACAATCTGAGATTCTGGGCGAGTTGACCTGCCACAGCTAGAGACATGTTTAAGCAATCTGAGATATCACTCATCGTCGTCTTGGGCGCCCTTTCCCCTGTTGCAGTTAAATCTGCCTTAAGCTATTAATATTTCCATGCTGTTATGTCTTTTTATATGAACAAAAAACACAGCTTTCTTGTTAAGATGCTGCTAAGGAGCCATCCCTCTTCGATGTTTATTGATCTTTACACTTCTTTATTTGTCTTTTTAGCTGTCTATGGTACACATAAAATTCTTTTGTAGCATCTCATTTCGAAAGCAGTGATACGTTTTGTTATTGATGTATTTAAAATACATGCCTCACAACCGTTATTTCCACTGGAAATATGCATGGTCTGATCATACATAGTTTGGCTATGCTACTGGTACCTTGCCAACGATTTTTCATTTAGACAAGTTTTAATGTCGCCATTGCAATTCTTCTCTTGATTTCTACAGCATTGTCTCCTCAGCTATTTATGTTTGAGCCCAAATACCGGAAATTTGTGACGTCCTCTAGTTCGAAATTGTCAATTATTATCTTTGAGATAATAGTGCATAGCATTGGGGGACTTAAATTGCAGACAGTGGCTCAAAATACATTGAGTCTAACGATAGTAGTTGTCAACATCGTGTTAGAGGTTAACTAGTAACAAAAATAATTACTTTAAATCTAATCTAAGCTGAATCATAACAAACAAAAGAAAATGTAACTTACCTATCACGATTTTGAACATACTCATGTACAACTCCTACTGCCGCTACACGGCATACTTCCCTCAGGTCACTTCCTGATAAACCTTCAGAAAGTGTGCTTAACTGGTCATAGTTCAGTTCTTCAGTCTAAATATGCAAGTTAAAAAAAGGTTAAGATATTTGAAATTGAATGAATTAGTTTCAATTTCTAATTACTGTGTTTGCTGACAATTAATATTTGTTTCATTATAGTCAAATTTATTTTCATTATTGTTTCATTATTGTGCCATGGAGATTTAACATTTACAACAAGATGATATTTTCCTGATGCTTGTAGCTAACTTAAGATTAACTCTCTGCAGATACCCTGTCAGAACTCCGGAAAGTTATATTTTGTACACACTACTTTCAATGTTCATAATGTTGCTTGTAATATATTTCTTATTTTGTTCATACATAAGTTAGTATTTGTAACCGAAACAAGTTAAGTATCCCAAAATGTTCAGAAATGGATACTTTGTTTGCTTATATGGTGTAATTTATTCATCATTGACGAAAAATATTATTCATCTTGTTGTGATTGAATTCTGGAAATAAAATGGTGATATTTATAAAGAAAAAACTGAATGTACTTGTGATTTAATTCCTGATGGTGGAAGTTGGTTGATTAATTAGTTGCCAGTTTATCATCGTAGCACTTTGGCATGTTCATAGGTGTTCCGATCTTCCCTTGAGTGTATCCACCATTACACAACTGATTAATTCCAGCTCTCTCTTGGTTGACAAACATTCTTCCAAGCCCTCATTTCAGTAGCTCTCATTTCTGGTGCCGCCACATTTCAAGTCCAGTTTATTCTGGAAATGGAAAAGGAATCATCCCCCTCATTACTTTCATTTGACCGAGCTGTTTCTCATTAATTCAACATGCCCACCCGATCCATTACTCTACCGCACAACAGTAGCACCACATGCAATTCGATCCACTCTCATTGCCATGAACAATGACTGACTAGGCATGAAAATGAATGTGACGTATTACAACTTCAATCTGTCTAAAGCAGTAACTCTCCTGACTGCAGCTGACTTATATTTTTCTGATCCCGCTCATGTCCATTGAGTCACTGAGGATGCAAACTGAGTCGCCATCTAAGTACTGATCCAGTTTGAAGCCCTGGTCCCTACCACAATCATCATAGTTTTGTTGTTTGTAGTCACAGCAAATGTGTCACTGTCCTCTTTAAACAGTCTTTTCTGCACTGAATATATTCGAATATGGAATATTTTGGGGACTCGCAGCAGAAACAAATATTTAATAGGGGTCAGTGGCAATAAAAAGTTAAAAAATCACAGATCTAGATAATAATAAGAATTAAATAAGAAAACAAAATAATGACTTACTTGTTCATCTTTTAAGATAAGTTGTATTATGGAACGCCTTTGTTCTTGACCCTATCATAGATTTGAGTGTCAAAGGTTAAACACCAACATTCTTAATTAACTTCATATATCATAATCTATATCAATAGTAACAAACATTAAATAATGATGGGTTCAATTAACATCTCAAGTATAATCTCTAAAATAATGATGGTTTCAATTAACATCTCAAGTATAATCTCTAAAATAATAATTGGTTGTAAAGAATCTTAAAGGAACTATGTATTTTGCCATCATCATCTTTCTACTTCCAAGTAACATGAGACATTGGCAAATGTTTACCCATTTCGCTCTTATAATAGCCAGCTCAGTTCATTTTCTTTTTTTCCTATCTTACTTTCTTCTCAAAGATTATTCTCCATGCTTCCCTGGGTCAGATAACACTTTCTGTAGAAGTTTTTAACCGGCTGGGGTCCAGTTAAGACTGTGGTAGCCTTCCTTTTCCTCACCTCCATTTTTTTAATTTCATGGATGATGTTATTGATGTTTGTACATCTTTCATAGCTTTACATTATGACAGGATGGTTTTATTGATCGTTTGGTCTTCAATCTAAAAGGCATGTTCAAATGACATCAGCTCGCACTGCATCACTTATGTCAGCATGCGAGGAGATTTCATCTCTACTGTAATAAGTACACATTGATGAACACATCAATGGTCTTGTGGTCATTTTCTCACATAATAAAAAGCAAATTTTAAGATAATAAGTGTTTAACAAATTAATATCACAGTTTTACAAATGTAGAAATGAGCAACAAGCTTACAGGCATTCCAATGTAAAATTGACTAGGCATGCGTCTTAGAATGGCAGCATCAACATCGAGTGGTCGATTTGTGGCACCCATTACCATGACCCGAATATTGGGATCTGTAGTTAGGCCATCCCACAAACTCATGAACTGCGTTTTCATCATTGCTGTGGCTTCATGATCATTTGATGATCGAGACCGGAGAAAAGAATCTATTGGAAGTGATTAAGATAAATTGTAAAAAATAAGGTAAATATTGTAATTATCACAATCAATTTTTTTTAAATGTCTGCTTCACATACACACATCTTCTATTTTAAATATGTCTGAAGCAGAGAAAGTGCATGAACTCTGTTGCATAGTCAGTAGTTTATTTTAATGTGGCATTTAATCATTTGATATTCAATGTGGCACGATTAGGCATCTTAACAAAATGAGCAATTTGTTTAACAAGCGAGCCATGGGAACCATTAGTATGCATGAGCTTCAACATCTGTATGTGTGTGTGTGTACATGTGTGTACAGTATCACTGTGTACACATGCATGAATGAACACATACATATATTATTATGTGTTCATTCTAAAGCTCCTGCAAATTAGCAGTGTATAGTCTGGAAATGGAAATGTATTGTGTCATGGCTCACAGTTTGTTTGCGATATCTATGTCTCATAGTCTGATATATCTATGTCTGATTTATATAACTTCAGCATGACTTTTAAGTCCCTTCTGCATTCTATGCGATGGAACAGCCAATCCACCTCCAAAACCTCCTAAGACTCCTCTTGCAACATCTATGATAAGGTAACAGTGTCACTTTTCTTTGCCCCTGTGTCAAGTCCCAGCAACCTATAGGTAGTAATACATATGCATGCACACACATATATTATATATATAAATATAGTGAATTATTAATTAATCTCTGTAAATCATAAATGCAGGCTAACACAACTTACCAATCTCATCTATGAATATTATTGTTGGCTGAAGCTTCATTGCCTGGTGAAATAGAAGAAATGCCAAAGTTAAAACTTTCTGTAGATAAGGGAAGTCATGAGTATATAATCATCATCAGGTGCCATGCCTGCTGGCTTAGGCCTTCATGGCTCTCTATCTACAGTATTAGTATCAAGATCGGTGTTGTTTTCCTGCCATGTCAAGTTGCCAAACTGTCTATATGCTCACATTGTCGCCCTGTCTCTGTTTCCTTCAATCCTGCCTGTTGTGACTAAGTTCTCCAAACCTGCTTGTCTGATGAAGTGGCCAAAAAATGAAGATTGCCTTTTTCTTGTATTATTGATTAAAGTCTGTTTCGCATTTGACTCTTTCAATACTTCCACATTAGTTTTTCTGGCAGTCCATGGTATTCTCAGCATTCTTCTATAGAACCACATCTCTGTTGCTTCTAATTTCCCACTTTCCAGTTTGTTTATTGTCAAAGACTCACATCCATATGTTAGTATAGGAGTTATATAGCACTGCAGAACTCTCTTTCTCACCTCTAATGACAATGTCATATCACACAATATGTTTTTCATTTTTTCTAAATGTAGTTTTTGGCTGCCCAATTCTGCTTCTTATTTCTGTTGAACTTGAGTATATAATATTGAAGGTATAATTCACCCATGGCACCTTCAACTAAATAAATTTTATCTCATTAATAATTGTTACTTGATTCAAGGTGAATTCCGAGGCAAACATGAGTACTAGTGAGCAGATCAGTTTTCTATTTAACTGATAGAAATTTCTCCCATAACATACTCAAATACTAGTAGCTACCCAGCATGCCATCTATCTAGTTTGACTTAATATAACAGTACTGTTATTTATCTTCTTAGGCAGAGGTGGGCAACCATTTTTGGTCAGAATGCCAGATTCAGCATTTTTTTGCGGAATGAGGCCAAGAAGATTTTTATTAATTTTTGAGAACTTGCTAGTGGTTTTCTCGCTTGAAATAATCTTGGTTTTGCTACATCTATTCTATACTAATGTATGGCTCAGAAAAATTGACACTAAACAATTTGAAGACAGAATTCATGCTTTTGAGATGTAGATATATATAAGAATAGGGAGAACATCATGGAAAGATAAGAAAACAAATAGGTTCTAACAACACTTAATATGAAGAATGAATTATTATTAAGGAAAATAAAGATCAGGCAAATAAAATATTGTGGACACATTAAAAGACATGACACTTTGTTGAAGACCTTACTTGAGGAGAAAGTTAAAGGAAAGCAAGCAAGAGGTAGACAGCGATTCAAGTGGAGAGTAACATCACAAGATGAACAGGCTACAGTCTAGCAGAGTGCACCACCAAAACAAGAGACAGAAGTTATCAGAGGTCTTTTGCAGCACTTGATGATGATGAACACCTGCACGGATCTGACTATGCCAGGCTGAACAGTCAAGTGCTATAGTTTCCAAGAAATTCAGATGTAGAGAGCAGGATGCTCTCTCCTACTGAAGACTTTATAAATTAATAAATTTGCATGCACAAGCTGGCATACTGCAGACATAAACTGATGTTTTAAATAAGGTACATCTTTCCTTTTATCAACATGTTGACTGACCTCATGTCACCAAACATTCTGATATACTGATAGACACAACCTCCCCATGTCTAGGTTTTATTCAGAATAGGTATGCAACTCACATGACAAACGATCAGTTAAATTATTTTCTTTTTGAAAAAAAAAAGGTTGAAAAGGTATAGAAGATTGACATCATTGTACTCGATATACCCCATCCCTCAGCATGCCGCTTGCTGTAAGCACCACTCATAGTATATAACTCTGCAGCTTCCAGTGATAGAAATCCACTTTGTAAAAAAGAGGTGTCACATGGGGTATGTAAACTCATAATCTTTTCAGCATAAAGCAAATGACTCAACCACTACTCCAAGGTGATTCACCCTCCCCCCCTTCCTATTTCTCTTTACAAATGTCTAGCAAATGATTGTCATTTTTGAATAATTTTAATGTTTTTATCTGTGCTTATAAATGTATGCATGTCTGGGTTTTTCAAATTTGTGAGCTCAGGGGTTTGATCATAGTTATTTTAAACCAGCCTCATGAGTCAGTCAGAATTACTTGATTGACCAGTTTTCATTCCATGAGCAATATTCTGTCCACGACTGAGACAGACACACTGTCATCTAAAATTTCAATTGAAAATTTCATACAAACCAATGAAAATACAGCTTCTGTTCTTTTCTGCGACTCCCCATACCACTTATCTACCAAGGTAGAAACCTGGAGGTTAATAAAACGAGCTCCTGAGGATGTAAAATATAAAGAGTATATCATATATTGAGCTACTGTTAAACATCCATGCCAAGAACACATATAGGGTAGACTACAGTAAAACTATGCTTATTTTTCAAATTGACTATTTCAAATTATATTCAGCTTTATAGAGCAAGAGAACAGGTCAATGATTCTACTAAAAGGTTTTACCAAGCACTTTATTTTGTCTGCTACAATAATTTTTAACACTATAGTACCTTTTACTTTGATCACAAGTAAAATTATCAATTAACAGTTTAAAAAGTGTTTACCTGCTGCTTTAGCTGTAGCTTTAGCAATCATAGTTTTCCCACAACCTGGAGGACCATACAGCAATATACCTGCAACAGAACATATTACATCCTTACTATACATAAACTATACATCATTGAACAGCAATATATTTTATATTATATATATTTATTATATGTATATGTTATATAGCCTAAATTATTCAATAATAGCAAACAACATATGTTAGTCTATAGTTTTAACAGTATATTCTTATAAGTAGGAATTTTACAATATGTATATATGTATAGACATATTATCAACATGTATACTACCAAGAAGAAGGTGAATTGAAGGAGTTACTAACATTCTGACACTGCACATCACTACTACATACCAAGCGACCAAACATGCAATATACCGAAAACCAATAATTATTCAATCCTGCGATGCCTCACAGAATAAGAAGAGAAAAAAACAATAGAATGATAGAGATATATGTATCTAAGAAGAAAATAGTGTTCTTATAGGAAACATGTACCTAAATGAATGAAAATAGACTGCAACTACAAGCATTGACATGAGTACCAGATGGTAAAATAAAGAGAGGAAGACCAAGAGAAACTCATAGTTTTAATTGTGACTCAGTGTCTTACACTTCCTCTGCTCATTTTTCCCGCAATTATTCCCTACACGATCTTTTTTGACCATGTAATCAACATTGAAATATTTCAGTAAGTGAAAAATAATATATATCCTAAAATTCTTTCTGCTGGTCTTCTTAGTGTATAACCTATCCATCTCCAGAGCCATTTCTCAAACTCTCTCTCTCTCTCTATTATCTTAGGCAAGATGTATTTGTATATAATTTTGTAAAGGTATTTAAAAACAAGCAGCTGAATATTTTCCTATATTATTTACATCATACATCAAAATAAAAGGTGCTGGATCAAGAAGTAACAATGCAAATACTATATTTGTGTATATATGAATAACTAATACAACATTTCTTCTGACAATATTAAGTAATCTGATAAATTGTAATACGTTTTATATGTAATATTTGACAACCTTTTGTTGTGAAATATTTCAGTCAACACAAATATTGTCACCTTTTGGGGGCTGAAGGAGACTAGAATTTCTGAAGAGATCTGCTCGTTTAAAGGGAAGAATAACAGTTTCCTGAATGTCTTGAACAATTGTTTCTAGTCCACCAATGCTTTCCCATGTTACATCCATTGAGCTTGGGTCTAATAAGTTGGCAGCTACACAGAGCTCATAATCAGTCAACTGTATAAGATAACATTTGTAAAATTAACACAAAAAGAAAACATGTTCTGCAGATAGTGAGCAAATTTATTTTGAAACAATACATATATCTTGACTAAGAACCAAAATCACTGCCCAGGGAGCAGTCCGATAAATGCTCTGCTTGCCTTTCCATCAGCCACCAAAATAATAATTACTAATCATTTTCCGGTTCAAGATGGTGGCATACCAACTCTTATTTTCATATACTGTGATTATGTGAGATAAATGTGATTCTGATTTTCTTAGACTAGAACCCGCTGTGGTTGCCCTTTTTAACACTGCCATTGTTGTGTCTACATTAAAACCATTAATTAAATGTGTGCTGAAATGTTGAAACATTAGATTAGATAGTGGTGCAAACATGACTTTATTACATCAAGATGGATGACTCGGTTTCCGAAACATGTGGATGGCAAACAATAACCATTCATTTTGGTTGAAAATTATAACTGTGGACTATTTTCTATGACAAAGAGAAACACATTTTTTATCAACCAATCCCAAGAATGGACAACAGTACAGCCTTTAATTTTTAAATTCTATTAAAATAATTCTCATGAAGTTTCCAACCACAACACACACAGAAACTGTACACTCATTGAACAGCACGAACACTGAAGACGATAACTGATTTTAAATTACAATCATCTTTAGTTAATATCACCACAATGTTTAGATTGAACACGTAATTGTTAGTGGATAGCACCATCACTGGTACTCGGAGCACAAGAAGCATTTGCTGGAGCTATGAGCTTCATGCCCCATAGACAAAATCAGTTGTGTCAGCCATTAGTTCAGAATAATAAATACATCAAATAGATTACACTATCATCAAAGCACCAGTATCAAGGTTAAATTACATTTAAATAGATGCAAGCATATTCCCTGTTGTAATGTACGGTTATGAAAAACTTGACACCACAAAACAGTAGCACAGAAAATTAATGCTTTCAAAATAATATACTACAAATTGATTTTATTGACAGCAAAAAGTCCACATTGAAAATAGAAAATATGGTGGCAATTAACAGCACCATAAAAAGGAAATATATTTATTTTGTCACATCAAAAGGCATAAAATGAAATAATTAGTAATGAAAGGAATGGTTGCAGGCACAAGAGGAAATGGTGCTGTACGGAGAAGCTTAACAAGAGAAGTCACATTGTTTTTGAACATACCAATTTTTTAACAAAATAAAATCTCAAAATCAGAGACGACAGGAGTGAAAGAGAAACAATAACAACAAATAGATTAAAGATTTATATTTACTTGCCATAAAATTCTATATGAGCTCTAAGAAACTTTTCTCTAATCAACAAATTGGTGCCAACATTTCAACATCTTATTAGTGCTAACTATAACAGATATCACTAATTGCATTGCTACAAAAACAAAGTTATTACCTCAAAATAAAACAAAAGCTAATAACTTATTAAAATTAGTAAACATTTACCTTCTGTACATTTTGAACTCCAAGCTTGGTCAACATTTTCTGTGCCTGTAAATAAGGTTACCAGAAAAAAATTGTGTTAAGCATAAGAAAGGAAGAATTAATAAAAATAACCAACATACAGGCACAATAATAGAAACTTATATTTATCAATGATACTGAAACTATTTCCAGCAAGCAGAAATAATATGCTCTTTAACTCCTAGAACCAGGTATCTAGAAATTCTGGGAATTTACACTATATATGTTTTGGAAGCACTTAAACATCCCCCATATGAAAATCAAGATATTCTCCACATAGCACAAGCAGTGCACAGTCTTATCTCTGCATATCCAATCAGTGTGATCATGCAATAAATCCCTAGACATAGCAGGAAACGAAGAGGGAACAGACTTACAAATAGAAGCACCTCAAAACAACAAAAGCAAAGACCTTGTAGTATGGGAAGAGTCAAACAGATTCTCAGAAACAACACTAGGGAATTCTGGCTGAACAGATGGGCAATGGGCTGATTGGTCAAAATGTATTTAATGAAATGACACAACCAAAGGACAATGATAATATAAACAAACTCTGCAGGAGAAACCAATCCCTTATCTTTCAATTTTGAACAGGACATGCAAGGACCGATAGCCATTAACAGTGTATCAAATCCCAGCAACTACCCACTTGTAGATACTTGCTCTCATCCCAATGAAACTGTAGAACACCACTTTATTGACTGCCCTTACTTTTCAACTGCTAGGAAAAAACTTACTGTATGGTTCACTAAGTCAATTTCAGAAGACCTGCACTTTTATTAAGAATGGCATTATGCTGACAAGAATAGCATTACTGATCAGCATTTGGATATCGACAACAACAACATAAATATTGCTACCCGATATACTGATTTTTCCGTATTTTGACTTCACAAAACAGTACCCTTTAATAATAATAATTGATTATGTGATTTGCAATATTTACAGATATGAGGCATGCGTTGCATTTAATTTTGGGATTGCTGCTTCATAAAATGGCACAAACATGTTGATCACCCATTGGAGTGAATTCAAATCGAATGATAAACTCAGAGAAGCGACACATCAAAATTTCATCACAGATGTTATCAGAAAACGCTGTTGGTCCTACATCGGGCATGTCCTACGCACAGACACCAACAGAATACACCACCAATCTCTTGAATGGATACCTACAGGCAAAAGAGCAAGGGGTAGACCAAAAGAAACACTCAGAAGAACAATACTTAGAGAAAGTAAAACAACCAATATTCATAATATTCAAGAACTGCACAGAATAGCTTTGAACAGACAGAATTGGAGAGATCTGACTTCTGCCCTATGCGCTAACTTCAGTGCAAAAGGAAAACGAATGAATGTTGATCAGTTGTTCAGTATTTTAAATCACAACAATTTATATAAAATAAGGTATTTTTTGTGTAAAAAAAAAAACCACTGAACAAGTTTTTGAGTTTGTGTTTGATGATTCAGAGGATGAAGAATTATATTTAGATGGTGATTATCCTGAAAATAATATGGAAATAGACTTGATCCTAAGCAATCAGAATATTGTTCATAAATACAAATCCCAAAAAACAGAAGCCAAATTTTGAATTTTTTGGAGAAAATGTTATGGCAACTCTTGTGTAGATATATTATTTAACTTCCTGTGTCCTTTACTAAAATGGGAGATGTCATGTGAATATGATCTTGAAATCCAAACAATCTATAGCCATCAGCATAGAGGCAAAGCGACATGACAGTGAATCCGGTTTTATAAACTTTTGTTTTCTTGTATATTCAGTGAAATCATTATTGATTGTGATTCTGTAGTGGAATTCTTGAGAGGTAAGTTCTTCAAATATATTAAATAAAATAGACCAGCAGGTTTTCATTATCTAAATTATATAATATTTAACAGATTTGGAGCGACCCGGAATACAATAGGTCTAGATCTACAATTTGTTTTTTCTGAAAAAACATCTTTATCACTTTCTCACACAAACAAAACTTACACCAACATATGCAGAATTTAATTCTTTATTTATTTGTGCAAATATTTAATATCACTAACAAAGAAAACGTTATCACCCTTTTAAAACAGCCACCAATGATTATGTAACATTTCCAGAAACTAATTCAGTGACAATTAGCAGCAGGAGAGAAATTACGTAATTGTAAACAGAGCATGCTAAAGGTTTATAATGTCTGGGCAGTTTAATATGTGTTTTGGGGAACATATTTCTAAATTTATCAAATGGCCTCTTTGTCATATCATTTCATAATAAAATTCTTACACATTAAAACATTTCATTCTTTTTTTCAGTAATAGTACAATTTACAAAACTACAGGAATACTGGTGGATGAGCACTATATAAATAATCAGAGATATGCAGATGACACTATTATGATTGCTAAAAGTGAAGAAAACTTGCAATGTCTGGTAAACATAGTAGTAACAAAATGTAAAAACAAAATACTAAGAAGCAAAACATTTGGTACACAACATGAAAGTGAATGACTCACACTAGAATGGGATCCCCAATTTAAATATCTGGCAATACTTACACCATCAGATGAAAAGGCACATCAGAAACCAAAAATAGAATAGGAAAGGGAAAAGGAGGTTTACATAAAATGAAAAGCATCTTGAGCAACATGTCTTTATATCAGCAACCTCTGTAGTGCAGTGGTTAAGCTGTTCGCCTTGTGCTCAAGTTATTGCAGGTTCGAATACATCTTGTGGTATCTTGCTTACAAAATATTTTTTTTAGTTCAGTGGAGACTCGCTTGAAGCTAAAGAGTTATGTGCTATGAGTCGTACTTTCGCTGAGAGGGATGAAGTACACATGAGGAAACATGGGTATACTAAGTCAATCCTGGCTTGTGAACACTTTTTTTATGTTTTTACAAATTCTGAAAATAATCATTTACTATTATATAAAGCTACTTCTGTCATATGAAAGTGAATTAATGACAATAAATAAGCTGACAAGTTGGAAATTAGAGACCACAGATAGCAATTTTTAAGAAAAAGGCTATGAATTTCATGATGAGCTAAAAGAGCTTAATAATGAGCTAAAAGAACTTAGAAAGATCACAAGACATTGCTCAATGTATACATACCCCAGAAGTGAAAGAAATTGATGGATAAACCTTGTTAAAAAGTACCATCAAGGTATGACACAAAGAAATTGGACAGCCATTGAAACCAACCTTCAATATGAAGAAGGTATATTGTTTTAGTTTTTTTTTCCTCATACTCTGACTGGATCTCTCTTGTAGTAGGACAACAATTCTATTAGATTTCCAGCAGTATAGTACCCAGTAGTCCATAAAGTGGAGATGTATTGTGCCATGTATTATTTGCACCAATGGCCAGATACATTCCAATTTCCGCAGTGGTATTATAGACTCAATGTTTTATAAATTCCAGTGGACATCTGATATTATTAGATAATATCATATAGCTACTAGACTATCCTATACATTGCAATCTTCTATTGTAATTTGTGTTACACTACGGTTACACTGACTATTTTTTCACTCATCCAAATTGTGACCAAGTCATCAATCCTTGACATATTTGTCAGTCTCATTCACAACTTGACTGAAGGCACTCACAGAAAGTAAATGTTTGGTAGATCTTGCTTTCCGGCGTCTGGCGTCTATAAATAGCACACTGTTTACATTATTAAGTAGACGAGGTCACGGAGTTTCGCTAGAAAAAACTGTCTGCCAATGATATGCCGCGCGCAGTGACGTGAAGCGACTGTATGAGCGGCGGACATTTTACAAAAATATTTGATAGATTTGACCAGTGGTTTTACTAGTGGAAATCCATGGAAATCGCCTAATTAACAATACAAAGTGTGAAATGAGTAAAATGAAGCACTTACCTTATTCACCGTAGATAAACTCTCCGTAAACCATGCATTATTTATAATACAAATATTACACAGCACAAATCACAAGCTCTACTGTAGAAATGCGCGGATTTAATTGGTTTCCAATCACGCCAAGAACAGTGTTGCCATCTCATTTCATCATAAAAGCACCAGAAACGTCCATAATAAGCATCAGAAAGCATCAAATGTAGAGCAAAAAGCATCAAAATGGCAACCCTGATCTCGCCGTAGACCTAAATATTTTTCGAATTTCAAACACCCCAGGCCCCTATTTTAAAAAGTTCAAATGTAATCATCCAGATGTAATGAGGGGGGAGACCCCCTCAACCCCCCCCCCCTCCATCAACATCCAGATGTAACCCCCCTCCTTTTCCTATTATTTAAACCACCACCTCCCCATTTTTAAAATTATTCTTATACCACCCCTCTCCCAATAATAAATATAAAACAATCTAATAAATTATATATAAATTATTGTAAAAATAGTAACCATGTCCCCCCCCCCCTCATCGACCCTAAAACGCGCCAAACAATTTCGCGAGTACCGCGTCGTCACCACCTCTCGCAAACCGTGTCGCGAACTGCAGATCAACGCAAGTTAACTTTGGGGAATACCTCAAAACTAGGTCAAACTTCGCAGTTGACGCCGGAAAGCAAGATGCGCCAAATGTTTTGATCTGCTCAGACATATGCCATGCTATCTGAAGCAATTACAATTTTTCTGAAAGGAAAGTGGCTCAAGCAATCACAAGAACAGACATTTACTATTTAGATTCAAGTTATGTATTGTGCAAGTCGGTGTTTGGTTTGTTCTTTTTTATGCATTCCAGTAGTCATCATTATGATCATTCAGATAATCATATAATATAATAATAATATATTCATCACAATTCACATGCATCAACTTTTACTTAGTCTCTCTAGTCGAGTTGTCTGAATTGACTGTGTTAGTGTTAGTGTTGATCGTTGCTAACTAGTAGGCATTAGCACTAATCGAAATATTTCCGCAAAAAGATATTTAGAGTAATGTCCCTTGATAAAAATGCCATGTGCCGACATTTTCATTTTTTTATGGACCACGTGTGTACTATCCAATGGAATTGTCATTTAGTGACGCCACGCAGCTTTAGATCATATAAAAGTGAACTGTATACTATTTATCATCCATTTCTGCAGTGTATTAAGATTAGGTATGTTGGAGATACCTTATCTACAATTAACACCAAGCAATTAAACAAGACGAGGTAGGTGTTTTTTGTCTTTGCACACGTATATGTTTTAGTTTTGATTAAAATTATATGTGAAACCATGTCTAACATATTCAGCAACCATTTCTCTCTTTATGTACCAAATTTTAACATTTCTAGAAGTACCTTGTAATTATTATTAAATTTTTAAAATGCTATGGTGATCGACCGACCACGCTACTAACTTTAGAGTTTGTTTTCGGCTGTTCAATGTTGCCGTGCCGTTAATTATCGATATTCGTGTATAATGTTAAAAATTTAAGTTACAGTTTAATGAATTTCTACATCTTATCATCCTTTAGTTAATTTAATGTGACACTATGTACTAGTGTTTATTGAAATGTCTTCAAACAGTATTGTATTAAATTATTCAAGGGTACAGATAAAAAAACATGTCAGCGCGTCAGAATGCTTGCAGCCCATGTTACCATGACGATGACAAGTGTTTGTGTCTCACTGTCACTGTAATCGAACTCAGATAGCTTCTATTCAAACATTATTAGTAGGTCTAGGTATAAATTAGAATTACCGTAAAGATAATTTTTAAGATGCATTATTGGATATTCTATTTAATTCTGATAGTGAACAGCACTGTAGACGTGAAGATGAACATGCGGCAATATGGTTCGCCATTACGCATGTGCATATACAAGTTTCTACAGAGTCATGTCAGTGTTAAGCATTGTTCCTCTCTAATTAATTATGTAGGTAGAGTATTATTTGGTAAAGTCTTGTCTACTGCACCTCATTACACTACAGTTTCACGGATGTCCTATGAAATGGGTCTGCAGTCTGATGTTATGGCTGGAGACCTAATGCATAAGGCTTTAGGCATCTGGGTTCCCTCATCCCTCCCACCCACACTTTACTTTCTTGCGTGGTGTATCTCCGTCTCGGGGCTTCCGTCTATCCACCACATATTTTCTTCTTTTCTTTTTTCCTCTTGTATTCTCCACCTCTGCATTTTTTTTATCCTCTGTTCCAAACCTCCCACTTACTTATTCGCCATACAGTTCCTGTACTCTAGTCAGTTGGCATTCGCTATGTCCTACCTTACCTCCAGAATTTTCTTATTAATTAGCCCCAATTATGCCTGGCAATTGGTACAGTATATTCAACAGATGCGTCTTGCCTTCCCGAACACAAAAAAGTATAATTTGTATTTTGTTTTATCATAAATAAGTGAAATAATTAATAATTAGACAATTAAATTACAAGTAAATTATGCAAATTAGCCACCATTTTGAATATTAATTATTTGGTACAGTATATTCAACAGATGCGTCTTGCCTTCCCGAACACAAAAAAGTATAATTTGTATGGTGTTTTATCATAAATAAGTGAAATAATTAATAATTAGACAATTAAATTACAAGTAAATTATGCACATTAGCCACCATTTTGAATATTAATTAGCCCCAATTATGCCTGTCAATTGGTACAGTATATTCAACAGATGCGTCTTGCCTTCTCGAACACAAAAATGTATAGTTTTATGCATATATTATCATAAATAACTGAAATATTTCATAAAATGCAAGTTCTGCTTCAATTCTTGGTCACAACTTTCATCATCAGTCCGTTCATATTTTATTATATGTTCCCATGTAATTATCTTTTCCTGAAATTTCGACAAAAAAAATTCATAACTTTTCACAGAATCGACCTACAGACTTGGTTGAGGTATCGTTGAATTGCAAATTTCAAGGGTTATCTAACTGTGGTGTTTATAATGTTATAAACCCAATTTGAAAATTTAGTGCTAAATGATAATGCCTATAACTAGTGTTTCATGAACTTAGCCTAGTCTTTGAAAGTGTATTTATCTGTGTGTATGTCATAATCAGTTAAATTAATAATGATGATCACTTACTTCTGCCTGTGCTAGTTTCTTTTCCTTCTTCGTAGGATCCATTGCATCAGTTACCCATTTGATGCCTAAGTAAGCAAGTGTAAACGAAGCTGCGACACCAAACAAAGTAGATAAAACTTTGGCGATAACCTGGTTGCTTGAAGACATAACAATTTCTGGTTCCCCTTTCACAGATCTAGATACTTCTGCTACCAAATTTGCTGATATATCTTTAACGTTCTTAGTAAAACCATTAAACACAGAGACCGACATGTTTAAAAATTCTAATTCTAACACTTTGACCGCAGACCAGAAGCCATTGATGTTTTTGTTATTATAAATTTCACACTGAAAGAAACGAAACGAATCGAACAGTTCAATGCTGCCAATTCGTTTAGTCCAAAAACAAAATAGTCTCGTGTCTAAAGAAAAACAAGCAATATCATCATCATCATAAAGTATCGTTCGCCGTATCAAATGTTTGCTGAAATTGACCACCTCCAACGTCTTCTATCTCGTGAAAAATTAGTGGTGTACTCAATTAGATTGTATCTCAATGTTTTCCTCCCCATTTATCTCTGCATATGTCTACTTCTTGCTCAGCTCCACACAACTCTACCACTCTCTATGTCCACTGAGCCGCTAATATCTACATTGTGGAGACCCACTATGCCGACGTGTTCGGCATAGCAGGAAAACCGTACGGAGACAAAGAGTAAGTCTTCAAAAGCAAGGTCTTTGGATATGTCCAAAGTATTTTATTTGTTATTTTATATTTCCTTAAATATTTTTTTTCCATGCGCACTGTTGTCAAAAATCGATCGGCCCTATTTTGTTTTATTATATTTCCGTGCAGTTCTCCCTAATCTTTTATATGCATTTCATTAGGTATGTTGGTTATCATCTTCGCACACCGGGAACATCCACAGTTGTTCAGTTCTCCACTTCCGTAAATCTCTTAGGTAGCATATAACGGTGGATGGTTCATTGTCATCTAAAATAGGCATTACATTCACATCTAAAATGCATCATGTATGACTTCTAGATATTTGTTCATTACGCATATTTCTTAGTCATACAGTATGTAGAGTAGACGTAGCATTTTATAATTGTCATTTTTTAGATTGCTTGTGATTTGCTTAGCAATAGTTTCTCCCTGTCATTGAAAATCTATTCAGTTATGATTATTCTCCCGTTAATCTGTGTTTTACATCTACCAGGTAAAACTTGGAACAGGGTAATCAAGTTTTGCTGATAACTGAAACACACATAATAACACACAAACACAAATCGACGTTTCGAACAAAACTACATAGGCCAACAATGACAATCGTTGTTTTTTTTTTTTTTTTGGTATAAAGAAGAAACGGGTTTTTATTATATTTTTGCGCAGTGAGTACATACTATCGATCTTCCGTCGCTTTACATCTACCATAGTTTGTGGAATCAAGTAGTTTTCACACACTTCCAGACTACCAACAGACAGCATGTCCCAGATGACCATGACACATAGTTATCACAGGTATACATCAAGATGATATCATATAGATGTGAGAGCTGTAAAAGTTCTTTATCTTCAGAAAAGAAACTACTGAGTTTCGAGAATAAATGTCTTCGTATGATAACTAACACCCATTGGAATGAATTCAAATCGAATGATAAAATAAGAGAAGAGACAAATCAAAACTTCATCACAGATGTTAATCAGAAAACGCCGTTAGTCCTACATCGGACATGTCCTACGCGCAGACATCAACAGACTACACCACCAATCTCTTGAATGGATACCTACAGGCAAAAGATCCAGAGGCATAAAACCAAAAAAAACACTCAGAAGAACAATACTTAGAGACAGTAAAACAATCAATATACATACTATTCAAGAACTGCACAGAGTAGCTTTGAACAGACATAATTGGAGATATCTTACCTCTGTCTAACTTTAGCGCTAAAGGAAAATGAATGAATACCATGTAAAAAATATATCTATCTATACGGTGTATCTCTTGTTTGCCATGTGCGTCAGAGGTAGAAGAGTTCTCTGGAGATGACCTTCCTGTGTGCTGTTTGTAAACTTGTTCCTGTGGCTTCTTTGATTTCTGTGATCCATCTTTCACATGGTCTGCCTCTGGCTTTATAACCGTTATGTCTTTGTGTCATGGCCATCTGTGGCAAGCTGTCTGTTGGTAGACTGGAAGCGTGTGAAAACAACTTGGTCTTGTAAAAGATGGACCAAAGAAATCAAGGAATCCAAATTAACAATCTTAAAAATAGCATACGAGAAGGCCATCTCCAGAGAATTCTTCTACCCCTGGTACCACAAGTCAAGGGCCACAGCATATAGATATATCGTTTGTGATCGTGTATTAAATATATTGGTAATGCTCTTTTTGTTGCAATATATCTCTGTATATTTTTACATCTAGAGTTTGTTTCTATTTTATTTTGCTGATTATCGTGGTTTTTTAAAAATAATGTTTGGATGTTAATATCTAACTCATTTATCTGTTCCCTTTGTCGACTTGAATTTTATAATTTTTGCAGTTCCCTCTACTGTTTAGTATTAACAAAAACTTCCAAACATATTTTTTTTTAAAGTTTTGTGGCAACTAAAAGCATTAAAAAGCGCCCAAAAATGAAGATCGCTAAAAGGCCACAATTATTTAAATATTTTTTATCAAAATGTTGGCACTAGATGAATTTAAAATACACTAATAACTATAAAATACCAATATGGCAACATTGGGATCAATAGTCGAACAGAAAGAACACTTCAAAGAATGCGTACTGCATACACGTGTGTGTACAGTTACCGATAACCAACATTTGTCAGTAAGCACATGCCCCTAGTCTAGCTAGGGATACCATATCTATATTTTCTCTTGGTTAGGGGGGAAAACGGCATGTGACGGGGGAAAAAAAGGGACGCATTTTGGCAAGTAAACAATGTTTAGCCTAAACTTTAGGCATATACCGTATTACTAATGAAACAATGCGCATCTTATTATTTTCTAATAGAAATCATAATTTGAATATAGGTTATGCCCTATGTACAGTATATTCTTTTGTTGAATATAAAATAATAGAGCTTTAATATGCTTACTTTCAGCTTATTAAAATTTTAATAGCCTCTACAATTTAACATCTTGATTTTTAAAAATGTAACTCACGTAGACCTAATTAGTATTTGTATACATTATTCTTAGACATTTGCCTAAACCTATACCTCTCTGAGGACTGAATTTGTTTGGCATTGTTTGATTTATTTTTTAAGCAATTATGATTAGAGTTATCTCCGATGTTACATTGCACAAATATAATAGTGCTGACTCAAGTTGCGAGGCGAATGGACGCCATCTTAGATCTGATTTTTCGTTTCAGCTGTGCAACTATATGTTACTCTCTCTACAAGACATACTCAGCAAGCCAAAGAAGAAAGGTGAATGAATTCTGCAAGCAGATCAGTTCAGACAAAACTCTTGGTGTATTCAGCTGAGCATGAACTGAAATGTTCAAAGATTCGGTATACCTGATTTTCAATCCACTGATCTGACATGGCAGAAATCAGACGAAGATCAGGGGATGGCCTTCCTTGGGTATTACTCTCAACAGACGGACCAAAACAACATAGATGTCAGACGGATGATTATCACCACGCTGTCTGGTCTATGTACGGAGGCTGAGTAGAATGAGAGCATAAAGATCACTGCAGAGACCGCCCAGACCACTCTGAAATGGTCGCGGAACACTACCGCAGGCACTGGCGGTATATGATAGGAGGACTTCGCCATCCTTAAGGAAAGTGACAAACGACCTGATTGGTGAGTTTAATGAAGAATAGCTGCACATCTACATATTGCCACTAAAGAAACCTAATAAAAACCACACCCATATCAACGGCTACCGAACGATAACGATGCAGAACATCACGGGCAAATTTATTGAGAAGATTGTTACACATTACCTCACTCGAAATCTGAAAGAGAGCCGGATTTTTTCCGTGGACTCTCAAAGGCCACAGACGTCAGAAAGAAACATGGCACACCTCCGCTGTTTTCGCCTACGACGTATTGGAGAGCTTCCATGCAAGCATTGGATCGTGTAATGATGCGATTGATTTAGAGGACGCGTAAAAAGATTGCAGTTTCAATATCTCATCAAAATTCTCTTGCTCTTAAATGTTGACCCTTTCGTTGTCAGATGGTATTCAAAGGTGTTGCTCGAGAGGAAGGTGGCTCACAAACGCGGATGTTGAACATCTAAATCCATAACATTATGCCCATGCCTTCCACCGAGATCTTCCTTCTCACCCGTATTATTCAATGTCTACATGTCTACAGCGTGGAAAACACAGCAGCAACTCGATGGAAGTGCTTTTTGTGGATAATATCCTGATATACCGACAGGAAAGCAGAAACTGTTGGATCACTGTAAATGAGCTAGACCGTATCGTCTTCTGGTGTGAATTCAGGGGTATTGATCAACAAAAAGAAGGCTGCGGTGACAATGGTTATCTCTTAGCAATCACATCGATAAGTCTGCCACAGCGACGGTGGAGACGAGAGAGTACGGTGTAATCAGGACCTCATCCTTACAATACCATGACGTGCGATTTGATCGTAGTCTGTGTTTTTTGGAACACGTTGATCATGTTGTCGCAAAGGCCAGCAAAGGACTTTCAGATCTGAGAATGATGGCAGCGGCTGACAGTAAACAATCATAGCTCGTAATCTTATATAAAGCTCTTGCCCTCCCTGTCATTGAATATGCAGGCGCCACTATCACCGCCAGTCACACACAGATTGAGAGGCTGGAGATAATTTAAAATGAAGTGATGTGGGTCATCCTTGGTTGCACAGGGGATACACCCTGTGTGACTATATCTCCTCGATTTTCCGAGCATCTCACAGAATTGATATGTGGCGTGCCCGTGCATGCCTCAGGGTAAGTGTTGACGTACATCACGAACTACACAGTGTGCTCCGTCGTGTGAAGGACAGCAGCACAAGAGAGGTAAATCGCGAACAGGCTGTGCCGAGTATACCTTTAAACAGATCTGCGCCTCAGAAGGCATTACGAGAAATGGATACCTATTCCTATGATACGAGTATATCAATAGACAGTCAATACTGTCATTACATTCAATAGAGTGTGCAGGGAACAACTCCGTGAATGTGAATGCTGAGGTCAAGGCACTCATTTGCGAACATGCCGATGATACATATGTGATTTACATGGACGGGTCGGTCATCCGTCACCATCGATACGCATGAGCCATTACTGTCAGGTCAAAAGGAAGAACAGTACAGAAAACCAATGGTGCATTTACGGCAACAACAAGTAGTCTAACACTGGAAGTATTTGCCTAACTCAGGCTCTTAACTTACTGAATCTCAAGCCCCTGCGTGCATACTAAGTGACTCTATAAATATGATTCAGAAAGTCAAAACAGGTGATGTACGTAGGGAACGGGTGGAGTCATTAGAGAGAGCTACAATACGGACATCACTGCGAAAACTCACACTTATCTTCGTCCACTGACACTCGGGCGTTGAGGGTAACGAACTAGCCGACCCGATGTAGCTAGCCTCGCCACCACAACAGATGGTCAGCCTATGGACCGAGCAGACATACTCATTGCTCTTCGTGAGTCCTCACGATCAGAGGATTTTGAGTTGAATGAGCATGAGTCAATATCGAGAATGCGCGAATTGGGAGTGACGATGGGCATGATCCATAGAAAACATCTGACAAAAATGTCAAAAAGTGCAGTGAACCAACATAGAACCGGAACCATCAGCTGTTATACCCTGAGAGATTTACTGAAGCGGAGACCTGAGCTCTTATGGACGTGTCCGGTGTTCGAAGAAGATAATAAACATACCTAATACCTAACTACTTTATATATAATGATGTCACAAATGTATGAACACAATTATAAAATGTTTCATCTTGTAGAATTATACTGGGAGAATGGAGAAGGGAGAAGTGAGCAACACGGTCTAAACTTATAAGGAAAGCACTCCTAGTGACTCCTAGTATCTTGGTAGGTTTACCTTTTTTCCCCGTCCTCATTAAAGCTACCTTGGCGAAACGTCGTCAGTCCTTGTGTTTCGTTGATAGTATGAAATGTTTACTAGTGGAAGCATTTTAACATCTCCGTTAAATCCTTTTATATACATACAATTCAACAGATTTACCATATCTTGGTAATAAAACTTTAGATGCATTTTCAGAAAGGAAGGGGCTGTCCAATCCCAGATGAGGTGCCTACCGCATGTTTCGCCAATTTTCGAAATGTGAACAAAGTTAGCTATTATGCACATGTTCATTCCAAGTTTGTTACGGAGCGCTCAATTGTCGTGCCGTCAATAAAATTACGTCACCAGGAGACCGTGTTGCCATACAAAACAAAACAAATGGCTAAATGTAGCGAAGATTAAATTATGCAACGATTTATTACCACGACTGCGCATCGGAGTAGAAGGGAAGATCCTAGAGTTGGGGGGGGGCGGGTGTTAGGGTAGGGTAAGACATAATTCCAACTAACCCTCACACCCACCCACCCCATCGTAAAATCTACACCTCTCTGTCTCAAGGTTATCTATCGAAGGCAAATTTATTATAGACACGGCAGACATTTAGCAAATACAAATGAAACGACAGAGTGATGTCGCATAAAATTGTTGCACACAAATTGTTGCATGTGTGTTGTTCGTCCATCGCAAGTAATGATGACCATTTTTTACATCCACTTTTGAAAATTCAATTAGAGTTTGTCCTTTATTATGAGTTCGTAGATGGCTTTTTGAGCTGCAGCATTTCTTCTCTTTTCACAAGATGATGCGCTTTTTTTTAATTGTAGAACTCCATGTAGATCTATTTTGTGCAAGTTCACATTTTGTACAGTACATGTAACGTGTACATGTGTGCTCCCAGTGGCGACCTACGGCTTCGAAAACATGGATAGTGAATAAAACTACAGCCAAGAGAATAGAGGCTTTCGAAATGAAGTGCTATATAAAAGAGTCCTGAGAATATCATAGACAGGAAGGAAGACCAACATTCAAGAAGGTTGGCTTTTAAACACAATATTATGTATTTTTCGACTTTGTGAAGCGACAGGGTAGCATGGAAAGAGTTTTGCAGGGAGGGGTGTTGATATTTTAAATGCAATCATGAAGTTGGATCAGTTGGAAGATATGGGGCGTATTTCTTCTTAGAAGGGTCCCATCTTGGTACCCATGACGGCTTCTCTGATTTGGTCGAAAAAATGCTCATCGAACTCATATATAAATAACCAAATGGTCAGAGGGTGTCCGACAAAGTGGATGGTGCCGCAGTAACCTAATGAACAAATAGTAACGCAAAATGAGGTAAACATGTTACTAAAACACTTACCTAGCCTATTAATAAAAATATATTTAAAAAAAAAAAAACATACAATAAAACTAAACAGGACAATTCTCAACGTATCGGCTCAAATTGAACCTTTTTCAAGAGACAAACAACAGAAAACGACAAAATAAAAAACAAAATAGATGTCTATATTTCATCAAGCCCCCGTCTCCATAATAGCGCAGGGATGGCAACGCATCTAGTAAAAGTGAAAATGCGTGCATTCATTATAAACAAACCGAAAGTGGGAAATTAGAGACACTATAGATGAGTGCAAGAATAATAAAAGAAAAAGATAAGAAAAATACCCCTTTTGTCACTCTATCAGACAGGCAGGTTTTAAGAACATAGTCACAACAGGCACGACTGAAGGGAACAGAGACAGATGGGGACGTGAGAAAATATTCATGTGACAACCTAGCAAGGCTTGGAAACAACGATCCTGATAACAATACTGTGAACAGAGAACCATGGTCACCTACGCCAACAAGAATGGCATATGACAATGATAGATGAGTAATGATGAGGTTGTGTAGTGGTGGGGTGAGTGGGTTTGGGGAAGGAAGGATAGAAGAAGAATCAACATTTGAAAACGCATGAAATGAATGTGAAACCAAATATAGACATAAACATATATATATAACCAAACCTAAACATACATAGAAATGTAAACACACACCAAGAGTCAAGAAATAAACACATAACAAGATGGACACAGATGTGTGAAGGATACCCACACAAAATGCACAGGAATGTAAATGTATCCACACACAGGAAAGGGCTCACACCAGAATAGGTATACACATTGACACAGAATGGAGATACGTGCATTAACATAAAAAAGCGCTCACATAAATATACATATATATATGTATACATAAATATGAACATTCATGCACATAAACACTTTCTCGCATAAATAATAACATGAACATTCATACACATAGAAACATATACATATATTAATGTAAATATAAACGTTCGTTCACATAAAGATAATGCTATAACAACTGCATATGTATACATACAAATGTGTGGCCCAAAGTAATTGTGTGGATACATAGAACCATGTAAAACGAAATGCATATACAAATAACTATATATGTGTGGGCACCCATCGAAGAGACAACTGCAATAAAAACGAGGAAATCAAAATCTAAATATGTAAATGATTTAACAATAACAAAATGGCATAGTACAAAATAATCACATATTGACATACACAAACGAAAGAAGACATAAAGGAATTATATAGAAGAACGGCAAACACAAAAATAATAATTATTCACGAAAGTGTACAAAGACAAATAATTACAAGAATCAGTGCAATACGGGAGTAGAGGGTATAAAGAAACTGTGGGTAACTCAAACAAAACGGTGATTAATGTTCATTCCGTTTGGTTACAAGACTCCCATATGACAAATGAGACGATATTCCAAGGACTGACGTTGCCGGTCACCGGTATAACAACGTAACAAACCGGTTACAGAGACATCAGAGCTACCATGATGTGAACAATTAATCTTTCTGTCACTGCTACATTAATCTTAAATTTTTAAAATATATTTTTATTAATAGGCTAGGTAAGTGTTTTAGTAACCTGTTTACCTCATTTTGCGTTACTATTCGAACTCATATAAGAGCGAGCACAAGCTCTGCAATATAATGAGAGTAGAGGTAGACACAGAGGGATGTGGATGCTTGTCAAGGAAGAACTTCAAAGCATTAAGACCCCCTTAATCTGGCATGGAAGTGTAAAAGGAGCAGACATCAAGTAGAAAGAGACGAGCAGTCTAAGCCGCTCACATCCGATATTTCTATCTCCTATGTGAACTTCCTGGACATATCCATCACTATTTAGCTCTTCTGTCGTAGCACATCGGTACACTACAAATCGACTGATGCTCATAGCATTCCCCTCTACACATTTTCTCATTCCTTTGTCTGTCGCGAGTAATTGACGTTCTCTTAAATTATCCGCGTGAGTTGTCAGTGTAGAAGTGACGAGGACTTCCCCGAGAAAGCCTATGCGATGATGTGTTTCTTCTACTGTAATCGTTGTATCTAAATACTTGAATTAATGGATCTGTTTTAATACTATATCATGTGCTATATATATATATATATAAACTTTCAAACATCTGGAGATCGAAGATCGCAAGTAAACACATCAAACTGCGACTATTCAATGCAAGTGTGATTCCATCATTGACATATGGATGTGAAAGTTGGAAATCTACCACAAAAATGGATAAGAAGTTAGTTGCCTTCGAGAATAGATACCTCAGAAAAATTACAAATAGGGGCCTACTAATTGGAAAGACTTCAAATCAAACGACATACTAAGAGAGGAGATAAAAAACAAGAATGCGTGACGAACATCATCAGAAAATGCCGCTGGACATACATCGGCCACGTACTTAGAATGAAGGAAGACAGAATTCCACGACAAGCCTTCATATGGACACCAGACGGGTAAAGAAAACAGAGAAGACCAAACACAACGCTCAGATGAACATTTTTGAATGAATTAAAATCAACAGACATAAATGCACAAGACCTGCAATTCCTAGCAACTGACCGACAGGCAAGGAGAACTATGACATCCGTCCTATGTACCAAACTTGGCAAAAGAGGAACTGACTGACTGATATGTATAAGCTGTATTATTGTGTTTCTTTGAAATAACCATTACTTCTGTTTTCTTGATATTTAGGAAGATGCCTCTCTTTTTACTTTCTGTCACTGCTACATTAATTAATTATTAAAGGGCTTCCTTACTTTAAGCAGTCAGAATAGTGCCATTCACATTAATCTTAAATTATTTATATTATGTCCTTCCACCGATATTCCTGGGATCAATCTAGGAATACTCTGTATAAATAATAATCAATCACAATAATATCAATCCCTGAATAATCACTAACAATAATATCAATCCCTGAATAATCAACTATAATATAAATCCCTGAATAATCAACCCCGAAAATTCTCTGTATTAATCTACAAGTTGTGAGTGAGGCAGCTTTCGTTTAGTAGGCTTTTGTGATAGTTCAGTTCTTCTCTTTAACTATGGAAAAGTCACTGATGACATATTAAGTTGGCATATTTTTGTCAAGGTAATTTATTATATAGTTGAGTTTTTCCCCTCCGTGAACGTTATAAGCCTAAAAAGCTTACCAGAATCATTGGGCGCTAGCTTTATTATGTAGTCTTAGATTATTAATTACCTCCCAAATGGTATTGTTTTCCTTTTTTTTTAAATTTTCTATGTCGAACATGATCGAATGGCTAGAACGCTGGTGTCATAACCATGAGGCAGCGGGTTCAATCAAAGTTGGGTCATTAAGTTGGTCTTTGCAGGTACAACAATCAACTTTCCTGTACACATCTTGGCAACTGTTATTTCAAGCGGTAGTTACTTCCAAATTCTATAAAAAAAACCTCCCTTCACTCCTCAGCCAGGTGACACGCAGGGAAAAAAACTTATATTCTTAACACGAATTACAATTCTGACAATTTCCTTACTTATCATATTTAGTCCAAGTTAACATCTCTCACCAACTACTGCCATACTGTATTTCCCCCCTTAGGGAGTTATAGTGGCTTGTGTGATAAATTGACATGCCCTTGCTAGTGACGTCACGTATCGTCATGTTCAGGGTCAGTTTTTTAATGACAAAAAAAAGCCCAGCCTTATGGAGGATCGAACTCTGTGTCTCTTTGTTAGGTTGTTTTATCGACTTATTTTGAAAACACTTATATATAATATTGTTCATTTTGATAGTTAACAATATCCCAATTATTTCCAAAACAAATAGGTTTGTTAGGGAAGGAAACGATGGCAGACAAAATTAGTAATATGACAACACAGTGGTATCCATTGTCATCTTTATTTACCACACAAATTCGAGTCTTGGTCCATCCTACTTTTAAGTTGATGAGATATTTACAGTGTAAATTACACTAAACAAGGAAGTAAATCTCTAACGTCGCGGAAGTAGACATTGGTTTTTCAGTTTAAGGTTGACCGTTAAGTTTGTCACTGTTTGGCTTTCGTGTTGAATGCAAACTAGGATATGCCTATTATGAATAAGTGGTTACATTCTACTATAACTTATAGTATAAGTATAAGTAGGCCATTAGGGGGTTTTTGACAATGTGTCTCCAAAATAACTATCCTGGGCACAAAATCATGAGGACGTCATATTAAAAACACAAATTTGTAGTCTGCGCAGTAACTTCAAGATTTCAAGAAGCTGGCAACAAATACGCATAGGGCCTAATCAACTGTAAAAATAAATTATATTCTTATCATGGCGGAAAATGGACATGAAAACGACTCCCGTGAATCATGTGTGTATATCTCCGCAGAAATTCAAGGAAGTTTGGAAAGAAAAAAAGGGGTGAGCTAATTAGGCCTACAATTTATTGCAAATATTTTTTTGATAAACTTTGTGAACGAAAGCATTTCAATACTCTTGTCTATGACTTTTATTTCTACAGTGTAGACTACACCTCTAGCTAACTTTAACTTTAACAATTTTGTGTTGTTCCACGACTTTCTTGGTAGATAAGGGTACCTTGCGGGTTTGTGACGTTACATAAATGGACAGTTACATAGACATATATCATTTGAAGTTATATTATATTCCTATAAGATTATCTCTAAATTTCTGAGTTATACTGGTAAAGATTGTCTGTTAACTTAAAGACTATTAGGCCCCTATTATTCATCATCATCATCAAGTGCCGTCTCCGCAACGAAGGTTGGCTGCAACGTATCTCCAACATCTCCTGTCTCTTGTCTTGGTGGTGCACTCTGCTAGACTGTAACCTGTTAATCGTGTAATGTTACTCTCCCACTTGTATCTCTGCCTACATCTTGCTCGCTTCCCTTTGACTTTACCCTCAAGTAAGGTCTTCAATAGGGTGTCATGTCTTTTAATGTGTCCATAGTATTTTATTTGCCTGATCTTTATTTCTCTTAGTAGTTCTTTCTTCATATTAAGTGTCTTTAGCACCTCTTTATTTGTTTTCTTCTCTTTCCATGATGTTTTCCCTATTCTTCTATATACCCACATCTCAAAGGCATCAATTTTGTCTTCTAATTGTTTATTTAGTGTCCATGTTTCTGAGCCATACATTAATATGGAATAGATGTAGCATTTTATAATTCTCATTTTTAACTTGTTTGTAATTTGTTTAGATATTAATAATTTCCTCATGTCATTGAAGGTACTTTTAGCCATTCCTATTCTCCTTTTAACTTCTGTTTCACATCTGCCATCATTTGTGACTATGTGTCCAAGATATTGATACTGTTTTACTTGTTGTAGTTTCTCTCCCTGTATGTTTATGTTTACCTCCTGTTCTTCTGTGTCTTTGCTGATTATCATGGTTTTTGTGTTTTGTATGTTTATATCCAGTCCATATTCATTACTTGATTTATTGACTTGATCTATTAGTCTTTGTAGTTCATGTTCACTTTCTGCTAAAAGAACAGTGTCATCTGCATATCTAATGTTATTTATTATTTTCCCATTGATCTTGAGTCCTAGTATTTCTTCTATATTTTTAAAGATATTCTCTGTGTAGATATTAAATAGGCTTGGTGATAAAATGCATCCGTGTCTTACCCCTCTTCTTATTTCTATGTATGGAGAGTAGCTGTTTTCACACCTTATTGATGCAGTTTGTTCCCAATATATATTTTTAATCAGCCTGATGTCTTTTCCATCTATGCCTATTTCTTGAAGACATTTGATTAATTTTTCATGTTGGACTCTGTCAAAGGCCTTGCTGTAGTCTATGAAGCAAATATAGATACTTTTTTGGACTTCTATATATTTATCTATCACTAGCCGGATACTCAGTATAGCTTCTCTGGTTCCTTTGTTTTTCCTAAAACCGAATTGTTCTTCACCGACCTCCATGTCTATCTTGTTCTTAATTCTTTCATGTATTATTATCTTGAGAAGTATTTTAGTTAGATGGCTCATTAGACTTATTGTTCTATATTCTGTACAGTCCACAGCCCTGGGCTTTTTAGGTAGTGGTATGAATATTGATGATCTTAGGTCTTTAGGTATATGGCCTGTTTCGTATATGTCATTGCAAATTTCTGTGATATTATCTACACCAAATTCATTTAGAGTTTTTATTATGTCTGCTGTTATGTTGTCAGAGCCTGCAGCTTTTCCACATTTTATTGAATTTATTGCATGTTCTACTTCTGATTTCAGTATTACTGGTCCATCATTGTTGTGTATTGTTGGTTTTTTGTTCCGTTGGTCATCAAACAGTTCTGTTACATAATCTGCCCATCTTGTGAGTGCTTCTGTTTTATCAAATATTATTTTACCATTTTTATCTGTAATGCAGCCACCCCCATTAATAGGATTTTTCTTATTTGTGATCAGCCTTATCTCCTTATCTATTAATTTTGTCTTCTGTTGTATGGACATCTCCTCTATTTCACTGCATTTTGTTTCTAGCCATTGTTTTTTCACTGTTCTGCACATGTTACGTATCTCCTTGTCTATACTTGAGTATTTTCAGCTTTCTTTCTTTCTGTCATTTTCTCTAATATTTCATCTGTCATCCATGTTTGTTTGTTCTTGGTATTTCTTGTTGGTAAATTTGTACTTGATGTTTGAATACTTTTCTTTAGGCTTTCCCATTTATTGTCTATTTTCTCTTCTGGATTTTCCCTTCTGTATTGTTCCATGCATTCTATCATTAGCTGTTCATATCTATTCCTTACATCTATAAGGTATTGTTGTTGTATGTCTTGTTGTTTTAGTGCTGATGCGTCTATCTGTGGTTCTTGGACTCCTCTATTTACTATCTTTTTAAGTTTGACATTTATTTTGCACAGCACTGGATTATGGTCAGAGTTGATATCTGCACCTGGGTATGTTTTGATGTTTTTGACACTATTTCTAAATCTATTGTTAATCATAATGTAATCTATTTGGTTCCTCTTTCTGTCTCCAGGACTTTTCCATGTATATAATCTTCTATTTTCATGTTCAAAGAATGTATTACATATGATCATATTGTTCTCCTCACAGAACTGTATAAGTCTTTCTCCTCTGTCATTTCTTGTCCCTAGTCCGAATTGCCCTACAATGTTCTTATGTCTTCCTTTTCCTATATTATTAATGTTATACTAATACTGAGATATTAGAAGAAAGAGTAGATATTATCAAAGTATTGTCTATAATTGGTCTATGAAGATTGCTAGTATTAACGGGACACACTAGGAGGGTTGGATATGGCAAAATAATAAAGGGTCTCTTTTACAGAGACTTGAACTAAGTGTAAAGACTAAATATTTCAAGAGCAACTTATGATTCAGTACAAAGATGTGTGAAAGTGGAATATGAATGAATACACGATGCAGGTGATGAAATGGAATCATTGGCACAGAATGCTGGTATTGGTCAAATGTATAGAGGAGAAAGATCAGAAATGGAATACAGACAAAAGAGAAATTGATACCAAATAGAACAATGATTAAATGTTTAAGATATACAACAACACATTACTTCACTAAAAAATTGGTAGAGTATCCATTTTCAGGATGTAGCCAACAACTCAACATTTTTTGACTGTAGTGATTTTCTAGGTATTATAATTATGTTCAGTAGTTTGCCATTGCCTTCTGATTGCTTCACTAGTGGTCATGAAATTCAATGTACATAATATGAAACAATCTTTGCAGCAAGATTAGTTTCACTAGTGACATTATCAGTTCTCATGCATGGAGAAGTATCTATCTATATCAATAATTACTTCATTTGTCAGAGTTATAGGAATACTGCAATTGGTGTATCGACACAGAGGGTAAAGAGTGCTGTATTGCATGCATCTACACACAGAGCTGTTTCAGTCATTTCTATTTTCAGCAATGCAGATGAGAATAGAAAAGTTATGATAAAAGTTTTTGATGTTATCATGGATTTTCTTTTGCCTTCCTCTACTCCTTCTACATTTAACTGCACCCTGCAGAATTGTTTTTGACAGGAAATCATGATGGCTTAAATATCTGAATCATGCAAGTTTCCTTCCTCTCACTTTTGAAAGCAGTGATTTTTGAAGACCTATAGGCCTATGACCTATCCATCTCAGTTTTATGTCTTACATATACATGTTGTATATTCTCTATAGAAAATGTGTAGAGGTCACCTATAACACTTTTATTTAAAGGTCTGCCCATATCAATCACAACTCTCAGTATGTTTAAGAACACTGTCTTTTTTGTGGGATTCTCCATTGCAGTATTTCATTAGATGCTGATTTCCTCTTCAATTATACTTACAATGTGATTTTTTTCTCTTATACTCTATGTTATTTGATGATGAAGCTACATCTCATTTACTAAATAGTTTATCTTTAAGTTCATATGTTGTGCAGTAAAATTTAAACTAACTAGGTCACCACATGTACATCTTGCATTGTGGTGTATAGTGCCTGCTAGTATAACAAACGTCTAAAAGACAGAAAAATGCAACAAAAGACAATAGATGGTTATTTAGTTATTTAGCAAGTTTCTGTGTTTAGATTGTTGTAGGATGAAAAAGTCACAGAAACTTTGCTGTAATCTTTGTTTTCTGTGTGTATCATTGTGTTCTAGCCTATCCATCAGAAGTTTCCCTGTAGCTTCTGCACATATTTTATAGACATTTGATAATTTTATGGTGTCAAATAACATGAGCTCACAGACCATTAGTTCAGCAAAAAAACCAACAATAATTTGATACTTTAAAACCAAACATGATCTTTATATTAATATACAAGCACATGGCACCCAGAAATAATCATATACATTTTAAGTTACTAAAAGCAAACTTACACACATATTATGATAATTCTTATTCATTAGGTTTTGGGTAGCAAATCAAAGCACTGGTGCTCATTACAAGGAACTACTCTCTATTTGCAAAAGGTGAGATATTTATTTAGACAAGTCTAGATATGTAGACTTAGAGACGTAGGTCTATATTTTTACAATACACAGCTTTCTCACTTGTATGGCATCACAATTATCCACCTTTACATATAGGCATATCATTGTTACAGGAAAGTATTTTTTAATCAAGGCACATCATTTATTTTACATTTAATGATTATTATCATAAACGTTCAATGTTTCTAGCCTGTTTATGGAAATAACACAGCAGTATGTGAGTTAACTGAGTTGTTCTAACCAGTAGATTCCTGCTGCCTAGTGGGATAGGCTATTATTAGCCATAGGTCAATGCAAAGTAAGGAGAAACCACCATTGTACATCCCAAGTATGAAAAAGCAAGTTAAAACACAGTCTTCTTTAAAAAAGATCATATTTTATTTGGAACATGGAATGTGAGAACACTTTACAAAGATGGGAGTATTGAAAACGCAATGAAAGAAATGAAGAGAATGAAAATAAGTATTTTGGGCTTATGTGAGACGAGACATACTGGTGCTGAAGATTTTCTTTTTGATAAACATAAAATAATATATTCAGGTGGCAGTAAACACGAAAGAGGGGTAGGAATAATATTAGATGAAACCAAGGCTAGATCATTGATAGGATACCAAGCTATTTCAGATAGAGTTCTACTTGTAAAATTAAACAGTAAACCATTGGACATCAACTTCATTCAGGTATATACTCCAACAGCTGACAGTAAAGAATCAAGTATAGAACTATTTTATGAAGAAATTAACCTGGCCATGAAGCAATGTAAATCACAAGAAGTAACAATAATCAAGGGGGACCTAAATGCAAAAGTGGGTATTGGAAAAGCAGACAATGTGAATGGTAATTATGGACTCGGTGAGAGAAACAAAAGAGGAGATAGACTGGTAGACTGGGCTCAAACTAATTACATGATAATAGGTAACACATGGTTTAAGCAACATCACATACATCTGTGGACTTAGAAGAGCCCAGGAGATAACAAGCGTAACCAAATAGATTACATTTTAATAGGAAGTAGATTTAGAAACAGTCTGGTCTCCATCAGGATATGACCAGGGGCTGACTAAAATGTTACATACCATACTGTTATATGGTATTGAAGCATGGACAATTGATTATACTGCAAGAAAACATCTGGAGGCCACAGAGATGTGGTTTTATAGAAGAATGTTGAAAATATCATGGACAGCTAAATAGAGTTACAACTGGTCAACTCAAATAGAGAACTTATTAACTGTATTAGAAGACGACAATCACATATTCTGGGTCATGTCCTGAGAAGAGGTGAGTTGAAGAACATCGTAACAACTGGAAAGATTGAGGGTAAGAGAGACAGAGGAAGACAATGTGAGAAAATGATGCAGAATCATCAGAAACTATATTTTAATGTATAACAAACAGAGGACTGTGGAGAGACATGATCTCCTACTCCGAAAGGCATGGTACCAATGAATGAATGAATCATAAATGTAATCATAATTTTCTACACAAAATATTTGTGTTTTCTATCTTTAAATTTCAAATGTCCTTATTATCTCAGAAACATGGTGATGTGATGGAAACAATTGACATGAGGGATGTCGATAATGTGAGAAAAATTATCAGCGAGTATACAGGGACACACTTTGAAATCTGCATGAGGAAGAAAAACCATGTGTTTGTGAGTATTACCAGTATATTACTCCTATGTAGTCCTAGGAACTAACCATAATACATCTATTTTAATTGGACAGTATAAACTAGTACAATAAAGTCCTTTTTGGTACAAATGTTTATGACAAAATTCCGGATTTAACATCAATTGAAAAAAATTCAGTGTGTAACATGGCCAAAAGGTTAGAGTGTTGGTCTCACACTTGTGAACTCCTCAGTTTGACTTCCAGTAAGAATTGATTTTTTTTCTGTTGGAGAACTAATACTCACCTTGTACATGATGTGACAACATCAAGGGTATGCAGCCTTTATTACACAAGCAACTCCCAAACTTCCATGTAACTCCTTAACAGGAAAAATACTGTATTGACAATTAAGAAATCCCCAATTAATTTATTCATTCTTGTATATAAGCGCAATTGTATATAGCAAATATTTGTTAGTAAATATATAATTTGTCACATATATTTTCCTATAGGGAACATAAGACCAATATGTACGTAAGAAATAAAGTAGAGATGTGTGCAGGTGTTCAGGAGCCATTGCTTTCAATAGTGAAACGACGAAAACTAGCATGGTTTGGACATGTATGCAGGCACGATTCCTTGTCAAAAACAATACTAAAGGGAACTGTCGAGGGAGGAAGAAGCAGAGGAGGGAAAATAAAGGCATTGACAGACAACATCAAGGAATGGACAGGGCAAGATATTTCCACACTCATCCGCATCGCTGAGGATAGATTCGCCTACGACCCTGAAGAGTTACGGGTTGATTGATTGATTGATATAATTTGTCAGTCCGGAACAGTTTGTTATATAGGAATTCCACTTTAGTAGTCATTGGGATATTGAAAATTGTTGTCTGTGTATGAAATACTCTTATTTCTTCTTCACTTGTTATCATAATATAGTGTTCATGTTTGCTTGATGACACTACCATTCCAAATTTGTATACAATTAGTGCAGATCTGAAATAATGTGTAATTGTTACATCACTGACGGCCGGCTCAGTTCTGGATATAAAATGGCTACTAAAAGTTTGTTAGAGTTGTATAAGTCTATTACAGTGGTGAAGACTGCTGGTGGATGCAAAGATGGGCATGCCAGACACTGAGACTCCCCTCCCTCATGTGCGCGCCTTCATGGCGCAACTTAATGGCATGCGATATGTAGGATATCATTAGTGAAGGTGACCTAGTTTGTCTAATCACATTTCAAAATTGGTGTTAGTCTTCAATTAACATATGAGCATTGATTTATGCTTTCACCTTGGAAAAACACTTCAGAAACTTGCAATAATGCTGTAATCAGCTTTCAAGTTTAGTGTCATGTCTAAGTAAATCTACACTATTTCAGAGGTTATTTCAATTTCAGGTGGATATAGATCATTTGAAGATGACTCCCATTAAGGCATGATATGTTACGTCTAATATCAAGACCATGTTGGTTGCATTCTGTGAAATTGATGGGCTTGTTTCTCATTAATATAGATGGGCTTGTTTCTCTAGAGGACAGAGGACAGACTGCCAATCCAGAATTCTAAAGAACAGTCTTGCAATATCTTTGTGCACATCAATGTGTAGACATTGCCCATTAAAAGTGGCTACAGGCAAGTGGATTGCACAACTTGACAGTGTAAATAGTTCTGTCACTTTAAACACATTTTTGATGAAACAAAATATCCAATTACTTCCACAACTTCTATACACACTCGATCTTGTTCCATGTGATTTATTCTTGTTTTGACAACTTAAGAGAACTATAAAAGTTCACAGATTCTAAATATTGAGGAGATTGGAGACATCAAGATATGAAAAATGAGGGATATTCCAAAATGAGCCTACCATCTGTGCTTCCTTCAGTGACAAGAACACTGCAACACGTGTAGACAGTCTCATGGGGACAAATTTGAAGAATATAGAACTATCTAGTCTGTAAATATATTACTTCTCTGAATTGAAAAATCAGATCAGGTACATATTGAACAGCCTCGTATATGCCTATACTTCTATTTCCAGAATAGGGATAGTTTTCAGTGTACCTGTTATAATTATAAGATTCCAGTTTTGTTTCTTAAAATTATTGTATATTACTTTTCCTCAAGAATGCCATGCTGACATTCCAATTACACTGATAGCTGTAAATATCCTATAGGGCCCCTAGGCCTATATGTTCTATTTGTAATTTTGCCATTTTTTCCCTTGTCTGTACTTTTCAGAAGGATAGGCCCCTATGCTCAGTGCATGGTGGTTTGTGTTCTGTTATGAGTCATTGGATGCTGAAGCATCCAATGTGGTACCCCTACGACCCTGAGGGTTATGGGTTTATTGATTGATATTGATATTGATGAGTCACCAGTTCTGAATATCACATACGTAGGACTGGGCTGTCAATTGAGTTCTGTTCTGTGTTTAAAAATGAGAATCTGTTCTTGATGATTATAGTGATCAAAATATCTTCTTAAAACATGTATTTTTTGTGTGAATGTTGCTCTATTGTATAGTTCTTTTGTGTTCATTTACAGACATTTAGATTTGTTAATTATAGGTGAATGTATAACTATATAGGATTTAGTTAAGACAATTAGCCTATATATATTATATATATTATGTTTTATCACTTTTTTCCCATGAAGATATGTCCATCAAATGAAAACTGCACAGCATGGGTTAAAGCTTTGCAAACTGCCATGGCACGGGCAAACTCAAGGTAATATTTTAAAAAAAATTTGGATGAAGAGGATAGTAGTTATGAGTTAATTATAATTCAGTAAAGTCACAGTGTAATTTATTTACTAAGTTTAATATTTAATTTAATGTATTGTTTATAATTTAACTTTTAGCACTCTGCCTTAAAATTATGCAAATTTCCCTCTATTCCTGGCTTATTTTTTGACAATGAGTGTTATTGTTGGTGGTTGTTGGAAAACCGAATAACATTTTTATTTGAGATTTTAAATAAATTTAATATGTAAATAAACAATTGAATACTACATATATTTGTGTTTTTATTTTGTTTCTGTATGTGTTGTAGAGGAGGTGTGAGAAAGTTGTGAATTTAAAAATTGGGAATAAAATTAAAAAGGAAATTAAAAAATTGAAAAACCAAATACTTTACAAACCATTATTTGAGCAATGTGTGGCAACACTGATAAAATCCTTCTACATACCTGTGCCTATTGTATTTGTTTCATAACCAAACTAACATAATATGGACTGAACAAACAAATAAAAGACATAGATAAGACTTATGATGTTGTTTATTCAACATTATGTCTAGGCGATTACAGCAGATGGAAGAAGTTCAACAGAAATAAGAAGCAGAATAGGACAGGAAAAAACAACATTCAGAAAAATGAAAAATATAATGTGTAATATGACCTTGTCATTAGAGGTGAGAAAGAGAGTTCTGCAGTGCTATGTAACTTCTATACTAACATATGAATGCAATTCTTTGACAATAAACAAACTGGAAAGTGGGAAATTAGAGGCACTAGAGATGTGGTTCTATAGAAGAATGCTGAGAATACCATGGACTGTCAGAAAAACTAATGTAGAGGTGTTAAAAGAGTCAAATGCGAAACAGACCTTAATCAATAATATAAGAAAAAGACAATCATCATTTTTGGCCACTTCATGAGACAGGGAGGTTTGCAGAACATAGTCACAACAGGCAAAATTGAAGGCAACAGAGACAGAAGGCGACAGCATGAGAAAATATTAGACAGTTTAACAACCCAGCATGGCAGGGAAACAACAACGATCTTGATACATAATACTGTGGAAAGAGAGCTGTGGAGAGCCATGACTGCCTATGCCAGCTAGCATGGCACCTGATGATGATGATGTCTAGGCTGTCATACAGTATTTAAAAAAAAGGACTGTTGTGCTGTATTTTTCCCATTAGGGAATTACAGGGAGTATTAGAGTGGCTTGTAATTGTAAACAATGTTATTATGTTCAATGCTGTTGGATCTATAACATCCTTGATAAATTCTTCTACTTAAGTAGACCTATTGTATTTATGTTATTTCATAAATAAACTAACCTTCTGATAATGCAAAAAAAAACTAAAAAAAACTAGGAAAACAAATATAAAATGTAGATGCGATTTACCAATCCAGTTAGTACATTCCGTTTAAGACTGGGTCCAGAAATATTTCAATGGCACACACTTCTAATTATTATTATATCTGATGTCATATAAAATGTCTGCATCTATTCTCTGAAACTAACATGTTAATAATATTTTTAAAAAGAAAAAAATATGAATCCTAAGAATGCCCCATTGTCTGAATCTGAATCCATAGAAATTTCATGAAAATGGCATCAAATTTTTGAACAAACAGAGCAGAAATTACACACCATTGCTCTGTCTTACACTGTACTTGGGAAATAACTGAGTGGGAAGGACATGGCATAACTTCAAATGATGCTACTGTCTTGTGATCCTAACATCTTGTGGTTCCTTACTGATAAATTTATGGTTAGCAGGATACTGAAGGTTATTATATATAATGTAATGTTATATTTAATTATTACAATAAATGATGATGAAGCAGTCCATTAACTGTGAGCAGGTACTTCTAGAAAGCCCATAGCTTTTCTTACAACAGCTTAGGTCCTCCCCAGCTAAGCAACTGAGATAAGACCTAAACCTGTTTAAGATGTGTTGTCTCAAAGTCATGGTTGTGTTAGAAGGGTTATGAAAGCATGGTTGTGATGCCCTGCCAGAAGTGTAGCATATACTTTTGGGCCATCTAGTCCATCATTCTTCTGTCAGATATGTTGACCTATCTATAGTGATGGTACATCTATCATTCCTCACCACCCAGGAGCCTGCCACAAATGGACACAGGTGTAATGTACCTGCATCCCTTTATCATCCATGGGGACCAATTGACAGAAGACAAAAGTTAAGCATTGAGAAATAATATGTAGTGACAATGATTTTTTCACAAGTGACAGATTATCAGCATATCCCCAACTTTCCTTAGTTGCCTCCTATAACATGCCTGTAAAGAAAACAGTGTATCTACTCTTTGCACACTGAAATAGAAGTCTAGGCCTTTGTTGACGCACTGACATGCAATGTTTTTCATAATTTCATACATGTTGATTGTTTATAATTTAATGTATTAATTTAATGTAACCTTTAACTATTGCACTAAAGAAACTTTCAGTCTGTCTATCTATCTATCTATTCACTGAAACCATTTGTTGCCTTTCAGCGTAAGGGGTAGAAGAGTTTTCTGGAGACGGCCCTCTTATCAGCTGAGTATATTGTGAAATTTGTTGCCTCTTTTATTTCAGTGGTCCATCGTTTTCATGGTCGGCCTTTAGGTCTTCCTTCACTGTATCTGTGTAGCATAACGTGCTGGTAGTCTGCTGATGTGTGCAAACCATTTCATCTGTTGTAGCTTGATGTATTCTAAGATTGGGGTGGTACCGGTTTTTTGTCGGATGTCCTCATTCTTCACCCTGTCTCTTAACGATATTCCTAGGATTCTGCGCAAGCATGCCTTTTCAGCTATCACAAGCTTACGTTTGTCTCTTGTGCTGTCATTGTCCATGTTTGGCATTGGTAGCACAATGTTGGCATAATAATCATTTTGAATAGTGTTATGTTGGTGTTTAAATCTATGTATTTGTTTCTGAAGATTGGTGTCATTTGCCCTAGGGCTTGGTATGCTTTATTACATCTGTTGTGTATTTCTTTGCTGCTCTTTCAGTGTTCTAGATAATTTCATACATGTTATTGTTTGTTTTTTGATCCTCAGGATTTAAGAGTGATTACCTTTCTATGTGAATTTGGAGGAGGGGGAGGAGGATTGCAACACTCATACGTCATATGCACACATAAAACACACACACAAAACCAGCAATAACTTATCAATTTTTTATCAATATTTCACACCTTTGATCACAAAACTCATTGCTTAAATATGGTCAATCCATGTTTATATGTGCAGAGAAAAATCTTTTCTCTTCACTTTTGTGACCATTTGACAAATTTGATATGTTGTTAATGAAAGATTATTGTTATTTTATTGTTGTGTTTCTTTTAAAATGAAAATATGCTCATGCACTTGATTCTTAATTAGAAACCAGTGTGATGGCACATGGTACATTTACATAAGTACTCCACTTCCTGTTCCAGCAGCCATTGAAGAATATGCAGACTCAAAGTCCCAGTCAGATGTTGATTCAGTCAGTAAAGTGCTTGAATTTTAACCAATAAAAACAAACTAGATATTGTTCTTCTGATATCTTTCCAGGTAGAACTTCTCACTTCACTCTTTGTCATCTCTATTTCTGTTATATTTTGTCTGGGTATATTATATATTCCAGCATTGTCTTCTTCACTTTGTAGTAAATATATGGCTGCCTTTATTAGATCAGTCCTTTCTCTTCTCAGTGCTGTTCCATCAATCACAGTATTGCCCACCAATGAGTCTGCTCACCCATTACCTCTGACCCTGTATGATCAAAGCAGTATATCCATGTAATATTTTGTACAACTTAATTGTTCATAGCATGGTCCATTAATTTCTTAACATACACCTTTCTATCTTGCGTAATACGATTTAAGACAACGTGTGAGTTGATATTGCAGTCACTAACCTTGTGGCACTGTAACTGCATCTTATGCAACACACTTGTACACTTAACACACATACAAAAATATGAACAATATTTATCTATCAATATATATTTTTATTTCAATGGAAAATGTTCACAAATTTGACTGAATTGTTGTTTTTCTATCTGCAGTCGCCGCTGCTCAAACATAGTCGACACCACATTAATTATGGATCATCATAATTTGTACAGTGAACTCAATGAAACTGCAATATCCGTTCCGGATGATGAAAAAAATTTAATTCTACCCAAGACACAACAGTCACAGTTAAATGCAAAAATTTCTGTCTATGATGAGCCATGGGATTCTGGGAAATCTACAATTAAATTCATGAATGACTATTGGGAAATTAGTGATATCAGACGCAATGCTGAAGTACTCATAAATTATCTGGGCAACTCAAAACCAACTGAATTAATTTATGATAATAATAAAAGTACTGCATCAAACTTATGTAATGGTCAGACGTTTACTGTAAATGAGCCAGCAGTTAAGCCATCTGCTGAAGAAACTTCTGTGGATGAAGCATATGGAGAAGCAGCTTATTCAAAAGTTGAAAAGATAGTAGGACTTTCAGGTTTTCAAGATTCTGTTCAGACAGTGCAAACAGCTAGTGAATCTAAAAATGAAATTACAAGCAGTGAGTGTGTTTATAGAAGAAAATTCTCCTCTTCAGATGCTAACATGAGTTCTAACATGAAAACGAATAGTATTGCATACATAGACTTTAGTTCCACAGAATTTGAAGACTCAATAAAAGACTACTTAAAAGATGAAGATGTTATATTTCATATGCTTAAAGAGCCAATTGACCAAAGCTCCCAAATCCAGGAGCAGTTCCACACTTTGACTGAGGAAGACAGCAAGCCTATTAAAGATCTTACAGAGTTTCTGAGCAATAATCATGAAATTTGTCGAGTGTCCTACTCATGTATACCAATAAGTAGTGATCCTGTTAGTAGTCTGAAATCTTATCTTATGACCCTGGGTGAATATGTAAGAAAACAACAGTAGCAGCCCAACATTTCCTTTACAAACCCTCAATGTTGGCAGCTTCTAATTCATATCAAGTGGCTATTATAGGCATACCTGTCAACCCAGAAGATTTTCCCTTGCAATGTAACATTTTGAGTGATAATCCTATGTCACAATGTAACCTTTGCATCACTCCTGTAGCCGTTTCACATTTTTAATGATGATATTGTGCCACCGATATCATTATTTCTATGTTCTGATGTTATAATCTACAAATTTTTAGATATTTAATCATTATGTAGAGACAAATCAAGGTCATCTTAATTAAATGCGGTCATAGCACAGCCGAATTGAAACATCTAGCCTTGGAACACAAGCTTGATCTCCAATCACCCCTATCCTCAATGACAAGAGTGAATAACTAACCACCTGGGGAAAGACAATAGACAATAGTATAGACAAAATATACTATTGACATTTGGGTTCTTTCCCAGATCCTGGTTCTACCTTTCACACTTTTTAAGAAATCTGCATTGATTCAAAATGTTTAGCAGTTTGCTATGTCACTATGCGGTTCATTTTCATTTCTATGTAGAAAATGACTACCAAAACTATATTGAACTTGCCTTCAACTGATAAAAATACATGTTACAGATGCAAGGAGTTCTCCCGGATGAAAAGGTGTTCGCACAAGCATATGCTATGCGGATGGAAAGATATGTGCACAGGCACATATTGTGACATTAGCCTAGTATGCAGAGGAAGGGTTTGGCTGAAAGTGCTACCGTAGCAACAGAGCACCACTTGAAAATTTATTTGACCAAGTTTATGTTGTGAACAGGCGAATGTTAACCTGTTCTATACCATATTTTAGGAAATTAGCAGATACTGGTCCCCTCCCTAACCCCAGTCTGTTCCCAACTACACCACTTCTAACCCACTCATATAACCTTGATAAATAAATTAATATTTAAATAAATACTAGTTGTCTGATTATATTTTGTTTCACCTTCTGCAAAAAACGTAAGCCTGGGATATGGGTAAGAATCGATATTTCTGTTCCGTATTAAATATTTTTCTGGCATATATATACACACACACACTCAAACATGGGAGATTGCACTATTTTATATCTTGTAAAATTGTGTGCTATATGGATGGTAAATTAATACTCAAAACAAAATAAATTTTGCGATGGAAGTCATGATCTCCTAGTTTTTAATTGTTAAAAATGAAAAGATCTGATATAAACAAATTAGAATAGAGTCAGCATTTGAAAGGAGCATAGGAACTGGTTTGGAATTAGTGCCTACCTGTTAGATTTTTTCCTTTGGATATGTTTATCAGTTTTTGTTTATTATTTAATAATTTAAAAAAAATATATTTAGGGTCAGGATTAGTACATAACTAACACTAACCCCTAACTTTAGTCCTAACCCTACAAAATTAACCCTATTTAAATTAATTATTGATATAATATTTAGATTAATTAGCCATAAGATATGTAGGTAGGCACTAATTGCAAACAAGAACCTTACTATAAGAAGTACAATTTACTTACCCAAACAATATAAATTCAAGCACAATTTATTTTGACAAATGTGAGTACTTCCTATGATCTGTGGCCTATGGTGTGGATTAGTATGTCTTCCCACAAATATTTATTTATCTATTTGTAGTCTTCCCCCTCCCCATTTACTAATTTCTTTATCTTTTCCCTTTTATTTTCTGCCCCTACCCTCCCCCTCACCCCATTCTTGATACTTTGCATCTAAATCTCATTATTTTTCCTAAACTTATTTCTGTTTGTCAATATTGAACACACCTAAATTTGCACCTAACCTTAAAGCAGTGACAAAGTGGTCACTTTGGCAATGGTTTTTGTAGGGAAACCATTGTCCAAGTTTTGGCATTATTGTATTTTTATAGTTGTATTGTCTTAATTGGTTTTTGTTTCTTGACAAAGGTCCCAATAGGACCAACACGTTGAAAATTGTTTTTGTTCTTTGTTTTATTGTTATTTCTTATTTATTTATATTGATAGTTAATTATAAAGGTTACTGAATATAGCCTATGTATTTACCTTTCCACATCTGTCTTTGTTGTGTGCTATTGAGCATTTCTGATACGGATGTTCTCCCATGCCACAATGCTAGGTTGTCAAGCATCTTCTCTCTTGGTCTTGCTCTACCCTACTTGTTTTTCAACTTGCTTGTTGTTACAATGTGTTGCATCTTTCCTCTACTCATGATGTGTCCACAAAATGTTAATTGTCTTTTTCTGATATAGGTAAACAGTTCTTTTGAATTAACTGCTTTTAAGATATACTCGTTATGATTTTTATCCATCCATGGTGTACCTAACATTCTTCTATAAAACCACATCTCTGCTGACTCTATAGAATTTGTAATTATTCTGTTGATTATTCCATTCGTTAAACATTTGCTAAAAAGTTATATTAATATTTTATTATGAAATTCCTTTTTGTTTCTGATCTTAGTTTTGCTCATTTATTAATTCAATATTTCTTGTGATTGCCAAAGAATATTAGAGTTAAGTTAGCAGTACTGGGTGTCTACAAAGGCACTTTGCACTTAATTTACGTTTGTGGTGAAACAGTCATATTAATTGTGATTATTTAGTGTGGATCTGTGTGAAGGAGAGTGCATAACTAAATTGTCTAACATGTGCTTTATGGTAATAGTATTCTTATTTACATGCATATTTGTAAATAGAAATGTGGAAACTTTTGTAGATTTATCTTTCTAAATCCTGTTCATGTTTGTCCATATTTATGTTTAACAATTTATTTCCGTATGTCAATAAAAACGTCCATATTTAGCACCCAAAAAAACTATGAAATTTAACACCAAGTCATATTTATTATAAAAACTTTTTTAATAAATTGGGGTTTTTCGAGATTTTCTTTTGGTGGTCAAAATCCGTATTGAAATGGAAAATCCATACTAGTTAACACCTATGAATCAGAGGTCATGGTGATTTTTCTGCCAGAACCGATCTCCGCTATTTTTTATGCCTGTAAAGCTCTGATATAACTAAATTGGACTAGCATCAACGACAAAGACACAAACCTCACCATAGCACGTACATTTTACCAACCAATGAAAAATGATATCATATTTGCATGCATAGGCAGCAAAAAGCTCTTTCTAAGAGGTATGTAGTAAGATAAAAACACAAATTGTATGTATGATTAATGAGAAAGAACTGACAAAATTATTTTTTCACTTAAATAAGTGATTTATGGTAATTTAATATGACATTTTGATAGCTGTTTGTGCATTTACAATTTTTGTACAAGTGCATTCCACCTGTGCAATTTAACACTCATTATAACACACCCACCTTTTATTTCAGCTGGACCTACATCTGTGAATGCTGTTATTATGTCACATTGATCTAATAAATTTGTAGAAAGTTTCACAAACAATGAGACTAAGTGTTCAATTCTTAAAGAAAATTCTTTAAAAAATACTTGAGAAACATGGTGTACTTTTATTCTTGATTACAAATCAAATTAACAATACTGAAAATATTATGATGTATTAATTTATAACATGAATATGTTCTTGTTGTTATACATAGTGGAAACAAATCTGGTTCAAGCCTAGGAGCCGGGCCTATATATGATGTGGGATGTGGAATGAAAGATAGCAGAATATAATATATGTGGGAGAATAATAGTGTGGCCTTTGTGTTTTTATAGATTATTTCCCTGGCTTTATAAACTAAACACAATCTGGTGTTTATTATTTACTCACCAGCTTATTCTGATTTTTAACAGTGCTATACCAACAAACCCTTACTGCAGCATAATAGGTTAACATCTTAGTATATTTCCCCACAAATATCTAAAAATTGGGATCGGAGAAGAATTCTTAAAAATAATTGAAATGTAGACCCAACTCCTAGGATTGGTCCACAAGACTTATCGACAACATTTTATTAATGTTTAGTTTAAAAATGTCTAATTATGCATATGAATATTGAATTGCACAGAATGGTTTTCATGGAACCACTTATAAATCATAGTGCTTTATTTTGGACATTATCTAATTTCAGGCTTTCACTTGCTATTGTCTGGAGAAGAAGTGAGTAGTCAATGGCTGAAGGAATTGATTACCATAGAAATATTGATTGGAATATGGCATAGTTCTGAACTGTGTTTATTTTCAAGCGGGTACATTCTGAAATATTTTCCTAGCTGATGTATTTTAAAATATTGAAGTTGTATATGCAAAATGTTGATCTGTTCATATAAAAATGTGCATTTCTATGCATGTCTGAACTGTAGGCCATATGTGTCAACTAGTACACATTTTCCGTAATGATTTGCATATCGGGTCCCGGAAAAAACCTCCAATGATTTTTTAAAATATAAAAAGATCATTTGGTGTTACATCTTCAGTAATTACTACTAATGCAGACATTTTTATCTCACTAACTAGATGGGCAAAAGAAACAAAAATTGGGGGGGGGGGGATTTTTTTGCATGCTAAATCTGGACATTTTTATTGCAATATGAAAATAAATTGTTAAAATATGGATTTATGTTTAAATAAGTCGTCAGTTATGCTGTAGCCATTTTTTTAATAGTCATAGAATTAAACACGTCAATAAAATGGTGGATAGAATAGCTACTATGTACTACTGCAATGTATGCCGGAGGGAGAGGGGATTATAGTAGCCTTCTCAAGAGTGCAACAATGTCAGTCAATAACCAGTAGAACTTGATGATGTTCCATTTATACCTATTTTTGTTTGTACTATATATATATATCCTTTTTATATCATTTTTATGTGTAAAATATGAAATACCTTTATTTTTTTAAAATGTATCTTTGAGCATGTAAATTTTACAATAAATTGCCGCACTTTATGAGATGATTTGTTGATTTTCTATTTATATGCTGTATATTTGTGTGACAGTTAGGTCTATCATTTTAATACATTGTGTACCAGAAGCTTGTGAGAGTAGATGGAGGCCCCACCAAATATGAAGGTAAGCTGCTCACTCACAGTAGCTCTGCAGTAGTTCTGATAAATCATCATCAAGTGCCGTCTCCGCAACGAAGGTTGGCTGCAACGTATCTCCAACATCTCCTGTCTCTTGTCTTGGAGTGCACTCTGGTAGACTGTAACCTGTCCATCGTGTAATGATACTCTCCCACTTGTATCTCTGCCTACCTCTTGCTCGCTTCCCTTTGACTTTACCCTCTAGTAAGGTCTTCAATAAGGTGTCATGTCTTTTAATGTGTCCAAAGTATTTTATATGCCTGATCTTTATTTCTCTTAGTAGTTCTTTCTTCATATTAAGTGCTTTTAGCACCTCTTTATTTGTTTTCTTCTCTTTCCATGATGTTCTCCCTATTCTTCTATATACCCACATCTCAAAGGCATCAATTTTGCCTTCTAATTGTTTATTTAGTGTCCATGTTTCTGAGCCATATATTAATATGGAATAGATGTAGCATTTTATAATTCTCATTTTTAACTTGTTTGTAATTTGTTTAGATATTAATAATTTCCTCATGTCATTGAAGGTACTTTTAGCCATTCCTATTCTCCTTTTAACTTCTGTTTCACATCTGCCATCATTTGTGACTATGTGTCCAAGATATTGATACTGTTTTACTTGTTGTAGTTTCTCTCCATGTATGTTTATGTTTACCTCCTGTTCTTCTGTGTCTTTGCTGATTATCATGGTTTTTGTTTTTTGAATGTTTATATCCAGTCCATATTCATTACTTGATTTATTGACTTGATCTATTAGTCTTTGTAGTTCATGTTCACTTTCTGCCAAAAGAACAGTGTCATCTGCATAAATACCAATGTATAATATAATGAATCATATTTTAAGATGGGTGAAAATATTAAGTAATCACAAGAACATTCTTTTGGACAATAATGCAGTGTCATTATTGTCAATAAAATAACAGTAAAGGTAATTTTTTTTGCACTTTCGAAGTTTGTTTCTCAGTGGTAGAAATTTGCATATTCAAGTTTGTTTTCAAGTAGTAGAAGTTTTAAAAAAATGACAACTAGTGATCTTGTCAGAAAATAAACATTTGCAGTTTGAATAAATGCTAACTAGGCTATAATTTTATTAAAGTTTTTGTCTGATGGTCCAGTAATAAGAAAATATTGAAAAAAATGTGGATATTGATTTTGATAATAATATTGATATTAATGACATAGACAGTGATGGTTGTGAAGTTTGCCAACTTTAGAGTCATGAGAAAGTCGCAAAAATGAAAAATAAATATTGGTTTATATCGATTCCACCTATGTGCTGCCAGGGCTCGAGAGGGAGCAAAGAATAGCAAAACTGTTCCTTCTATGCATGCCGTAAGGGATGATGACCAAAGGAGGTTATGGGTGGAGTTGCCTGTCCCATCCCATATAGGTTAAAAGTGACCCAAAGCCATGCTGAAGTCAGATGGGTCAACCAGAAGGCACATATATCGCAGCATTGTTGTAAACCATGACAACACATTCCGTTCTCCAGACTACATGCAGCAAATCTGCAGGAGCGTGAGAACGAACGCAGAAGAAGAAGTAATCAATATCATACACACTACCATCAAGTGTATCCTATTCAAATTATATATTTCGTTAAGTTCTTGTTATTGTTGTTTCAATTCCCAGAATTTACGAGCCATTAGCTCTTGCTTCCAGTGTGCAATAGTTTCTTTTCTTCTTCTTCATTCCTTCCTCTTTTACCCTTTATGGGTGTCGAGGGAGATTCAATGTTCTTGTTCTCGTTTTTCTGGCAGCTTCAAATAATGTCATTTGGTATTCTTTTAATGTTTCTTTGATGTTGTCGATCCAGTGTACTCTAGGTCTACCCCTAATTCTTCTTTCTGCTTCTCCTCTCATTATATATGATTTATAAACTAATGAATCACACGGCATTCTTTCCAGATGACCAAACCATTGTATCTGTTGGTTTTGTATGTATTGTAGAATTGATATGACACCCAATCTTTCTCTTATGACCTCATTTCTGATTCTGTGTCTTCTGGTCACTCCTGTGGCTTTTCTCAGACATCTCATCTCTGTTGTAACCAGTTGTCTTTTATGTTTTGTAATGGTTTCACTAGAGCTTTATTTCATACCACAAGACTTCAACTCACAGCAGTTTGCAATGATGTGAGATGTCTCCTACAAGAGGGGGTAAATTCTATGGGTATTTGTGGCTTTTCTAGCTTTCTGTGACATGCAGAGTTTGAGTCATGATCTCCTACCAAGCATGCATTCCAGTCAGAAGTGTCCATAGCATCTCAGCTCTGGTCCATGATCACTGAGATAGGAGGGGGCAGCTAGCTAGCTATACATTCCGCATAATCGAAGGATGCTCTCCAATTATGCAAGGCTAACATGTGTGCCTGCTGCATTCTCCCAGGAAAGTACTGTCACTTCCTGCACATAGTTGTTCTGGCATTCTATGGGATGAGGAAACCAACTCCACCGAGCTTTCCGCAACACCCAGCGCCATGTGTCGCCTGTTCATAACTAGGACATAATGTACACGTTGGAAGCTAGCAACAACCAGTACATCATGCTGAAACTTAGACATACGTGTCCATTTAGAGAAGACAAGTAGACATTAGAATGTGTGCTCCACGACTCGTCTTCATGAAATATGTAGGATAACAATATAATTCTCCTTAAATTACATCAAAGAAAAACTGTATGCTAATGTGACACGCCTGAGACCGATCACCATCTTTATAAGAGAGACTACCTATGTCATATGCACAAACGTAGAAGACATACCATCTCTTCATGTTCCCATTGTTCAAGGACGAACAGAACAGTTACCCTCAGTTTCGTGGACGACGAATATCCACAAGACATATGGGTCAGAGTATACACAGATGGGTCATCACAGAATTCAGTGAGGAATGGAGGTGCAGGTGTGTATATAGAATATCAACACAAGCCTAGAGATTCGATCAGAACATCAACTGGGAAACTCTGCAATAATTATGATGCAGAAATCCAGGCAAATAGGGTGGTTACTGAAAAACTGCTGAACTCCAACCCTGGCCCTACATCCGGTGGTATTCCTGACAGATGCAAGGCCAGTGCTTCAAGCTCTCTAGACTGGAAAACTAACATACTTACAAAGACTACTCTCACTGTGGAATATCAGGAAATGAAAAAGCAGACCAACTGGCTAAGGAAGGTACTGCCGAAGACCAACCAAATGCACCAATTACCTAATATCAGAAAAAAACGGATGATAAAGTCAATAAGAAAGCCACAAACACCAACAAAAGATGACTATCACATTATGAACAGATCAGAACAGGTTGTAATTCTACACCCCAGAACGGGACACAACCGACTCCGCAGTCACATATACACAAAGTTCAAGACTGGCTAACGTTCATGTGTACATGTGGACATGCAGCACAGTGTCAAACATATATTTCAAGAGTATTATGAGTATGAAACGCTGAGGCAGATATATTGGTCAGAATAAACAACACTCAAATCAGAGCTACCGTATGAACTACAAAAGACAGTGAGTTTTATTAAGGAGACAGAATTACAGATACAGACATGTTTCAAATGAACGAAAGAAGATGAAGAGTATCTTCTAAGTTGTCCACTATTTGTGTAGGTCCACCCCATCCTTTTTTTTACAGCTTTTATATTATTTATGAGTAATTAGCGGGCTTGACAACACAGTATTAATTTACTCTTATATCACATCTGTTGTTAAGGATTAAGATTGTATTTTTCACATCTGTTGATAATCAAATCCTGCTTATAAAAAGACAATATCGATTTGTACAATACAGATATATTACAATATAAAATGATAATAATATAAATGAATAGCTAATGAATAAGACAGACATATCATATATCAATGTTCTGGTTGTTATTTTGTGCTTTTTTATAGATGTACTCAAGAGTTAGTGTTAGAACATTTTTCTTGCATACAAGCAAACAGATAGAGATGATTTATATGAGATGTGTGGCTACGCGATCACATCAGCCTATAGTTTATAACAGTGAATACGTGTGCAACATAAAAGGGAAGCAATTTGCCTAAAGCGATCAAAACATAAGATAGCATATACATATTTATGGCAGAACTGATCAACATATTTGCTGTACTGCTTGTATAAATCTGAGCTTAATTTCATTGAGTATAATGACTTTGTTCACAACATTGAAGTTTAATTCATTTCTAGTATTGATATGTTCTATCTTAATTCTCTCAATCTTCAGGGATCATTGTGAAACCGTAAGATACCATTTATATATTTATACTTTACAATTTTCACTTTATGTTTAAAAAGATAAATTAATCATCGGATTTCGTGGTGACATATTTACATGAACCATGCCCTCCATTATTGTTGTTATTGTTAAAAGTTCTGATATAACCAAACTGGAGTAACATCCGTGAATGAAAGGTATGTACCTCACCAGAAAATGTACATTTCTCATAATTAAACTAATTTGTAATTCTCACTTTACCAAAAATTAACCGTGTGAAAGAACTTTGCTGTCTATACATATAAAAAATATGCATTTATAGGCCGTAGTAGTAAAAAAGGAAGCATTACCTGAACTACCACTTCCATTATTTTTTATGATCATAAGCTTTGATATCACCAACTGAACTCACGTCTGTGGTTGAGTTTGCTATTAATTCACCTCAACAGGCACATATTAAATTACTACGACCCAGGGAAAGTTTTTGTGATATGATTGCCTGAACAATCAAACTAATATTGGAATATTAGACTAGAAACTAGACATTTAATAACAGAAAGATCATATTATAGTAATATTTGTTTTAATATTTGTCTTTCACTTTACCTGTCTTTCACTTTCTTCATAAAGGTCTTTTGGTCAAAACGTTGATTCGATATATTCTGCGAAATACTGACTATTTCCTTTCATGTGATTTAGTTTGTACTGTGAACTGTAAAATGTAATACTTTTTGTTAAATATGTTCATACCTCGTGGTTTACAATTTGTTGATGATTTTGACAAAATATTCTACGTTCCATCTAAACTCAGCTGTGCAAGGCCGCGCATATTGTCAGAAGGTACCATGCACGAAAATTAATACTTCGCGCACAAAAACAAGAAATGAGGACCCAACGAAAGTCACTAAGTGCACTTCACGAGCGATATGCGGATGTTGTTTAACGTCTGCCCAAATCACTGTCTAATCTGCACACATAGTAAACCTGGAACATAGGTCCGACAACATTGAGCAGAAACTTGGGATTATATTAGATGATAATGTTTTGACCTGTAGTCCAAATATTCTGAATTAAAGTATTAGTACGGCAACCCTCCAGTCAAACCTGTACAAATGAATGCTCGGAGATGCTGGGGGAAAGAGACAAATTATAGAAAAAAAGTACGTGTGATGAGAAGAGCACAACATTAGCATGTTGTAGTCGCTGTAAATATAAAGGGAGAAATGACAGAAAAACAAAGAGAGAAGTTGCTGGATGTGCTGTCAATATGGATGAGACTGCAAGTCCATCTTGAAACAGGTCTCCTTCCAGAGAGCCAATGTGGCTTGACATGATATTCACTGCTAGCATAACTACAGGATAAGTGTCGCTAACAAAACATTGGTCTATACATCACATTTGTCGACCTAACTAAGGCATTCGACACTGTAAATCACGAAGGACTATGGAAAATCATGGTCAAATTTGGATGTCCTGAAAAATTCACCAACATGATCCTCCAGTTCCATGATGGTATGACAGCTTGTGTGCAATATGACGGCGCACGCTCAAACCCGTTTCCAGTAACAAACGGTGTCAAACAAGGTTGCGTCGTGGCTCCGACGCTCTTCAGCATGGTGTTCTCTGCCATGTTAAATGATGCCTTCCGGAATAACAGTGCAGGAATTTGCTTTCGATATTGAGCTGATGCAGGGCTCTTTAATCTTAGTAGATTGAGGGCCAAGACCAAAACTAAGACGGATATTGTTCGCGACCTCTTGTTCGCCAACGATTGTGCACTAAACGCTACAAGTATGAAAGACATGCGGGACAGCATCGGCCTCTTTTCATTGACCTGTGATGCGTTCAGTCCCAACATCAGCACAGCTAAGACATTAGTAATGTATCAACCAGCGCCAGATGGTCCCTAAACAGAACCAGTAATCAGAGTAAAGAAGGTGGAAGTGGGGAGAGGCTATGAATGGGTAACATTTGGCAAAGAGAGAAAGTTATTGACAACAGTGGTGATACAGATGGAAAGAGAGTGCTGCAACTGGGCTTCCAACAGAACAGAGGGAATGATCCACGAACTCATACTGCAGCACTCGAAATCACACGATACAATAATTTACACAGACGGCTCAGTAACACAAGAAACAAACCGGTGTGGTTGGGGTTTCGTGTCCTACCAAAATGGCAATAAATTAGCTGAGAAGTCAGCTGCCTACCCCACTACAACATCGAAAATGAAAATGGAAATAGAAGCGGTGAAGGCAGCTCTCACTTGTCTAGCGACGCAACCACCAACATATTCAGTGATTCTATCGGACTCTCAAAGTTATCTGCGCAAGATATAAAAGTGTATGATCAGAACTGAATGGGCACTGTTCTCAACAATGCGCAGAAAATTACATGGATTTACTGTGCAGGTCATGCTGGGGTCAGGGGAAACGAAAGAGCCGATGTTTTGTCTGGTAAAGCGTTGGTGAACGGCACTGAGATAAGGACAGGATTGAATTGATTACAGCAGTCATGGATACCCTACAAGAAGATGAGGATGAAGTCGAACGTGACAATGTATATATTCAGAGAATGGTAGAAATGGGAGTGACTATAGGCGAATGGAGAAAGTGCTCAGATCGGAAAGATCAGAAGAACGCGTAATCAGGAACTGACTGGGACTGAGCTTATATACTTTTAAATATCTGACGGAACGGCACGCAGAGCGTAAATGGGAATGTCCCCAGTGCTGTGACGCTTGTTCATAATCAAGAATCAAGTAATCAGAGTAAAATGACAAAAACTGCCAATAAGTTTGTATATCTCGGCAGTACCCTATCGCAAACTGCTGCAAAGTTGCCCTGCGTATTGCTCGCGCCAGTGCGGCATTAGGGATTGTCCGTGCCAATGTTTGGATCAGGCGTGGTCTCAGTTTGACAACTAAGTTGGACGTGGATCGCGCAGTGGTTCTACCAACAATGCTTTATGCTGCGTCATCCTGGACTGTCTATGCGAGACACGTTCAACAGCGTAACTCTTTCCATCTTCGGTGCCTAAGAAGCCTCATATGAGTACGTTGGCAGGATCGTGTACCAGACACGGGAATCCTTCAAAAGTTCCGTAAGCAAAGCATCCGTCCCTGCTGATTAGGTTCCAACTCCGCTGAACTGGTCACATCGTCCGTATGCCAGACAAGCGTCTCCTAAAGGGATTATTTTATGGGGAGCTGTGCAATGGTAAACATTAAAGCGGCGCGCAGAAAAAGCGCTTCAAGGACCACCCAAATAACTATCTCAAGCACTGCAGCATATATTATAGCTCCAGTGAGACTCCTGGATAACACACGTTTATCCAATAAGTGATCACGCCGCCTAGACAGTTGTTGACCAGAAACTGCCTGACTAGCATCGTCTAACGCCATTGCTCAGTAGCAATTGCGCCATTCTTTGACTTTCCTAGAGCATGAGCACTAGTACCTTACTTCCTGGTGACTGGGTAAACCTCGGGATGAATAGCTCCAACAACGAATAACTAGTTGATTCGAAACCTGCTGATGTTGCTGGTCAGTTAACTTAACTTTACACTATCGTGGTTCCAGTATTAGTTAAATGTTGACTACCTCATCCAATAAGGGTCAACCTTGCTAAAAAATAAATAAATTCAAACTGAAGTCGGATGCTGAACAGTGCAGATATTTAAGCCAAGCTGTAAACCATGACAAAACATATTCTGTTCTCCAGACTACATCCTACTAACCAACAGGAGTTTGAGAACAGAAAAAGTGGAATATACAACAGTTACAGTGTGCAGGCTACAGTTGCAATAATAAACAAAGGACAACATTACAATGTCAACTCATTATAAATAGTTCAGTTTGAAGGACATATGATGTGGGCCTTCCAGATTGCACTGCCAAGTGTCTAAAGAAAGATAATGTATTTACAAATAGTTGAAAAGGAATATCACATAGGCCTACTCTTACAGGATAGGCCTATATTTCATTTATTGGTTGTTGTTATTATTATTATTATTACTATTATTAGTAGTATTATTACTATTATCATTAATTATTATTCATGCTCTCAGAATGAACAGCCTAAGAATTCCCCATCAGTCACTAAATTGGGTGCCACCGGAAGTAACTAGAAGAGGGAGACCTAGAGAAACTCTAACAAGGAACCATTAATAGAGAAGGCATGTCAATTAGCCTAAACAACACCCAAGAACTGAAAGACCTAGCACAGAAACGGAAAGCTATGGTTTATGCCCTATACGCCGCCTATGGCCATGGAGGAATATAACAACATAACATTATTATGCGTCTTATATTTCTTACGGAACCTCAAACGAAATATAGCATAAAACATAAGACAAAAACTGTTTTCTTTTATTAAAATTATTTTCATTGACTTGGCTATATTTATCATAGGACTGGTATTTATTAATTAATTAAAATATAAATGAGTAGGCTAGGATGTTTATATGAGTTGGTTACGAGGGTTGTATGGGTGGGAACAGACTGGGAGGGGGAGGGAAGCATCCACTAATTTCCTCCAGTACGGTGTAGAAAGGGTTAACGTTATTAATGTAGCATAGATCGGCACATGAACTCGGTCAGGTAGCTTTTCAAGTGGTGTCGTGCTGTTAAGGTAGCACTTTCAGCGAATCCTTCCATCAGCGTAATAGGATAATGTCATAGCATGTCCATGTGCATATCTTGTCATCCAGGAGCACTCCTGTTTTTGCAGTTTTATTTGTCGATGGAAAGTTCAGAATAGTTACGGTACCTATTTTATAACTAGGAATGAACCAGAAGTGTGACATTATATACTACCCGCCGAAGACGGATGTGTCGGGCCATTGGCGCAAATAAAACGGCGACACAACGCATTTCCATTCTCTGGACTATATCCTGCTGGAAATCTAATAGGGCCATTGTCCTACTGCAATAGAGATCCGGCAGGAGTTTGAGAGAATGAACGCTGAAGAAGAAGAATATACTTAAAAAATTTCTGATCGGCGCAGATTTCTTAAACAGTGTGAAAGGTAGACACGTGGTCTGGAAAATAAAATATTATTATTATTATTATTATTATTGCATAGCCCATAGAAAGCCTCCCTGCACTCCTTCCTTCACAAGAAAACAAGCAGTAGAGAAGGTTTATTTTATTATTGCTGCTGCTGTTATTAGTATTGTTGCTATTATTATTATTACTATCAATTGTACGAAAAACACCACCAAGTTTACTAATTACTTTATGTTCAATTTTTCATTTGTTCATTCATATTGTAGGGAGCGAAAGCATTAGTAAAACCTGGTAAGTTCACGAGAATTTCATATCTAACGACATATAAATATAATTATAAAGAAGTAACTGTCCACGAGTTGAACGTCTTATAGTTTGCATAGGATAAATGTAGGTCCTACATTTAAGAGGTGCATGTTCGTGTGTGCCTGTGCAGGTCGTTATGTTGAATTCGCGCTAAGGACATGTAGTAACAAAAACTCTTGGCTTTTGATATCCAAATTCGAGTGACAATAAATGTACCAAATTGCTAACTTTCGTTACTGTATGTTTTCCTGTGAAGGAGTGCTGGGTGGGGTGGGTGGGGGGCTTCAATGTGCTGTGGGCGTAGCAGACGCCGCGAAATGTACATGAAACATTTTTATTGTACCTCCGACAGAAACAAATCTTTTCCGAACCGTAGATTGACCCAGGACCTCAAGAGTCTGAGAACGGTGTTCTAACCACACGGTCATGCGCTCCGCCACAAACAATATAATAAAAGCAACACCGCTTGAAAGTCTCACAGCTCAAGTTGTAGTTTTAAATGATAACGATAAAAGAGACACGATTTAAGCCAAAAAATGTCAAAAATTCACCATAAAGATTTATATTGAAAAGACCGAAATAATGGCAATAGGCAAGAAAGAAAGAAATATCACAATCTCCATCGACAATAAACACATTAAACAAGAAAAGGAGTTCACTTAGGAAGCATTATAACAAGTTAAGGGAAAGACATAAACAGATACAAAATAGATGCAACAAAACATGCCTGATCATAGGACAGATGACACGTATTTTTAAAACCAAAAATGTAAACATAAACACTAAAGTTGCATTATACAAGACTATTATTATCCCATCACTGTGCTATCAATGCGAAACCTGGACAATGACAGCAGAAGAAAAAAGAAAAATGGTGACAGCAGAAATAACATGTTTACGAAGAATACTCAGAGTGTTATTAAGAGATAGAATTAGAAACTTTAACATCAGACAGATAACCAAAACAATAACAGTATTGGAACACATCAAAAGACAACAGATGGAGTGATTTTCACACGCTTCCAGACTACAAACAGACAGCATGCCACAGATGGGTATGACACATAGACATAACGGTTATAAAGCCGGAGGCAGGCCATGTAAAAGATTGGTCACAGAAATCAAAGGAACAAGCTTGGTCACAGAAATCACAGGAACAATCTTACAAACAGCACATAGGAAGGTCATCTCCAGAGAACTCTTCTACCCCCGACGCCGCAAGGCAAACAAGGGATACAGCTTATAGATAGATAGATATATATATGTATTTCAGTCAACAGAAGACAATATGTAAGACGCGACAGTCTAACTTTATTCCATTCCCAATGAGGTCTCCCAGTAATTCTTTCACCAATGGGAGGAACGCTGGGAGAAGTGCGTATAGTCCCAGTAAGAGCACTTTTATGAGGATAGAGTATCAAACCTGCAATTTAATAACTTATTTAATGGTTGACTAACTTCACTGTGTCGGACACCTTTCAAAAAGTCATCGTACACAAATGTATTTTGATGATATAATGGTGGAGAATCTGGTTTCACAAGCAGTACACAGAGCCACATTAAGTCTGACTGAAAGCGATCTTTTTTCTGTGTTTGTTTGAGAATCCCAGGAATTACGAGCGATTAGCTGTTAATTCCTATGTGCAGTGGGGAGGTTTATGAGCTTTCGTTCATACCCAGGAGGCTTCTACCAACAATTAGAAAATACCGGACAACCAACAGCAAATATGACAACCAATACTAATAGATAAATATAACGATACACACTAATAGATAAGTAGATGATAAATCAAAGGAAAAAGATTATAAGCAGCTTGGCTGTTGCTCGATACACTAAGATAATTATTTAACAACTTGTTTAGCCTTTAAGGGTCGACTAGTATTTTTTAGAACGAAAATTATATGCAAGGATTGGTTAGAATTCCCAGATATCAGAAGCAGTATAACAAAACAGAAGCCGAGGGCTAGAGGTTTAATTTTTGTTGCTTTTATTCCAAGAAATGAACAACGAAACTTTTGTTTCCAATGTGGCATTTGAAGGTGGTGCTTTCTACGTGTCTCTCTATGTGAGGCGTCCTTTAGAGAACGTTGTCATCACTGCAACTATGTACGCCTCTTGGTTCTGTGCAAGATGTCCAGCTTCTTTCAGTGCTATGTTCAGAAGGCACCGACGTCGTATCCTTTCTCCGTGCTCTCTTTAATATCAAGACAATGAAGCGATAAAGTAATCCCTTTGACTATTTAATAGTTAACACTTGATCATAGTTAGATCATCACTGGCAAAAGTACAGGTCCGCTTCAGTTGATACAAATGTTCACGTATAATGTTTGTTGTCTTAAAGGCATGGTTGTGTTAGAGTGGTTTGTGGATGTATATGTGGTTCTCGAGGGGAAATATTCTTTTGCTACATTATCCCAGGTTTATTATGTCATACCTGATGCAAAACATATACTTGTGGGCCAATTAATTCATTATTCTTCCGTCAGCATCGTGACCATCTGCATTGATGGTACATCTTTCATTAACCGCAAACAAGGAGTCTTTCACAAAACAACAATGGTGAAATGTCAGCTATCATGCATCTATTTGCCAATCATGGGGATTATTTTATTAATCTTAAAAATTAAAAAAAATACTTAAAAAAAACTTGCATTACTGCATGTTTTCATGTGAAGGAGTGCAGGGATGTTTTCTATGGACTATGGAAATAAAGGACGCATTACCATAGCCGTACGCATGCGGTTGCGTCTGTGGGTCTCACCAATGGCACACTAGACAAACCATCCATGCAACAGAAAACCTTAGTGGATGACATGCCGCTGTATTTTTAGGTTATCTTTCTATAGAAGCTTCATGACACGTCATCTATACAATTATGCTTTTATTTTGTTGTTTAAATGTGTTTCATGTTTACCTGAATATATATGTATGTACCCTCTGTGGTTGGGAGGGAGCCAGAGATGTACTGTGCAGCACTGGGGAGGAGGAACTGACAGCACTGTTTTTTTTCCTATGGTTGAGACCATATTATAGAGGCACAGTGACTCAGGACGTGACAATCCTTTTGACTTGAACATTTGGTTGCATGCCTGAATCAATAGAAAAGTTTGGCATAACCAGTAGTCAATTGGTAGCGAAGAATGAGCAAAGTGAACTCTATCTTGGCTACAGTGGCTAAGAGCAGAGCATAGGTTGAAACCTACCTTGCTGGAGGTGTGATAGTTATTCTCTGGCTCTGTCCCGGGATGGGCCGAAAATCCACATACGTCCCAGCAATATAATACCATTTAATGGCTTTAGGTCAAAGAGCATGAGCCCACGGACCGCTGGATCAGTAACGAATCATAGCTGTCGCTGCGACATATACAGGAAGGATTTTGATTGTACCAAGAAAAAATTATGTCTCAATCGTGTATTGAACTCGGGACCTCAAGGTTCAGAGATTCTTGATTGATTCTTGATTAGGAACAAGCGTCACAGCACTGGGGACATTCCCATACATACTCTGCTTGCCGTTCCGTCAACCATTTAACAGTGTATAAGCTCAGTATCCCAGTCAGTTGTTGATTACGCGTTCTTTTGATCTTTCAGGAGAGGGAGCACTTTCTCCCATCATCTCTAGTCACTCCCATTTCTTCCATTCTCTGAATATGTACATTGTCATGTTCGACGTCTTCCTCGTCTTCTCGTATGGTATCTATGGCTGCTCTAAGCAATTCATACCTGTCTCCTCTTATCTCGATGCCGTTCACCAAACTGAGAAGAGTCTGATAACGGCAATCTACCCACACGGTCGCCTCAGTTAGAACCTGACCATATCTTAGACCATCACCTTAGACCATAACTCCACTAATAATCATCTGTGACATGCACTCCACTATCATCATTATAGAGGACGATGGTAAGAAATTAAGACAAAACATATATATATATATATATATATATATATATATATATAGTCAATAATTGCTGGACAACAGGGCGTTCAACATGAAGCATTTAGAATTAAACATAATGTTGGAGGGAAATTTTCTAGAAGAAAGCCCCACTACAGTCATTTCATTTACTATAAGTATATTGTTGCAATGTGGTAGTAGGTCTGATAGATAGATCACTGATCACTCGCAGACCTTCTTTATGCAGTTAATTCATAGAAGACTCAAACACTGAGCAGAATGCAATGATTCAGGAGTGATACTCCTGTAACATGTTAGGTACATGATCTTCACCAAAAAACGCCTGACTTTGAAATTCTGTCAACACCTGTTTCCATAGAATGAGTTGCTGATAAAGTGCAGATGACGAATATTTTTCCGGGTTATTTTATTTTGCGTGTTTTATTTGGATAGAGCGCAAGTTGTACTATACAAAGTATGAAAACAAAACGATTAAAAAAAAAACCCTTGTCCCCTTTTTTGATTATTTTCCATCGCTATGTTTATAAGTTTATGTTTATAATTTATTAATTTAAATATAAATTTATTTATGGTTATGTTTATTTATGTGAAATATGTAAAACATAACTAACTGTAACTCCTAACCCTAAAAAATGAATATTTCAATTAATTATTGATTATCTAGTGATGTAATATTTAGATTAATAAATCCTAAAATACGTGAGGAGACACCAGTTCCAAACAAGAACCAAATAAACATTCAATATATTGTGGCACTAAACAAAAATATCACTATAACACTGAGAATGCAACAGGACAAAGGATTTATTTATTTACATGTAACAGAACTGACACAGTAAACAATGACTTATAAAGAATACGCATGATTTTTATGTGCGTTCACTTTAGTAAACACGATACACCATTGTGCACTACGAAAATATGGATTACAAATATTAAGAATATATATTACCAATATAATATAATAGTATTAATTGTTGCAACAAGTTTATATTATGCTACTGTTAATTTATGAAATATAATAATATATTGTCTAATGTCACATCAAGGACCTGTTATATACATATATATACTTCCTTATATATATATTTTAGTTGTCCCAGATGACATTGTAAAGTGTGGTATCCGGCCATTTGATTACTTCGGCTTCCCAGAATACAAAAACATGCGTCGCAGGTATAATAATATAGGCAAGATCTATAAAGGAAATAAGACCCTACTCGGGGACTATCCATGGCAGGCACGGATAACTTATCTTAACGGAGACCAACTATGTGGAGCTGTGATCATCAATGAATTTTGGCTGATAAGTGCTGCTCATTGTTTTAGGTAAGTACACAGAACTAAAATACTGCCTTTCTATTTATCTATACGCAATGGCTCTTGTTTGTATTGCGGCGTCAGGGGTGGAAGAGTTCTCTATAGATGGCCTTCTTGTGTGCTGTTTGTAAGCTTGTTCCTGTGGCTTCTGTGATTTATGCGATCCATCTTTTACATGGAATGCCTCTAGGTTTATAGTCGTTATATCTATGTGTCATGGCCATTTGTGGCATGCTATCTGTCGGTAGTCTGGAAGCGTGTGAAAACCACTTAATCTGTTGTCTTTTGATGTGTTCTAATACTGACATTGTTTGGGTTATATATTCTTATAATGTTATTGTTTCTAATTTTCTCTCTTAATGACACTCCGAGTATTCTTCGTAGACTTGGTCTTCGTTTTGTCTTATGCTGTTATTGCCCAGGTTTGGCACTGGTAGCATAGTGATGGAATAATAATAGTCTTGTATAATGCAACTTTAGTGTCTATGTTCTAATTCTTATTCTTGAAAATATGTGTCATCTGTCATACGATCTGGTATATTTTGTTGCATATATTTTGTATTTCTTTACTGTCTTTCCCTTCACTCGATATAATGCTTCATAAGTAAGTTAAAATTTATCAGTTTAAGGTGTTCTCCATCATCGATGGAGATAGTTATATTTCTTTCTTTCTTTACTATTGCCATTATTTCGATATTTTCAATAGTAATCTTCATGTTGAATATTTGAGATGTTGTGTTGAGTCTGTTCATATGTTCTTGCAATTGTTATTTTGATGTCGCTATTAGTAGTTGGTCGTCTGCAAAAATAGTAGTTCGTTCAATTTGTCTTTTATGTTATCTTCTTCGTTGGTACTTGTTATTTTACAGATGTAGTCGATATATGTTATAAAAACCAGAGGGGATAGGACACACCTCTGGCGAACTCCTGATTGAATTTGGAACTTATTGGACCCTTCTGGACTTGTTCTTACTTCACATTGGCTATTAGCATAAATTCCCTTGCATATATTGATTAAATGTTCAGTTACTCCATATATTGATAGCGTTTTCCATAGTAATTTTGTCAACTCTGTCGAAAGCTTTTTCTTGGTATACGAATCCAATGTATAATTCTTTGTTGTTTTTCTGAGGCTCTTTCTGTTAGCTGTTTAAGTTTAAAGACATCATCTGTACAGCTTTTGTTCTTACGGAAGCCCAATTTGGTGTTTTTTTTCCATACATTGTTGTTCAATGTATGATCGTAATCGTTGTTCTAATATTTTGTTAAAATCTTTCCTGCGCGGCTTAGTAAGGATATCCCTCTGTATTGTGTGCATTCTCTCTTACTGCCTTTTTTCTTCCATATGGGAATGATCGTCGAGTTTCTCCAGTCTTCTGGTGTTTCTTGTTTCTTCCACATTACATTAAAAAGTCTGTGTAACCATTTTTTCCCGCTCTCTGCTGCTGCTTTGATAAGTTCTGTTTGTATGTTATCAAAGCCTGCTGCTTTTTTTATTGGTACTTTGTTAATTGCATTTTCTATTTCCGATAGTAGTATATTAAGTTGTAGCTTCGCTGTTGTAGCGTTCATTGTTGTGTCTTCATCTCCTTCTTTTAGGTTTAGTAGTTGCTTGAAATATTGTTGCCATCTTTACATTATTTTCTTCGGCTCTTTTAGTGCACTACCGTTTTCATCATTTATTATTTCTGTCGGTTCATATATATCTTCTTTGTTTCTCATGTTCTTAATTTTCTTGTAGAAACACTTTTGTGCATTTTTATAATCTGCGTTGAGCATGTCTCCATATTCTTTCCATGTGTTGATTTTGGCAGTTTTAATGGCTTTCTTGGCATTTGTTTTTTCTGTCTTGCATATGTAATCTACTTGGTTTTTTACTTTTGGCCTATTTGTTATATTTCTGTTTCTTTTCTCCTGTGACTTTTTTTTACTTCTTCATTCAACAATGCTGCTATTCTTTGGTTTCTTTACACTGTTGTTCTTGTATGCTCATGCTTCTCCTGCTGCTTGTGTTAGTCTTTGGATAATTTCTATTCTTCTTATGTTGTTGTAGTATCTACTGGTAGTTTTCGAATTTGTCTGTGATTTTGTGTGTGTTTCCCACGTACCGTGTCGTCCTTAATCTTGTGTATTTTAATTGTTGTCGGTTTGTTATCTTTGTTGTTGTCGTTCTTCCTCCTCTTTCTGTTTGTTTTTACGGATAATATTACTGTTTTATGGCCGGTGTCTACTCACATGTTTGGTATGGCTCTTGAGTCTGTTATTTTCCATCTGTTGGTTCTTCTTGTTAATATAAAGTATATCTGGCTTTTGCAGTCTAAATTGTGTGAACGTGGGGTTCTCTGTGATTGAAGAATGTATTAGTTATAAATAAATTGTTCTGAGTGCAGATTTCAATTAATCTGTAACCGTTGTCATTTATATAAATAATAAAAGACGGACATATATATATATATATATATATATATATATATATATATATATATATATATATATATATATATATATATACCAAAGCGCAGAGCCGTTGAAGCAGTTTCGATAATGGATGGGGTTTATCTTTCTAAAAAAAAAAATTCATTACCTCGTTACGTGGGCACTGCATTCATTTTGTGAGATTTTTGCTGATCTTGTTATATTTAGAACCATTAATTTGGAGTTTTATCCTAATTTTTGGCTTGTATACTAGTACCTGCTATTATCACATTACAGCGTGCCAGGTTCGAAACCACGTCCGAAGAAAAAAAATCCAGGTTGTAATTTCACACCTGACCCCACCACTCATCCAGTCGACTCAGCTGTAAATGAGTACCTGACACATTAGTTATGGGAGGTAAAAACAGCAAAGAAGGGAACTGGCCACTCCACCTAATGATTGCTGTGGTTTAGTACATGAAGAACTATCTTCATCCCGGACGGCAGATGCCATGAGACCTACTTTCAGCGTAGACTAGTACTAAATGTCATATTATGACTTATTGAGGGTGGTGTAAAACTTTCCAATCCACCTTCTTATATACGGGAGTGCCTATGTGAAATGAATTAAAAGTACATTAAATCATAACTATTTTCTACAAAAAGGTGAATATACGGTATGTGCCAAAACAAACAGCTAATAATCCTAGCCTTTACAAAGTCACTGGACAGTAATACACACACAGACATCATTTGTTACTTCGAAAACCTTCATAAAGATGTTCATATTTTATAATAATAAAACTGAACACAACAATAATTAAAACTGCATGAAAAGAATAGATGCTTTCGAAATGAAGTGCTATAGAAGAATCCTGATAGTTCCATGGACAGCACAAACGACCAAGGAAGACGTGCTAACCTAAATCAACGCCCAAGAAGGCTTGCTTTTAAACACCATATTAAGAAGAAAGTGTTTTTTATTGGTCATGTGGAGAGACAGGATGGCATGGAAAGAGTGTTGTTGGAGGGGCGATAGAAGACAGTAGAGGCAGAGACAGACCAAGATGTTGTACAAGAGATATTCAGCAATACATGCACATGTTGCTAGAGGAGACAGGACAACTTGCTAGACCGCGGGGATTTGAGGAGATTCATAAGGAAGACTATGTTCTGGAAAGAATACATCACATGACACACGCGCGCGCACACACACACAACAAACTTCCCTGGAACACTATAGCCGGAAACATGCACTATTAACAGACAATTATGATAAATGTACTACTATACATCATTCATACTGTTTGATAATATGTATATATATATATATTATGGCCGTGGATATATCTTCAGTAAAACTGGAAGAGTTTACCTTAAATAAAAGAGGTTATTCGGCAATTTTTATTGCAATGATCCCTTTTTCATTACATATTTGTTGCAATGATCTCTTTTTCATTACATATTTGTTGCAATGATCTCTTTTTCATTACATATTTGTTGCAATGATCCATATAAAAATCATGATACCTTTTTGCAGAAATCCATCAAAAGTATAGGGGAAAAAAGTTTTATTAACCTTTTAGATAAGTTCCTAGTACCTAAAGTTAAGTTATTATTGCCTACATCGCGAGGGGGTCTACATCCCTCTCTCTTATCTACGTGCATGATTGGAATACAATGATTTTTTCATACGTTCTTAGAGACGGTCTCCAGTACCGCGTGTATGTTGGGGACTTTAATCGTGAAGTAAAGGATGAAGATGAACAAGAGTTTGTTACGGATAAAATCATATCTCATGAAGATTTTAATTGTGAGTGTTATTCTAACTGTTAGGTTAGTATATTATTTTTGTCAAAGTATAAGATTCAATCTACAAATTCTAAAACTTCATTGGTAGTAGGGGAGTGTGGGTTGACTATATAACGTCACATGGGCGTAGTGACGTTTATTAAAACTATATAGCGGGACAACGTCACAGTGTGGCTGCGGGTCTCCGAATGGAGTCTCGGAGCTAGATCTAGCAGAGCAACAGATTCGGCCAATAATCGGGTCCGGATATCGGACCCATCCCGGGGTACACGGAGATGTAAATAATATGTAATAATATGTAGTAGTATGGTGACTGTATAATAGGATAGCGACAGTATGATGGTGAGTCATGAATCCTTGTGACCTTGATACAGAAGACAAGTCTGAAAATGTTTTTGATGAGGCGAGTCATCCACGCCTGAGAACTGTGTGACCTACATCATTTCTTAGCAAGATATTTTACCCATCTCTAGCTTGTTTGGTAACCTTGCTGACTTTATTGTTATAAACATGTCTGACTGAACCTGTTCAGATGATAACTAGGTGAACCTTGCGCGAATAGGTAATATTTGTGTTAGGCTGTATATGTATAGATGCCAATGGTAGCTTGGGTGCACAGGAGCCTGTTTTTATGTATAGATGATAAAGGTTCTCGATGGAGAATATGAATATGTGTATATGTATACATGCTAATGACTCCCAATGGAGCATATGAATCCATGCATATATGTAGATACCGCTGATAGCTGGGTAGAAGTCTGTGTATATGAATAGACTCTAATGGTTGCTTGAGGAAAATATTAGACTGTATGTATATATACATGCTAATGATAGCTGTGGAGGCATAAGAGTCTATGTATTTGTATATGTATTGGTGGTAATTGTGGGCACTCAAAGTGTAATAATTATTATAAAGTATAAGTATACTTTTATATATCATTAAAGTGTTATAAAAGAGAATATAGAAAAAAACGTGTCTTACTGTTAACATGCAGACAATATATTTATACATCAATATAGACATCATATACATATAGATATACATAATTATAAATACTCATGACTATCCCCATACGCTTTAACTGCGCACACGAACAATCTGTTATTTGCCATATGTATTGTAGTTGATATAAGTAGACAAATATGTACATTTGTATCATCATCATCATGAATTGCCGTCTCCGCAACGAAGGTTGGCTGCAATGTATCTCCAACATCTCCTGTCTCTCGTCTTGGTGGTGCACTCTGTTAGACTATAACCTATCCATCTTGTGATGTTATTCTCCAACTTGTATCTCTGCCTACCTCTTGCTCGCTTCCCATTGACTTTACCCTCAAGTAAGGTCTTCAATAGGGTGTCATATCTTTTAATGTGTCCAAAGTATTTTATTTGCCTGATCTTTATTTCTCTTAGCAGCTCTTTCTTCATATTGTGTCTTTAGCACCTCTTTATTTGTTTTCTTCTCTTTCCATGATGTTTTCCCTTTTCTTCTATATATAGCCACATCTCAAAAGCATCAATTTTGTCTTCTAATTGCTTATTTAGTGTCCATGTTTCTGAGCCATACATTAATATAAAATAGATGTAGCATTTTATAATTCTCATTTATAACTTATGTGTAATTTGTTTAGATATTAATAATTTCCACATGTCATTGAAGGTACTTTTAGCCATTTATATTCTCCTTTTAACTTCTGTTTCACATCTGCCATCATTTGTGACTATGTTTCCAAGATATTGATAATGATCATTTGTATGCAATGTTAAAAAACAACAGTGTAGACAAAGTTCCTTATATCGACTTTTTCTCTATTAGGCAGTTTGTCAGCCTAATTCCACATTTTGATATAGCATACTAGTCCTAAAGGCGCACGTCTTATTTTACCAGAGTAGATGCTTTTATAAACAAGATATCGAAAATTACTAAATGTGCGATTGGAACAACAGCACCCTAACAACGTTTACTCCATATAACTATTGCTTACGATTTCTCCTCGTTTAACGCAGGTTTCTCACATGTATTCCAATTGACACGGTTATATTAGATATTATGATATATGTACTCCAATAGCGTTTGATATGAATGTTTATTTTCGTCTACTAAATGCTCGTTAATTTGATTCCAACATAAACAATCGCAATAACGTAACCATCACCGATTATTGTCAGAGAGTGTCATGAGATTATTGAATATCTATGTATGTATACTACAAGTCCTTGTAATTCATGTTAAAAAATTCATGAAAACAGAGATATGAAAAATCAACACTGAATGACTAACATAAGCCAGAGAAATACCAAAAAAGTGACTACCATAATACCATAAAGGAACCATGTGACATGTCGTAAGAAACGACTAAGAAGATTTCCGTTATTGGTGTTTGTCTGTCCTCTCATACAGATGGTCTAATTGACTTAACCGTAGAAGAAGAACGTGGCAGGCCATTTGCACAAATAAACCCGTGACGCAAATAATTTCTATTCTTTGGACTACATCTTGCTGGAAATCTAATATGACAATTGTCCTGGCAACAAGAAAGAATAGTGGGGGAGTGAGAATGAACACTGAAGAAAAATAAGAACTGACCCAAAAGCTATACTAAAATCGGATGTATCAGGTCTAAGATATAGATATTTCAATAAAGCTGTAAATCATAACACTAAACAACATTCGGTTTTCCATATTAAATTCTGCTGATCCGCAGAAGTTTGAGAACGATCGCAAGGGAAAGAAAAAGTACAATATATACATATATTGATATTCAAATACAATAGTGTATGGAGAAAGTCAGTTCTCTATATTTCGAATGATATATATCACTATATCAAATGATATATTCTTTCCGAAACGTTGTCTTCATTGCGGATGACCTGAACGCCCCTCTGCTCCGAGAAAGCAGGACTACATTGGCCATAGACATGTTCATACATTCTTCGATGTTGCTGATCCATCGTCTTCTTAGTCTTTCAATTTATCTCTCGCCTGGCACTCTAACCTCTAGAATCAGCCTCTCGATATCATCATGTCGATGTATGTGTCCAAAATACTGTAGCTTCCTTCTTGTGATGGGATTCAGAAGCCACTCTTCATTTAGTTTCAGTAATTTCAAAATTTCAATGTTCGTCTTTTTCTCTGACGATAACATTCGTAAGAATTTTCTGTAGCACTTCTTTTCAAATGAATGTATTCTTCTGGATATTCCGAAAACTCTGAATGGGAACATTGAACAGTGGTGTAATTATGAATCATATAAGCCCAATATAAATGTTATGTCCGGCTATGTGGCGCAATGGTACAGTGTACGTCTGTGATGGCCAAGGTGCAGGGTTATAATCTCGCCGATGGAAATTGTGGACCAGGACCGTTCAGAAAGCAATGGCAAAATACTGAACGTATTTACATTGCCCACAAAATATTACATCCAGAAATGCTGGGTTTATGGATACATCCTGAATTGATATGCTACCAATTTTATAAATGTTATACATTTAATACACAGTGTAATAATGTTATCGTTCATCATTTTCTTCATTATTTTAAGTTATACTAAACATTTCTGATATATTTTGTTTTTGTGTGAATACAGCAGTATGCGTGCTAATGTGTATGTGCAATCAAGTCTAGGACTTGTAATCTCTGTTTTTTTTCATGTCTAGGATTTCTTAAATATTATATTCTGTTTCCCAACCTGTAGCGCCACGATTTAATAACGACATATCACTTGTTAAAATTTTGCCAAACAATGATACCGGCATTACGTACAGTATATATGTTCAACCAGCATGTCTTCCCGACCACTCTACGCCGTACATGGAAAACTCTGAATGTTGGGTTTCTGGATGGGGAAAAGAAGAAAAGGGTTTGTCTGTGTTGTCTGTTATATTTAAAATGTAAAATTAAACACATAATTGGTGCTATGTAATAATTAGTATTCAAAAAAAAGGTGTCTCAAATGAGTTTCGTATAAAATGTAGGGCAAATGGGGATAAAAATGGGCGAAATTAATCACTAGATCTTGTTACATATTTTTAGTGGTTGGCATAGTAACAATTATTTCGGAGACCAGCAATGGCAATATCAGCAATTATAGTTGAGAGTTTCTGTTTGTCTACTAGAAACACGCTGGTGTGTGCAAGCGCTCTCTTCTTAGGATCGTCGAAGTGCAGTAACTGACTGATAGTTTCTGTGTTCAGCTTAGTGCACAAGTAATGTAGAAAAAATTAACACAACACACAGTCTGGACAATTTTATAGTTTTTTGAATTTACTTAACATGTAACAAACTTGCATTACACGACTCGCTCTATGTTTCGAAATGTACAGGATAGCAGGTGTTGGTGTGAGTAGGTTTTTTAATCGTATCTAAAGTTACTTTTAGGCGATAAGTAATTAAATACATCTTAGTTAGTTAGTTATTCCTCTAGGGCCAAAGACGGCACAAAGGGCGGATGTCATAGATTTTCCTGTCTCTCGTTTCATTGCAGTTTGCTTTAGATCTTCATTGTTTCTGATACCGATGGTGAAACGTTCCCTTGTAATAGTTCTACGTAAAGTTTCTTTTGGTCTTCCTCGTTTTCTCTTGCCTTTTGGTGACCACATCAAAGCTTGACAGGGGAGTCTTTCAGTATACATTCGTAGTGCAAATGCATCTACTGTCGTGAAAATAGACGTGTTTCGTAAGAATTACAGAATATGTATCTGATATCAAAAGCACGCATAGGCGGTGTGTTGTAGATTAATAAAGGATCACACCCAGTGCCCATAGGCGGTGTGTTGTAGATTAATAAAGGATCACACCCAGTGCCCATAGGCGGTGTGTTGTAGATTAATAAAGGATCACACCCAGTGCCCATAGGCGGTGTGTTGTAGATTAATAAAGGATCACACCCAGTGCCCATGGGCGGTGTGTTGTAGATTAATAAAGGATCACACCCAGTGCCCATAGGCGGTGTGTTGTAGATTAATAAAGGATCACACCCAGTGCCCATAGGCGGTGTGTTGTAGATTAATAAAGGATCACACCCAGTACCCATAGGCGGTGTGTTGTAGATTAATAAAGGATCACACCCAGTGCCCATAGGCGGTGTGTTGTAGATTAATAAAGGATCACACCCAGTACCCATAGGCGGTGTGTTGTAGATTAATAAAGGATCACACCCAGTACCCATAGGCGGTGTGTTGTAGATTAATAAAGGATCACACCCAGTGCCCATAGGCGGTGTGTTGTAGATTAATAAAGGATCATACCCTGTGCCCAGTGTGATCAGTTTAAAAAATGAGAACATTGTCCCTTGAATTCATCAATGCTGTTGCTAGGGAGCTGGACACATAGTCATGCACACGAGTAAGACTAGAATTGAAGGCATACACAAATCCAAAATATTAGATAGCTAGCCACGGGATGAAACATCTTTTCTTTACAAATAACAAATAAATATTCCTATGAATGTGCTGTTCTGATATATTGACAGTTTCATTATATTTACTCATCATCAAGTAACATATTCTTTCCAGAAGGTTGTCTTTGCGATTGATATCCTGAACCCGACTCTATCCTGTGCCAATCTGCCTGCCTCCTCTAACGATAGTTCCATACAGTCCTTGATGTCATCTGTCCATCTCTTTCTAGATCTACCTCTTCTTCTAATTCCCGGAATTCTTTCCTCTAATTTGCGTCTGAAAGCAACACAAAGCGAATAATCTTAATTTTTAGCGTGTATAAACCTAAAGGGAACCACAAATCCTATAATAATCATTGAGGTGTTTCTCTAATGCCCATCGCTGCTGAGAAGAGATTGAAGAATTATTACCCGAAAACTAATGTGGTTTCTGAAAAGAACGTGGAACAACTGATACGGCCTTTGCTGAAAGACAATTTCAAGAACAGCACTGTGACCTTTGCACGATATTTATATACTTAACAAAAGCATTTGACATAGTAAGTAGAGAGGGGCTGTGAAGATATGGCAAAATATAGACGTCCACAGAAATTTATCACAATGGTGCAGCAATTGCATGATGGAATGCAGTCTAAAGTTCAGGATGATAGAGAGATATTTGAAACGGTTGAATCCACTGAATCCATCTTTCTGTGTCTGCAGTAAGTGTTCAACTTTCACATCCGTATAATAGTATACTTAACGCTAGCGATCTGAATCCACTGAATCCATCTTTCTGTGTCTGCAGTAAGTGTTCAACTTTCACATCCGTATAATAGTATACTTAACGCTAGCGATCTGAATCCACTGAATCCATCTTTCTGTGTCTGCAGTAAGTGTTCAACTTTCACATCCGTATAATAGTATACTTAACGCTAGCGATCTGAATCCACTGAATCCATCTTTCTGTGTCTGCAGTAAGTGTTCAACTTTCACATCCGTATAATAGTATACTTAACGCTAGCGATCTGAATCCACTGAATCCATCTTTCTGTGTCTGCAGTAAGTGTTCAACTTTCACATCCGTATAATAGTATACTTAACGCTAGCGATCTGAATCCACTGAATCCATCTTTCTGTGTCTGCAGTAAGTGTTCAACTTTCACATCCGTATAATAGTATACTTAACGCTAGCGATCTGAATCCACTGAATCCATCTTTCTGTGTCTGCAGTAAGTGTTCAACTTTCACATCCGTATAATAGTATACTTAACGCTAGCGATCTGAATCCACTGAATCCATCTTTCTGTGTCTGCAGTAAGTGTTCAACTTTCACATCCGTATAAGAGTATACTTAAAGCTAGCGATATGACTAGATTCATATTCACTGTAATACTGATCTCACATTTTTAAATCATGTTCATCTTTGCCATGGCAGCGATCGCCATTTCGAGATTTAGCTTAACCTCATTTCGCGAGTTGTCATCATCAAATATTTGCGACCTGAGATATTTAGTTAGTAAATTCTTCAAGTCTGTGACCATTTAACACGATATTCGTGGGATCTTGTTTTGTTTGTTAGTTAGCCGTCGGAATATCATCACTGCAAACTCAACACGACCATAGTTGCTCTGATCTCTTCCTGTGTGTATCTGCCATTACACTTCTGCTGACAGTACCGGCCCTCTGCTAGTTGACCATATTGGATACTTGACCATTGATATTGGACCATATTGAGGTATTGGATACTTCAACCTGAACATGCACTCCTGGGTATGAAAGAAAGCTTTGGATACATCTCTCCATTGCACACAGGGAAAGCATTGTACAAATGCCGAGGAGCACAGTGTTCAAAAATTCTTTCCGAAGCATTGTTGAGACTCGAACTCTGGTCACTGTGAGCAACGTAGATGGGAAGACAGTCCATGTCTTTTAGGGCATCATGAACTCGACTGTCGTCGTTGCCCAACACGGCTCCTACAGAGAGAATTGGGTTCAGTACTCAAGGTCATTGAGGGGGATGCTTTTCTCACAGGAGGTTTGTTCTCCGGCTATGAAGCTCCTCGTCCGGGATATGAGCAATCTACCAACTTCTTTGAGTGATAAACGTAAAGTCAGAGAGTCAAAACACAGACCACGTCTGATGGTGTATTTAGAAGGCCATCACAGACGCACGATGTGAATGCATGACAAATGCACATGTCAAACCCCAGACCACTGACGTGTTTGACAAAGCAGCACCTCGTATAGGAAGGGGTGTAACAACATTGAGTTTAATTCGACTGTTAACGTTACCAAAATGGCTCATACATAAGAAATTAGGTCTTGGACGTAAAGACACAAAGGGTAGTAATGGAATGGTCTTCCTACACGAGGAATACCTCGCTGGCTGCGAAGTGCTTCGTCGTAATAAAGACACACAATGGGTGATTCAAACGTAATTTCAGTTCGTCTCTTGACATTTACCCCCTCCGAGGTGAAGGCTTCTTCAATAGGCATTTCACTGTCGAAAGCTGAAGTCTCCTGGGTATGAAAGAAAGCTCTGAAAAACCACCTCACTGCACATAGACAGTAAGAGCTAATCGCTCGTAATTCCTGGGGATCGAAAAAAGAATAATAAAAATGGGCTGTCAATATCCATATGCTCACAATTAAGGCTTTGTTCATATTATATATATATATATATATATATATATATATATATATATATATATATATATATATATATATATATATATACGCACGAACACACATACACACACATATGATTTATTTCATATAATAGATTTTCAAACTATTTTGCAGATGTAACTACTTTTCCAATAACGTTGAGAGCAGCCAGTGCACCACTAGTCAGTCAAGAGAAGTGTAAAAAAATCTGGAGCTCGTTACTCACAGAACAAATGTTTTGTGTTGGTAGTGCAATGGGCAACTTTAGCGCTTGCTTGGGTGATAGTGGGGGACCAGTAGTGTGCAAAGTAGGAGGTAGACCATTAATTTTTCTTATCTGTTGTAGTTAATATTGTATAAATAAAAACATGCCTCCATTGAATGACAAAGAAAGTTACTTCTGGTAATTCACAGATAATACAAACAATAATAATATATAAGAAATAAGGACGACAACATTTGCCGTTTCGATTTAATATCTTCGTCAGAATAAACATGATAGAGCTCCATCAAGGCCAGCACCGTGCCGTGGTGATGGGGCTTAGTTCAACCATCAGGGGCTGGAAACTAAGACTAGTCGGGCAGTCCCATTCGAGCAGGACCATAGTCCTGCCCAAGTAAGCAGAGTGCTGAAGACGTAGGCATCCAGCCAAAAGGCGCACAGATAATCAGGATGCCACGCACAAAACACAATGGAAACATGTCTGTATCTAAAAAAAGTTATGGTGCCTGCCCTGTGGCGGACGTTCAGGCAGGGACGGTGCCGGGCCCTATACCTCGAAAGGGCCCAACCTCAGTTACTGAAAGTCCTTCTAATTGCCTCGAGGAGCCAGGAGGCAAGGGAATAGAGCTACTGGCCAAACAAACTTTAAACGACCAATAAAAATAATGCACTGGAATGCTGAGGGTGTCAACAGTAAAAGAGATGGATACAGCAAAAAATTGGAACTTGAAAATGTCATCAGTGAAGAACAAGTTAATATATGCTGTATCCAAGAAACACACCTAAGCAGCGACATAGCCTTCAAAAGCAGAGGTTACCAGTGCTACCGATCTGACCGAAAGGACAGGCGAAAGGGTGGAATTCTGACACTTGTTAAAAACAATATCAGCGCATGTCAGCTGGAAGTATATATGGAAGGGGCAGAATACCAGATGCTCCACCTAAAAACAGACAGTGCAGAATTCCATCTCCTGAACTACTACTGCCCAAATGATAAACCATTGACACTAGACACAATTCCAGATAAAGAGAGACTTATGGTGTGTGGTGACTTCAACAGCTACTCTCAGAGCTGGGGCTACGATCATATCGACAAGAGAGGTGAGGAACTTGAGAGCTGGCAGGATGAAAATAATCTCATCCTTATTAACCAGACAGCTGACTCACCAACCTTCTACTCGAGAGCATGGCACACCACCTCTACACCAGATCTGGCATTCCACTCACCAGGCCTGGAATGGAACATCACACGTGTTGTTGGAAAGCAGCTTGCGTGTAGTGACCACAGACCAGTATTTCTGGAAATCCACAATGAATTTACCAAGGACAGCAGCACGCTCACTAGGTGGAACTATAAGAGGGCAGACTGGAAAATGTACCAGCATTTAACCAGTGCTCTAGCTAAGGACATGAACTTGGACAAAGACATCAATAGAGCAGTGAGTGAATTTAATAGATGTATACTACATGCTGCTAGTAAAACCATACCGGGGGGGGGGGGCACGCAAAAACTACAAACCCTACTGGAATGATGAACTGGAAAAGCTGCAAAATGAGATGGAAACATCTAGACAGCAGGCTGAGAACAGACCTAGCCAAGAACATCACAACAAATATCAGTAAACAAAGGCTAAATTTCAAAGAGCCATGTTACAAGCCAGACTGAGTAGCTGGAAAGAAAAAAACAGAGTCGCTGAACCTAGAAAGAGATACTAGGAAATTATGGAAACTTGTAAAACAAATAAATGATGAAGATACAGGGAGAAATACCAGGATCACACTTTATAAAGATAGAAACATTTTAACAGGTAAACATGCAGCTGATTACTTTGCAGATTCCTTTGCAGCAGACAATAACATCAAAGTCAGCCCAGACAAACAACAGGAGGTTCGAGAGAACCAGCAAAACATTGGACAAGGCGAACCTATACCTGAAGTCATGGAGGCACCAATCACAATGAGAGAACTGGAGCATGCAATATCCAAATTGAAAATGAAAAAGTCCCCTGGATCTGATGGAGTGTCCAACGAAATGATTAGAAACCTGGGAATTGCAGCAAGAGCAAAGCTACTGCTGATCTTTAACACAAGCTGGTCCACGGGTAATGTACCACAGGCGTGGAGAGAAGCAATAATGATACCACTCCTCAAATCAGGAAAAGATGGCAACACAGTCTCCAACTACAGGCCCATCAGCCTCACAAGCTGTCTATGCAAAACAATGGAACGCATTATCAATCTCAGGATGCAGTGGTACCTTGAAAGTGAAAACCTTCTGGTATCACAGCAAGCAGGTATCAGACAGTGCTACTCTACTGAAGATCAGGCAACATACCTCTCCCAAGAGATTGAGGATGCCTTCCATGAAAAGAAACAGGTACTAGCAGCATGGATAGACCTCAGGAAAGCATTTGATAAGGTCTGGAAAGAAGTGCTCCTAAAGAAATTGCGAAATTGCAGGGTTAGCTCAAGAATGTACAAATGGGTAAAAGCATACCTGCATAATAGAAGAGCCAGGGTACAATTAGATGGTCGCAAGAGCAAGAAAGTTCTACTGCGTCATGGAGTCCCCCAGGGAGGAGTCCTGTCGCCCACACTTTTCTTGGTTTACATCAATGACCTAGTTACTGAACTACCACATGGGATCAAAGTGGCAATGTATGCTGATGACCTGGTGATCTGGTGCACAGAAGAACATGCGACAGTGGCCACTAAACAAATACAAAGAACTATCGGTGCCCTAACCTTATGGGCTAATAGATGGTGCGTCAGCATTAACACAGATAAGTGCAGCACTACACTTTTTACCCTCTCACCAAAACAAAAAGCCGGTCATATCAAAATAGATGGAGAGCTCTTGAAAGAAGACAAACAACCCACATACATCGGAGTTACTTTTGATGATAAACTGACATGGAAACAGCACATAAACAAAGCAACAACAAAGCCAGGAGGAAGTTAGCTATCCTGAGAAAACTAAGTGGAACCACATGGGGAGCCAGTGGGAATATACTCAGTAAAGTTTACCAGCAAGGCATAAGACGATACCTGGAATATGGTTCAGCAGCATGGTGTCCTGCATCAAACACCACATTACAAGATCTAGATAAAGTGCAAAACCAGGCACTTAGAATAATGTTGGGAGCAATGAAATCAACACCCATAGCAGAGATGCAGAAATTGGGAAGAATGCAAACACTTGGCGAACGCAGAGACACAAAAGTACTAATTCAGGCAGAAAAGTTTCAGTGTATGTCAAGTCATCCAATAAAGGAAAGATTCCAAAATCTAGCAATGGGAAGACTGAAAAGAAGCAGCTTTATCCATCAAGCTAAACGACTCCGCAGATAACTTACAGACCTACCTGAAGTTGACAGCCCCTTAAGGCCTGTACCAGAACAAACCCCGTGGAGTGAAAGGCATGGAATGCCAATATACATTCAGACCCATCTGAAAGGAATACTAAGCGAGGACGAACAGAACAGTGTGCAACGAAGGACAGTCACCCTCAGTTTCCTGGATGAAGAATATCCACAAGATATATGGGTCAGAGTATACACAGATGGGTCAGCACAGAATGCCGTGAGGAATGGAGGTGCAGGTGTATATATAGAATATCCACACAAGCCTAGAGATACAATCAGAACACCGACAGGAAAATTCTGCAATAATTATGATGCAGAAATCCAGGCAATTAGTGTGGCAGCTAAAAAACTGATGAACTCCAACTCTGACCTACAGCCTGTGGTATTCCTGACAGATGCAAGGTCAGTGCTTCAAGCTCTCCAGTCTGAAAAACTAACAGACTTGAAAAAACTACTTAGCGAATTGTCTTACCAGTATAGGGTAACCATGTAGTGGATACCCTCTCACTGTGGAATACCAGGAAATGAAAAAGCAGACCAACTGGCTAAGGAAGGTGCTGCCGAAGACCAACCAGATATACCAATCACCTACCATCAGAAAAAACAGATGATCAAGTCAATAAGAAAGCCACAAACACCAACACAAGATGACTATCATATTATGAACAGACCAGAACAAGTTATAATTCTACGTCTCAGAACAGGACACAATCGACTCCTCAGTCACATGCATACAAAGTTCAAGATTGGCAACACAGCCATGTGTACATATGGACAGGCAGCACAGAGTGCTAAACATATACTTCAAGAGTGTTCTGAGCATGAAACGCTGAGGCAGACATATTGGCCAGATGAAACAACACTGGAATCAAAACTCTATGGGACACTGTATGAACTACAAAAGACAGTGAGTTTTATTAAGGAGACAGAATTACAGATATAGACATGTTTCAAGTGAACGAAAGAAGAAGAAGAAGAACATGATAGTAGTTTTCTCACAGAATAATACTAAAAAATTAATTTTTTAAATGTTTAATAATGTGAACTGCAAAGTGGCCAAGTGAGGGACAGATGGATCACAACATATCGCATACGACTTGTTCAGATACAAAGAAGTGCACACTAGGAAGAAACTGCAAACTTTTAAGAAATATACTAAGAATGCAATATTATATATTAAATAATCATGAGGTGTTATTATTCACATATATTTTTTTAATTTTTCACATATATAGTTTCTATCACGCTGAGAGTATCATGGACATCTAGAATAACTAACTAAGAGTTTATGTGAGATTATCTTTTATTGTCTTCATCCTAAGAATTCTTGGTTTTTCTCGTGTCTTGAAACCATATACAGCTGTGTAATCAATGTGTCGAAACAAATGTCTGTCATTATGCACGATGTTTGAACGCCGTTTCTCAATTCATTGCATTTTTGCTAATTCTGTGCAAGTTCAATCCAAAATTTATCATTTCTACCGTGCGTGCATATGCAGATCTAAATGTCAATTCCAAATTACGAATTTCAATTTTAAACATGTATAAATCTTGCTGTAAGGTCTAACTACAAGCTAACATTGCAGATGGGAGGGTTTACTGTCAAATCATATGTAAGATCAAAACGTTAGATCATAACCACAAAAGCTATGATGAATTAGATAGATTGTGTGATAATAAATAGTTAAGATTTTGCACAAGGTGTAGTAGACCATACCAGAGCTCAGTACGTTCTTGGAAGTCAATGTTATTATCTAGGATGCGGTAACAATTGAACGCAGAGGATAAGTTTTCAGTTTCTAACAACTAAATGATCGAAACCTTATCTTTAGGAGAAATAAATGTTGCAATCAAATTGATACAATAGGGGATTCTATACTCAGAGACATTATTTTGTGAAGATATTGAAAGTCATATTCCAATCACAAATTAGTGTATATAAATCGTCTTATTAAACTGAATATAACTAAAAATTGATCTTATTTTTCCAGAATACTATACTGCGATGGGAATTTCTTCATGGGGACCAACCAGATGTGGACAATACAACAACACTCTAAATGTCTTTGCACGTATTTCTAAATTTATGAATTGGATTAAACTTCAGATTAAAGCATACAGCAATAGTAGTCTAGAGTGTGATCTTCCATTCAGACCACTCGATTAAATAATATCTTGCAGAAAAACTATAATCAAACAGGTAAAATTTGAAAACTCTGGTTATAAACGTCTAGTAAACACTGGAAATATGGAAATACTGATAGGTCAATATGTGTCAGTTCATGGAGACTTATGGATGTTAAGAATGAGCACTAAATAAAACAATGGCCAAGAGAATAATATCAATTTAATTAAAGTGCTATAGAAGAGTTATGAGAATACCATGGACAGCAAGAAAAACAAACCAGAAGGTGTTTAGAGCAATTAATGTCCAGGAAGGCTGGCTTCTGAACACCATATTAAAGACAAACTAGTTTTTCGGTCACATTAAGAGACACCACGGCATGGAGAATGTTACTGGAAGGGATGATAGAAGGTAACAGGTGCAAAGGCCGCCCAAGACGCCGTTGAACTAAATACATTCAAGAATGCCTACGCATGTCATTAAAAGAGGCAAGACAACTTGCCGAAGACCGCGGATAATTTAAGAGATCCATAGGGAAGACTACGTTCTGGAAAAGAATGTTACCTGATGATGATGAATCACTGGAAACACATTTAGGCTCGTTATGTGATCATTGAGAGTATTGTACTTCACTCGTCTTGTGCTATTTTGTGGTCTCGTTAAACACCTTTTTGTCGAAACCTCGAACTGTGTGTATTTTTCTATGAGTTTCGAGCGAGTAGCAAAATTTTCTTGCCGGGTTTTTCATTTTCACGACGTACATGAGATCAACACTATCATTGTCTAGGCCAAATATTTTTTTCCTTAGGGTCATTCGTAAATTACGGAAAATATTTAGAGGATTTGAATATGAACATGTTTGACTGTTGTTAACAAGAACAGTTTGTCAAAAGTCTAAGTTAACAATACTGTTTATTTAACTCTAATTAAATTATTTAAAATATATATTTGTAAGTAATTATTTTAAAAAATATTTTAATCACAAATATGACAACTTTCCATAAATTACGTAAATAATGATTTGCCAATTTTTGTAGAAAATTGAAACGTGCTCTCACGGTTGCGCCATAGCTTCACCTTAAGATCTGTCTTTTGGGAGAGGGACATGTATTATTCCTCAAGTCGTGGAAGAGTGGACATGTCTGCAGAATATGTTATGAAGTCTAGAAACCCTTTTGGACCTTGGTCAGTGCGGACAACCTGTGGAGATGTGATTGTAGTCTACAGTGTCATATGCGGAGCTTAAAAGTTATAGTTAGCTTGGATGTTACCAGCTTTACGACGGGGTCTTGTGGAAAGTTGCTTCATCACAGTAACATAGGTAGACCTGTCATTCTGTTCGTCCATCACAATCGATGATTTCCATGCGTTTCATCTACTACTGAAAATTCAGTTAGCATATGTCCTTGATTATGAGCTCGTAAAGGAATTGTTAATTCGGGCCGCAAATGTCATTGGTCATTCGGGCATGGAATGACCACTGTAGACAGTTTTTGGCTACCAGTGACATTATAGCTACTCTTCCCTGCACGTTTCCTCTTTTCATAAGATGCTGAGACTTTTTTGACTGTGGAGCGCCTTGTAGCTATATTTTGTGGAAGTTTTTCCAATGCATTTTGGTATATTTCAATGGCTTTTAGTGAGATCTGGAATGCGTCATTGTAGCGATTCTTTTGGCTATCTTAAGATCGTATGACCTTCTGAAGCTCACCATAGTAAAGTATCTTTGGCAGGCAATGAACTGGCTTACGCAACAGATGACCTGTCCAGCGAATATGTGTCTGCATCAGAATAGTGGCATTCCTAAGGATACCAGTTCTGTCAAAGACAGTGGTGGTATACGTAATCTTGTCTTGTCATCTGATGTTCATAACTTTTCGGATACAAATTGTATGAAAGTGATTGAGTTTTGTTTGAGTTTTGTCATCTATATGCAGTCCATGTTTAACCAGCGTATAACAGAACTGGAAGTACCACTGATCTTTAATTTTTTAGTTTATTCTGTAGGTTAATGCCAACAGACTTATCTTATGGCTACTATGTCGCTTATCAATCTGTCCCAGATAGTTTCTTTCTTTATGTGTAGTGTGCGTGTGGTTTTTTTTGTTTCTGTCTTTTCGATATGTGAACGCCTCGTGTATATATATATATATATATATATATATATATATATATATATATATATATATATATATATATATATATATATATATATATATATATATATATATATATATATATATATATATATATATATATATATATATATATATATATATATATATATATATATATACACGAGAAAACAGATCACCTATGTAGTATGATGCTGCTAATTACGAAACGGATGTACCAATAGTGTATAATCAGATGAATCATATGGTGCAATATACTATTACCTATGTGATAACGATGATAACTTTAAAGGAAACTTTGATGTGATTACGTATCAATGAAATAATATAAATTAATATATTACCGTGTTTATATATATATCAAGTGACATATTCTTTCCAGAACATTGTCTTCGTCGAGGATACTGTGAACACCTCTCTGTTCCGGGCCAGGAGGCCTGCATTGGCCAAAGACATGTGCATAAATTCTTCGATACTGTGTTTATATACTAACAATAATAAAAACATTCTAGAAACATGAGAAGCTGTAAACCATTTAGATGTTTATGCACTTGTGCGATTGTAAAAGTCCGAATGCTTGTAAATGAAGAAGTTCGGTTTTTTTCAATACTCCTGTCGCTACATCTTGTAGCGAACGCTGATAAATACGAAATGTTATAGTTAACACCAGAGCTTGATTTAATACGGAACAGCAAACTATCGTTCTTCATTTCTTTTATTCTTCTTCTTCGTTCATTCTCAAACTCCTGCAGATTAGCAGGATGTAGTCCAGAGAAAGGAATGCGTTGTGTCATGGTTTACAGCATTGCTGCGATATCTGCGCCTTTCGGCCTGACACATCCGACTTCAGCATGATTTTTTTTAAAATCTCATATCATGACTTTTTTGGGGGGACCTTTAGTGTTAAATCTACACTGCTAACGATAGAGCAATATGTTCGTGTAATGGATTGTTCTAAAAATTCTCCTGATAAATAGCATTTAACAAACATACCTCGTATCTGAAATTGCTCATTCTTTAACTGCGGACGTCATTCCAATGTTCTTATATCATATTTCTCTTTTACCACGAAAAATAGTGAAAGTTCTCAGAACCACAATCTCTGAGGTATATAAATAGGTCGGGTCATTTAATTTCTACTTTTTGTGATAAGACACGGCCCCTTTCAACCGCGTACATGAGTGCAATTTGTTGATATTTGGTGGAGCTTTTGACCAAAAAATATAATGGAGATTGTCTTCCAGGTATTTCTGTTTTTATGTCTCCAAATGAGCATAGGTACATAAATACACTACATGTGGTCACAGAAAAGGGAGGTTGTCAGCAATCATTACTGGGATTTTCCTGTACAACATTCACAAAACCATACCCCTGAATAGTTCTGAATACTGATATCACACATTGTCACTCAACTTGGCTGATAGAAAAGACCATTTGTCGCTGTGTCACTAACTAATGAAACATACCGTAAAAGTATGAAACATCAAGATAGATGACACGTCATGAGAACAGTGCTCTAAACTTCCCCGAAGAGATGCTTGCATTCTAGCTATACTAATGGAAATTGGTTCGAGACTAGGAATTTCGAAGTAAGTAACTATTAACTGTAACGTACCTGATTCGTTGATGATATTTCGAGATGTCACGATATCATGATTCATGAACTGGATTTAATACGCGTGGACCGTGACGAAACGATCGTATAGAAGACCTGCCAACTAAAACGTAAACACGACTTAGTTTCCGATTTCCGTGTTATCTGTTGGTTGGCCGTGGCTATTTTTTTATGCGATTATCGATAATTCAAACGCTAAATAATAAACATAAACGTAAAGGATGCGGTCTAAATAAATTCAGTTAGAAGTCCAGTAGTATCTCTATAGCCACACATGGACATACAGAATGCTGAAACGTCATTAACGATGTGAATGATGAAGAATGATAATTTATTTCAGACTGTGATAAAAGAGTGCAAACATCTTGGGCGACACTCAGCGATGTTTATTTCTATTTTCAGACATTTCTAACAATAGTCCTCTTGTATTCCTTTATGAATTGTGTTAATCTATCACGTGGCTAGTGGCAACATAACACCAACTACTCTCATGTGTAGCTGGGATTCGAAGTGAAACTTTAAAAAATTGTGATACTACCACCTATCAGACTACCACTTACCACATATTTAATGCTCAAAAGAACATTTATGAATGAATTAAAATCAACAGGCATAAATGCACAAGACCTGCAATCCCTAGGAACTGACCGACGGGCACGGTGAAATATGACATCCGCCCTATGTGCCAAACTTGTCAGAAGAAGAACTGAATACTGACCACCTATCATGCAGGGCGTAAGAGACAACTATGAAGGTTTTATGGATGGAGTTCGATGAATTTGTGTGGACGATATTCTTGTTTCTACAATCTCCTACTAAATGTATTATTCTATTGAAACTGGTTTTTCTGTAGGTTCTTACAACAATAATTATCTGAATATTATGTACATGTCAGTGTAGCATATTTAAAATTTAAAAAATGTAGAATAAAATATTCTTTATCCTTATGATATAGTATATCAATAGTATATTATAGTAATATAGTATATTAATAGTATATTATAGTAATATAGTATATTAATAGTATATCAAACATTCAATCTAGGCAGCTAATCTTTAACAAAAAGGAAAATGCCAAACAAGCAAAACTAATTCTATGAAGCCAACCACACATTAAACACGTACTATTTTGAAATAAGTCTTTAAAGAAGCCAGTATGCCCACCAAAGTTAACCTTTTACTCTAAAATAGTTTTCAATGGCGTGAAAAAGAACTACTTTATTTCGTATTTTCTTAAATTACATAAATCCCAGTTTAAACTGGTGGCTTCTATGACAGAGGGTATAGAGAAACATTCTGAACTTTGGATTGTGATAGTCTGAACGTGGTTGTGGTTCAACATGTAATGCACATATCGCTGATTCGCATAGCTCTGGTGTCGTTATTTATTAGTATAAGTAGTGCGGGTAAATACAGTTTAAAAACAATGTTCTGTACAGGATATGCTGATGATGATATTGGTGGTGATGGTGTTCAGAAAAATCTATAACTGTCAAGTCTATACCTGCTCACAACTAAATAGATTATTACATCACCTACGCCACATCGTTCGGTGGTGGTTTTGGTGATGATGGAATAACACATTTAGCTGTGTGCAGCTATCATTGGGTAGCCCATAGCTTTTCTTGCACAAAATATAGTCATGCTTATTTGAGAAAACATAGGGACACCCGAACTCATACAGGGCATGTGGTTTCAAAGGCATGGGTGTGTTAGGGTGATGTATGTATGCATGTTACGTCCCAGAGCGGGCATTCCAGTGCTCCCGTATCTCATGATAGATTCATCCTACCAGGAATGCAGCATACATGCAGGGCCGGTCTTAGGCCATTGCAACCTATGCGGTCTCAGTGGGCCCCGCACTTCATAGGTCCATAAATTCATATTATAATTTATTTTATTATCCTCTTCCCTACCCAGACTGGGTCCCGCGCAATCCGTTTCGCATTGGGCCTCGCAATTGTTAGGGCCGGCCCTGCATACATGTCTGGGCTATCTCATCATTGTTCTGTCAGACTTGTTGATCTAACCTCATTGATTGAGCATCGGCAAATCTTCGCCATCGAGGCGTCTTCCACAAATGAAAGGACAAAGTCAAAGGTACAATGTCCAGAACCTACCTGCATCACTTTTTCATCGACATGGATCATTTGACAGGAGACAAATATAGGAAATTGAGACATTAGGTACAGTGGCAATTACATTTTCTTTCACAGGTAAAGTATTCTCAGATTATGTCCCTACTTTCCTCAGTAGCCTACAGTAACATGTATGGAAAGAAAGTAGCCATATTATTTTCAACCTGAACTATAGTTCGTTCCATAGTTCATGTTACTCACTTGAGCACAACTTTCACGAAAGCAACTTGACGAATTGCAACCACATTTCATAGTTAATCTTATACACATCACGCCATTAGGAATTCATTTTTTATAAATTGATAGGAAGATTGGAAAACGATTACAGCAGATGGAAGAAGTTCAACAGAAATAAGAAGCTGAGTAGGACAGGCAAAAACAGCATTCAGAAAAATAAATATATATTGTGGAATATGACCTTGTCAGGTGAGAAAGAAAGTTCCGCAGTGCTAACCCCTATACTAACATATGGATGCGAGTCTAGGACAATAAACAAACTAGAAAGTGGGAAATTAGAGGCAATAGAGATGTAGTTCTATAGAAGAATACTGAGAATACCATGGATTGCCAGAAAAACTAATGTAGAGGTGTTGAAAGAGTCAAATGCGAAACGACCTTAATAAATTATATAAGAAAAAGACAATTTTCTCTTTTGGGTCACTTCATGATACATGCAGGTTTGTAGAACATAGTAACAACAGGCAAAATTAAAGGCAACAGAGACAGAGGGCGACAGCGGGAGAAAATATTAGACTGACAACCTGGCACGGCAGGAAAACAACAACGATCTTGATACGTAATACTGTGGACAGGGAACTGTGGAGAGCCATGACTGCCTACGCCAGCAGGTATGGCACCTGATGATGATGATGAGATTGAAAAATGCAAAATACGTTTTTGCTATATAGTATTGCATAAGGAGAAGAGAAATGCTACACACAGTTTACATTTTACAGTATTATACAAAATTGTTGATTCAAAGAAGTATCTCAACTTTATATCAAAACAGGAAATGTCAGACAGTTATTATTTCCAGAGTGTATATTCTTCTTCTTCTTCTGCGTTCGTTATCAAACTTCTTGAGATTAGCAGGATGTAGCCCGGAGAACGGAATGCATTGTGTCATGGTTTACAGCATTGCTGCGATATGTGCGCCTGTCGGTCGGACACATCCGACATCAGCATGGCCTTGGGTCACTGACCCTATATGGGATGGGACAGCCAATTCCATCCCATAACCTCCTTAGTCGGCTTTTACGACATGTGTGGAAGGTAAACAGTGTTGTTATTCTTTGCTCCCCTTTCGGGCCCCGGCAGCACAAGGGCGGAGTGTATATCAAGTAAGTTTTATAATTAATTATTCCATAAATAAAAGTGACTGTAAACAGATTATTGTGAGAAGCAAAACAATGAAATATCATTTGATTTTGTTGTAAGTCCGTGATATTTGGTTGGTGTGAGAACAACAAAGATTGGCACATCAAATATTTTATTTGGATTCTGAAGACTGGAAAAGATCGGCTACTGCTACGGGCTAGATAAAACGCAAACCATCTCGTTGCCAATATGTTTCTTCCTCGTGAAGCAGATGCTCCTCATATTTTCTCCGGTACTCAGTATCAATTTGTGTTAGGGCATCGCGTATTATATTTATTACATCACAAAGTTTGAAAGTCGCAATATAAACGGCCCCTTGTAGCTTCTCTGCATAAGTAACTGTACAATAGTGTAGTCACTGATTGCATAGTAGTAAATCTACACTTCAAACGCTTGTAATAAATGTCATAAGTACATATATAAATTGTTAAAACCAACAAGATACCAGAATAAAAACATGGCGAATATACAGTACGTCTTTGCGTAAACTGTGGTTTAGCTATTCTTTTAAGATTGAACAATTACGTCACAAAACCCCCAAAAAATTAATTAATTAAGGATTGCTGTGAACCTCACATAAACATTCTGACAATGTCTCTTTTAAAGCATACCCCAGTATTTTCTTGTTTTCATTGGATACAATCTTGATAACGCATCACAATGACCAATGGAAAAAAAACGAAGATATCCGTGCAAAATAAATTTGTAAAGTCTGCTAGTAGCAATGACATCTCTAATATTTAGTAAACGAATGGCACATTTAGCACTCATGCAAAACGTGATATCTGTTCAATGGCGAGTCGAGTCGAATTGAAATATTTGCATTTCACGGAAACATAATTCATTCACTGATGACGTAATTTTATTTTAGTGTTTCATAATTGGCCAGTAAATAATTCTCCATAAATAAGAAGAGGGGTAAGACAAGGATGCATTTTATCACCAAGCCTATTTAATATCTACACAGAGAATATCTTTAAAAATATAGAAGAAATACCGGGACGCAATATCAATGGGAAAATAATAAACAACCTTAGATATGCAGATGACACTGTTCTTTTAGCAGAACGTGAACATGAACTACAAAGACTAATAGATCAAGTCAATAAATCAAGTAATGAATATGGACTGGATATAAACATTCAAAAAACAAAAACCATGATAATCAGCAAAGACACAGAAGAACAGGAGATAAACATAAACATACAGGGAGAGAAACTACAACAAGTAAAACAGTATCAATATCTTGGACATATAGTCACAAATGATGGCAGATGTGAAACAGAAGTTAAAAGGAGAATAGGAATGGCTAAAAGTACCTTCAATTGCATGAGGAAATTATTAATATCTAAACAAATTACAAACAAGTTAAAAATGAGAATTATAAAATGCTACATCTATTCCATATTAATGTATGGCTCAGAAACATGGACACTAAATAAACAATTAGAAGACAAAATTGATGCGTTTGAGATGTGGGTATATAGAAGAATATGGAGAACATCATGGAAAGAGAAGAAAACAAATAAAGAGGTGCTAAAGACACTTAATATGAAGAAAGAACTACTAAGAGAAATAAAGGTCAGGCAAATAAAATACTATGGACACATTAAATACCTGACACCCTATTGAAGACCTTACTTGAGGGTAAAGTCAAAGGGAAGCGAGCAAGAGGTAGGCAGAGATACAAGTGGAAGAGTAACATTACACGATGGACAGGTTACAGTCTAGCAGGGTGCACCACCAAGACAAGAGACAGGAGATGTTGGAGATACGTTGCAGCCAACCTTCGTTGCGGAGACGGCACTTAATGATGATGAATTGGCCAGTATATTTATACTTTGCTTCATAGTTAATGAAGAGTTGGAGGGAAAGAAAAAACAATAAACAATAACAAATAAGGCGTGTTTCCCCTCATCAACCGGGATTGTCTGGCCGACTCAGCTGTACAGTAAAAATGACATATTATGTACATTCCCAAAACCTTTATAAATGTATATTTTATAGAGAAAATGTAAAAAAGTAGTTTCATAGCGTCAAGGAGAAATTCAAGTTGGATCCAAAATATCTTTAAGACCTACAATTATTTTTAGAGAAAAATTATTCCAACTGAGTAACATGAATTATCGAATGAACTATAAAAGTCCAGACCCTGGTTCCAACACAACAATATAATAATTATTAATTTATTTAAATTTGAAACTGCCACGGAAATTGGTGTTTCCGGTTAAGAAATGTCAAATAGACATTAACAGGAATCATAATACATGCTGTGAAATTGTGATATAATATATTCAATTGCAAAGTAAATACACCGACCATTAAACATGCAGTTCACAGTAGTGTTTTATTATATCAACCAGTTAAGTAAGTAGATACACCAACCATTAAACATACAGTTCACAGAAGTGTTTTATTATATCAACCAGTTAAGTAAGTAGATACACCAACCATTAAACATGCAGTTCACAGAAGTGTTTTATTATATCAACCAGTTAAGTAAGTAGATACACCAACCATTAAACATGCAGTTCACAGTAGTGTTTTATTATATCAACCAGTTAAGTAAGTAGATACACCAACCATTAAACATGCAGTTCACAGAAGTGTTTTATTATATCAACCAGTTAAGTAAGTAGATACACCAACCATTAAACATACAGTTCACAGAAGTGTTTTATTATATCAACCAGTTAAGTAAGTGCATCAACCATTAAACACGTAGTTCACACTAGTTTTTATTTTAATGATGCAGCCAGTTAAGTAAGTAGATACACCAACCATTAAACATACAGTTCACAATAGTTTTTTTTAAAAATTATTATTTTAATTAGTTAAGTAAATACACCAGATATAGTTTACAATAGGTTTTCATTATTTCAACCAGTTCAGTAAATGAACCAACCATTAAACATATAGTTCACAATAGTGTTTTTATGATTTTAACTAGTTCAGTAAATGTAAAGTAAAGTAACCCATAGCATGTAATAATGTCGTAGGGGTGTGAGATGATAGCGATCTTACATTTCAGAGGCTCTGCAAATGAGGGCGGTAGCCATCTCCTCTCCCTCGCAGTCTTTACTTATCGGATCAATCCGGTAAGTGCTTCCCATCTCCTCTCCCTCGCAGTCTTTACTTATCGGATCAATCCGGTACCCATTTAAGGATAGGTCGACCCGGGAGCCGTTGTGATCTGAAACACATTTCTGCCTCAACTGGAGAATGAACACATGACCACTCATACGTGAAGCCAGTGCTCCAACCACTGCGCTAACGAGGCTTAATTAAATATACCACACATTGGCCATATAGTTCACAATAGTTTTTTTAAAATTATTATTTCAAACAGTTAAACAAAGGCACCAACCATTAAACATATATTATACAATTTTTTTAAAAATTATTTGAACCAGTTTTCCTAAAGAGTAGATATGTGTTACCGTGAACATTATTATACCGTGAAGTACATTAGTGCTTCTATAATCGTAATAAACAATAATACATATATTTTCCTAAACTAAGGTTACCACTGAATATCACATTATTCAGTGGTCTCACGTGTAATGCATTTAGAATAAGTTATATATATATATTCTTGATTAGAAACTAGCTTCACAGCACGTGGGGAATTCCCATAAGTGCCCTGCTTTCCGTTCCAGCAGCCATCTTAGTGTATATAGACCAAGAGACCCGATGAGAATTGATTGCGTGATCTTCGAGTCCTTTCAAAAGATTTACTTGTCCTATTCTCCCCTCTAGATACTCCCATTTCTAACATTCTCTGCATGTTTACGGTCTCAGCGTCATTCACCACATCTTTATCTTGAAATGAATTTATTACTGCCCTGGTCAAGTCTCATTTATCTCTTCTGAGCGTTGTACCGTCTATCACCGCATTGTCTGCCAATAAATTGGCTTTCTGATTTCCTCCGACCTCACCATGACCAGGGCAGTATATCCATGTAATGCTTTGGACAAATGAGTTGTTCAATAAGTTTTTTTTACTTATTTTTTTTCTGAAAACCGTCTTTGGCTACTATATTCTGCTTATTTTTGTGTGTAACGTCTTTCATTGAGTGTTATAACTGTTCTGAAATATTTGAATCAGTGAACATGTTTTTAGCATTGAGTGAGCATTATGTATCTGCTATCTCTCTGCAACGATCACTCATAAACAGGGAAGAAAGTTAAGTTCTAATTCTGTGCCAATAACTACAACAAATATTTGAGCTAACAAATTGTGATTGGTGCACACCAGTGTTAATGACACACTGTGCCTCACTGTCTGTTACCCGTGTAGAAGTCTGATGTGTTCTGTCATTCGTCTACACGTCTAATTTTATGCTGAATCACACAAAATAACCGCACATAAAGCCAGTGGGACCTAGACAGCAATAACAATCTAACGATGGAATGTTTGCCGTAACGAAGGCCTTAAACTTGATAGAATCACCGCAAGCATATTCCAATGCATGCATACTAAGTGAATATGACTCAATGGTTACTATCCAGAAAACCAAAACAGGTTTGCACGTGATGTACGTAAGCGATAGATGTAGTCATTTGAGAGAGCTAAAATGTGGGACTCACTGCAAAAAAAAACACTTGCATCTTAGTCCCTGAACAAGTGGGTGTGAAGGAAAACGAAAGGAACGACAAATTAGCCAGCTTCTTCACCATAACAAATAGCCAGCCTATGGACCAAGCAGACATACACAGTGCTCTTTGTATTTCCTCACGATCAGAGTTTTTTGAGGTAAATGGACATGAGTCATTATGCACGATTTGGGATTGAGGATAGTTGTGGCCGGTAGAGAACACCTAGCAATGTTGGTTTTTTTAAAGTACAGAAGCGGAACCATGAACAATTATACCAAAAGTGATTTGCTGAAGCAAGCCTGGTTGCATAATGTTGGAGCAAGCAATCACAATGTTTATTTGTGTATTTCATTTGAATAAAGACGTGGCCGATATATATCTTGACAAATAACAAGACACCTGTATGTGTCTGCGGTTATTTTCATTACGTCCTGCTAGGAGACACAGGTTAAGGATATGGTAATGATAATCCAGTATCATGAATGAAACTTAATATGTGCACGAATTATTTATTATCTTGAACCTGTTTTTTAAAATTAAATTAAACAACTCAGGCCAATTAAAATACAATATGTCTGCGTCATGAAATGTCACATAAATTGTTGCTGTTGCAAACAGTAACTTAAGTGTCAACATCACTCTGTATGCATACAAAAACAAAACATTCATCATGTTTATTTATTCAATGATGTTAATTTTGTTCTTTCAAAGACGTGACGGTAAATTAAAATATAATACAAACATGCCACGAACTGTCAACAAAGAAATAGTGCGGTATATAAGTTCCTCTAAAATAAGCATGATACACCTCTCTATAGTTAGTGTATGCTGACGAGAATACACTTCAATTCTCAGTCGGATTTTGCAGTTTCAGCTTCAAGTATACAGCTTGTGATTTAAGATGACCGTGCTTATTTCATTAGTAGTTATGATGACTATCGTCTCCTTCGCCAGGACCAATTACGTAAGATATTATTTACATGTAACTCTTCATATCATTATGTCATATCATCATGTCATATGATCATGTCATATCATCATGTCATATCATCATGTCATATCATTATGTCATATCATCATGTCATATCATCATGTCATATCATCATGTCATATCATCATGTCATATCATCATGTCATATCATCATGTCATATCATTATGTCATATAATTATACATAGCTATCAATCATTTAAAACAGAGCTCGTGATGCTTTACAGGCAATTTTTTATTTTTTGGGGGGAATTCAAGCCTCTGGTCGAGGCAGGAGACTTTCAACCTAAGACACATAATACAACCGTAGGTGTAGCCATGACTTTCTTCAGTATAAGACCTACTGCCTAATAGGAAATCAAGTATTTTAACATGTATAATTTGAGTATTTCTTAGATTTTCAGTATCTGTCACACAGTATAATCATCGTAACCAGTGAAAATCCACGTAATAGTCAAATGAATCTATAAAAGAAAGGCTTAATTTCTCTTACCCAGTAGGTCTTACATGTAGAGCATATCCATAGCGCAGAAAAGAAAAGATCAATAGTTAAGGTAATCGTGTTGGCAGAAAAAATATATCTCGCTTTTAAGTCTACCCATATACTTGTACAATGACGAAGAGCAGGCACACAATTGTATATTAATATCATTCTCTGATAATTTTCGCTGAAAAATACCGCTACCTCAAAACACAATGACAAGAATGTCATTTATAACGTTGTGCATATAACAAAATCTTAATATCCTACGACAGCATCCTTCAACCATCACTTTGGGAAATTTTAAAAATATACGGATTCCAAAACAAATATATAAATGTGATAAAATCATTCTATGCCAACTCAAAATGATGTGTTAGAACAGAAATAGGCAATGCATAATGGTTCTCTGTGTTTACTATTGTTAAACAAGGCTGACTTTGTTACCATTACTAATCAATATGACAATTGACAGGGCTATGAGAAAAAGCACATCGAACGCAAATTTAGGAATCAAATGGATAAATAAAACAACATTAGAAGACCTGGAATTTGTCGATGATCTTACACTATTGAACGAAAATCATCAATATGCACAAACAAAAACTGATAGATTACAACTCATCAACGGGCAAATAGGTCTCCAAATCAATTCATCAAAAACAAAACTTATGGACTTCACCAATTCACATAACGAAATTACTTTAAATGGACAAGAACTTGAAAAAGTACACAAATTCTCCTATCTAGGAAGCAAATTAACACTCGACGGCGATGTCATGTCGGAAATTACAATTCGCATTGCACTAGCATCAAGTGCCTTTAACAGACTGTCTAATATTTGGAGGTCAAAGCCAATCACCACACGCAGGAAAATGCGCTTATTTAATCCCTGCGTTAATCCGGTGCTATCATATGGATGTGAGAGCTGGAAAAGCTCTTTATCTTCAGAAAACAAATTACTCAGTTTCGAGAACAAATGTCTTCGCAGGATAACTAACATCCATTGGTGTGAATTCAAATCGAAATGATACAATCAGAGAAGAGACACATCAAAATTTCATCACAGATGTAATCAGAAAACGCCGTTGGTCCTACATCAGTTATGTCCTACGCGCAGACAGCAACAGAATACATAACCAATCTCTTGATTGGATACCTACAGGCAAAAGAGCAAGGGGTAGACCAAAAGAAACACTCAGAAGAACATTAGAGAGAATAAAACAATCAATATTCATACTATTCAAGAACTGCACAGAATAGCTTTGAACATACAGAATTGGAGAGATCTGACCTCTGCCTTATGTGCTAACTTCAGCGCAAAAGGAAAATGAATGAATGAATGAATATAACAATGCATTGTAGGATTATATGGAAGTATGTATGTACATTGATGCTTTATTCAACACACTCTATAACCTCCGTATATATACAGCGTACAAGTATGAAGAGGAATAAGCATCATTCCCTTCAAGATCTATCCACATTAGACAAGATTCATTATCTCAAATTTACACCATCAAACTGTTTTCTTTCTTTCAAACTTCAATTCCAGCGAAAGTAAAGTTTAAAATAAAGAAATTTTCCAAGAGCAGACAACAGTAGAGAGAATGTTGTTCTGATGATGTTCAAAATGAAACTAAAAAGGAATCATAATCAAAACAGGTGCCCATGATGAATATTTAATCTAGAAAAATTGAGAAATCCAGAAATAGAAGAGATATTTGAGTCAACTGTTGGTACTATAACAGGGCAATAAAGCATGAAATGATTCCTTGCCAAGAACGATACTGCAGGGAACAGTCGAAGGTGGAAGAAGCAGAAAAGCACCAAGAAAAACATGAACGTACCACATCAAAAACTGAACTGGTCAAGATTTCTCTTCACTCGTTACAATCGTTGAAGAAAGAATTATCTGGAGGATTATGTGTGTGTTGTTGCATCAAATGTGGCATCCTCACGACCCTGACTAGCTATGGGCTTATAGAAAGATTATCTAAACACCAGCAAGCAATATACTCAAATAAAGTGCATACAAATACGTTATTTCGCAAGTGTTTCTACTCTTTCCTTATTTTTTTCGTTTGGTTTTGTATCGGAAAGGTACAGAAAGGGACCTAACGTCAAGGACGGTCATGGTATCTGTTAAATTTCCATCTCAGGTTGATATATAATCCAACAGATCAGAAAACAATATCGACTTATTGATCATGAATAGTGCAAAAATAATCACTATAGACATTAAATGATGGGTTGACGTCTGCGTTCTGGATATACGATTTGTTGCAAACCTATTTTTCTATTATACCTATTGTACATTCCAGATTCTTGAACCTAGATCGATGGAAACCGCTGATAATATACAGAAAGATCTGAAAGGAAATGGTAAGTGTAGTACACTAGTCGTTGAGAACATAGTGAGTGGGCGAAGACTGCGCTTTATGTTTTATGCCCATCATGTGTACTAAGCAAGATCTTTCTGTTTCTATATGTTGGGCGTTCCTTTAACATATTTGTCTATCTAACAATGCAGAAATTAACATTATAACATTATCTCTGTAATTAGTGAATATGTGAATCGACTGTGCCCTCCCTCCTATCTCATTCAGCAGATGACGTAGGAAATGTATCCTGTTTATAGATGCAATTAGATACCCCTTTGAGTAATTGTTGGTAATAACAGAATAAACAAAATATATTCTATAATATAGGAACAAATAAATATAGATCACAAGCAATTTACCACAAATGTAAAATCTACTCAAGAAGTATACACTTTCAATCTTTCAGAGAAGCGTCTTACGGACAAGATTGTTGGTGGCAGTGATGCTGTTTATGGTGACTACCCATGGCAAGCTCGAGTAGTATTTACCGACGGAAATCACCTTTGTGGAGCTACAATCATTGATGAATATTGGCTACTAAGTGCAGCGCATTGTTTTTCGTAAGTGCAGACATGGATATTGAAGAAGTTATGTATTTTAAACTATTATTTACCAGTGACAGCGACATTATTTAAAGCGCGTTATAATAAGTTTAGATTTTTCACTTTCTAGTATGAATTCAATGACACAGAATAACAGCTGTGTTTTCTGCCTGCTGATAAGTCAAGTTTCTGAAAGTGTTACCACCGAATACAATTCTACCCTTTGAAATAACAAGCGTGTATGTAAACATGTATGGTGTGGACATGTAACAAATTACATCGGAAGGGGTAGGTCTATCCACCGATTTCAAAATTTGTTTGAGAGTAGTAATAATACATAGCGAATAGGGTGTGCAGAGGATAGTGAGAATAGAAAGAGCTGATCAACTGGCGTCATGCGCGATTCTGGCATAGGGCAAAGGAGTAGTGGATCGAGCTGACGTTTCTAACTCAAAAGAAATATAGATCGCGAGAGTGAGACTAGTGTGGATGATGATTCCTTTTCAATATCCAGGATTAAAGATCAGGGCTTAAAATGCGGTGCTGCTGAAAGTGAACATTTTGAAGGTCGCAGAAGAATGATGGTCAACCAGCATAGGACCGGTACTGTCAGCAGAAGTGTAATGGCAATTACACTGAGGGAGAGATCGGAGGAGCTATGAATGTGTCTAATTTTCAGTGAGGATGATCCGACGACTAACTACTAACATCTCACTTTCTAAGACTATTTGGCAAAGAACAATTGAAGCTAGAAGGAGAAAATTCGAACACAGAAAATTCTGAATTAATAATTTCATTATATGATTTTTCTACACTTCTCTGAAATGGCTGATAACAGAGATGTGTGGAGGGCGCTTTGTGCTGATGTGTCCAAATGCACTCCTACGGCTTTGACATGTTATTGTTATTTTTGTATGATCTGTTTCATGTGTTTATATATTTTATTTTTCATCTGTGTATGTGTACTATCTGTCGTCTGTTTATATTAATATATTTCATATGTTTATGTGTACTCTTTCATCTGTTTATGTATACTATATTTCATCTGTTTCATCATCATCATGTGACATATTCTTTCCGGAACAGGGTCTTCTTTATGGACTCTCTGAACACTGCGATTCATGGCGAGTTGTCCTGCCGCAGATATAGGCATGCTTACTTATATCACTGAGACATATCACTGCACCATCGTCGTCTTGGGTGCCCTCTTCCTCTGTTGCCGTTAACTTTCTTTTCGGTTATTAATCTTTCCAAGCTGTTATGTCTCTTTATTTGACCAAAAAAAATCCACAGCTTTCTTGTTAAGATGTTGTTAAGGAGCGAGCCTTCTTCGACGAAAATTGAACTTAACACTTCTTGATTTCTCTTTTTACACGTGCAATGTACAGGTAAAGGTTTTCTGTAGCATCTTATTTCAAAAGCAGTGATTCTCTTTGCTTCTATTTTATTTAAGGTCCATGCCTAACAACCGTATATTGCCTCTGGAAATGTGCATGTTCTGTTCATACATAGTTTGGCAATGCTGCAGTATCTTGCCAAAGAAGTTTCATTTGGATATGTTTCAATGTCGCCATTGCTATTCTTCTCTATATTTCTACTGCTTCGTCTTCTGAGCTATTTATATTTGTGCCCTAATACCGGATATGTGTTACATCCTCATTCGAAAATGTCAATTATTATTTTTGGTTGCACTTTCACTTTAACCATTGTTTTCTTCTTATTTAAGTATAGGTTTTGGGCTGCACTGTATTTATTTTTATTGATAGAAACATTTGCTTTAGACCATCAGTTTTTCTGTTAAGCAAACTGTGTCGCCAGCATATCTGATTTCAGGAATCTGCATACCGCTGATGATAAGAAGTTGGAAGTCAGCATATAGTATGCTGTCTTTTAGATTTCTCATCATGTTTTCAGAGTAGATGATGAACAGGCACGGTTATAGTGTGCCCATCCTTGTCTAACTTCTTTCTGTACATTAAACAATTCTGCTATTGTTCTGTTCATTGTTCCTGCTGCCTCGTGTTCGTGATAGAGCATGTAGATTAAATATGTGAGACGCTTTGGAAATCCCATGTCTACAATAATTTTCCACAATTGGTGATGTCGTGCACAAAGGGAACGCCTTGGTGTAGACAAGCTAGTAAAATACTATTACATAGCATTATGAAGAGAATGCAAAATATGATAGAAACAGAAGTTTATGAGTCACAGGCAGTTTTTAGATCCGACAGAGTCACTATAGATCATATGTTCAATATGATATTCATTCTAGAAAAATGCAAGTAATTCAATATAGACAAACACGTGTTTCATGTTTCGTATACTACATTGCATCTGTTTATTGGTACTATCGTCCATCTGTTTATGTGAACTATCTTTCATCTTTTTATGTGAACTATCTTTCATCTGTTTATGTGTACTATCTTTCATCTGTTTATGTGTTCCATCACTCCGGACCAATGCTATCTCTCCATGGTTGTCACATGACTGTTTACTACCCATGCATTTATATAAGTGGACAACTGAGGAATCTTTCAGGTTTTAGGGCATGGTTCCAGAGCTCCGTAACGTAACAAAGATCTTGGCAAGTTTGTGGACAAGCCCTTTTCCTCCTATCTTTGTAGATGCTGTGATGGCATCCGTACTAGGAGCTTATCTATGTTGCATTTGTCCAATGGCAGTCTGTAATTTTATTTCTTGGTGATATGTCAATCTATTCTCTTATGTTGTATTATGGCATGCGATCTATTGATTCTTTCATGACTGATGGCTTATTTAAAATTGATTCGAAATGTTGTGCACATCAGTTTAGAATTTTGGTTTTTTTTTCTGTGCTGACTCATCTGCGTGTGGTGATCCCGCAGAACTTGGAGCGTATATTGTTCTTAATGCATCGTAGAATCGCTTGTAGTCTCTTCTGTCTGCGAAAATCTAGATCTCCTTGACTGTTTGTTGCAACTACATATCCTGAATCTCCTTAATTTTTGCATGTGCTGCAGACTGATGTATATTGATTTTTTAAAGGTAAAGATGTGTTCTGAACATGTGCAGCAGGGATCATGCTTCAAAATCATCATTGTCGTCTCCCCAACAAAGGTTGGCTGCAATAGATCTCCAACATCCCCTATCTCTTGTCTTGGTGGTGCACTCTACTAAACTGTAACATGTTCATCTCGCGGTGTTACGCTCATACTTTTATCTCTTTCGCAGTCTTGCGTGCCTTCTTTCGACTTTACCCTTAAGTAATGTCTTGAAAAAGATGTCATGTCTTTTAATATGTCCAAAATATTTTATTTGTTTGATCTTTATTTCCTTCAATAATTCTATCTTCATAGGAAGTGTTGTTGGAACCCCTTTGTTGGTTTTCTAGACTGCAACATTTAACCCTTGTTATTCCATGAAGTTCTCCCCATTCTTTTATATATCCACATGCTTGGAGATTGTTTATTATAATTGGCATTTCTGGTTTTCCCCTCTCCTTGCTCTTTACGCTGTAGATAATATTTTCATTATTTTGTGAACTCCTTGTTTTTTCCCTAGTGTTTCCTACAGATTCGTCAATACCTTATCATTCTGTGACCATTTAGGTCCCACTGGAAATGACTTATCAACCGCCCACCCTACACCCCACTCTGGAATATATATTACCCACTTCAAGATACTTTCCACTGAAAGTAATGGGTTTTATCGTCATGATTCATTTCTGTGTCTATTGTTTGGAATGTCCATCTTAGGCAGCAGGAAGCTTACATTAGTCAATAAACTTTAGTCGATGCTAAATATTATGGAAATATATTTCAATCTACTATTTATAAATCATGTCATTCTGCGATATTTCGGACACCAAATTGACTTCGCAGGACTGCACTTGATATTCAGCATCAGGTGCAACAGTTCGTAACGTGGACCATGGCCCCTGTCCCCAAAGTGTCACATAGTTTTTCTGGGGAACCACGAATACAATTTTAACACGTGGATAAAGTTTTAAAATATTGACTTTTGGTGAGCAATGAAGTCAATATTGACAATTGGTGAGCAGTGCAGTAAATTATAACAATTGGTGACAACAAACAGCATCTTTAACATTGTGGAACCACGAAACAAAATATTGACAATTATTTAGTCACAAAGAAAACATTTCGAACTGTGAAATAACTAAAAGTATATTAGTAATTGAAGGAGCGAAAATAAAATATTGACAATTTGGGACCACAGACAAAGTATTAAATGGGGTGGGGGAGGGGGTGAACTATGAACAGAATATTGGTGGCTGAGGGAACGTCAACAAACTGTTTACAATTGAGAGAGTATACGCAAAACATTGAAATATGGGGAAGTGTAAACAGATATTGACATTTTGGGGAATTGTAAACAAATATTGACATTTTGTGATTGTGTAAACTAATATTGAAAATTTGGTGAAGTGTAAACAAATATTGAAATTTTGGGGAAAGTAAACAAAATATTGACATTTTGGGGAATAGAAGCAAAATATTGACAGTTGGGGAATATAAACAATATAGTTACCGTTGAGGAAGTATAAATAAAATATTGGCATTTGGGGAAGCATAAAGAAAATATTGACAGTTGGGGAAGTATCAACAAAATATTGACAGCTGGGTAAGTCTAAACACAATATTGCTTGTTGGAGAAGTATAAACAAAATATTGACAGTTGGGGAAGTATGAACAAAATATTCACAGTTGGGGAAGCATGAACAAAATATTGACAGTTGGGGAAGTATGAACAAATTATTGACAGTTGGGGAAGTATGAACAAATTATTGACAGTTGGGGAAGTATGAACAAAATATTGACAGTTGGGGAAGCAGAACAGAAAATTGAGAATTGTTCGACCACGAACTCTTTTGAGCGTCCACAAAACGCAAATCCTGCAACTACGACCACCTTACAATATTTTTTTCTAGACTGTTATTTAACTATATGTTTGTTGTGTGATTTATCAAACTCCGCCCACCTGTGAGACTCATACAAATATATGTAAAGTTAATATATGGGTTAACAAATTTAATCAAAATAAACTCATATCAGCGCTGTCGCTGTAAGCTGTTAGACTAACGGGAATTAAACCAGGTCCGTTCTAACGGCGTTAATCGCCTTGCCACTCGAGTAAACGGGTTTTTTAGTACTTTACCAATCGCATCTCCAATAAAAGATGCGATTTTTACAAGTCATTCAAACTGAGTACTCAAGTCACTGAGAACGGACCAATCACCCTAAGATGATGAATTTCTGTGTCGGTAAAAAATGTTGGTAACTTCTACAGTGTACCATTTATATACCCCTAATATAGACAAAGTGGACTCCAGACCGGTGTTGGAAAGAGGTTTCCGTAAAAATATAATGATTGTGTTGTCACATTTATATGCATATTATGCTTAATTTTAAGTTCGTAACTAAAGGGTACAGTATGGGGTTAAACCCACAATCTCTTAAGAAGTAAGAATATGGAATTTAGTATTAGAAGCCACCAGTGTGTTGGCCTGGCCCTAAAAGGAAGTAACAAATACCAACACTGCTTATATTCCATACATGTCGTAAGAGGCGACTAGGAGGTTTTGGGGTGTAGATCTCTTTCCCCTCCTACTAAGAGTCAAACTGACCCAAATATCATGCTCAAGTCGTATATATCAAGCAGAAAGGCGCAGATATCGTAACACAACTGTAAATTATGACACAGCGCAATTCGTTATCTGAACTACATCCTGTTAATTTTCAGAACTTTTAGATCCAACGTAGATGAAGAAAAAGTACTAGAAGAAAGTCAAAAATATGTTAAACTCCTACCCCAACAACTTATAATTCTCATACAAAATTAAAATTTCTTCAAAATTAAACTTAATAGTTTAATTAAAAATGTAATAAAACATGGCATTTTGGTCAAGTAAAGACATTTGTTTACTCGATCAAATTTCAGAATTCAAAAATCCTACCAAATAAGAAAAATAGGTATATCGCAAATCAAAGAAAATACAACTTTTAAATATAGCATCCCCTCTTCCTCTTTACCGTAGACGTGTCTACACGTGACAATCTGAAATATAGAAGACCTAAGTACAGAATGAATTATGCCTTGATTCGTTACGGTGTTTTTATTTTCGTAATTTCCGTTGGTCGCTATGTATATACGTGAAGTCGCCTTGGCTATTTTTGGATGCGATTACAATATATAAATAGTGACCAAAGGAAACACGATAATGGTAATAAAACACTACCAACGACTGAGACCGAATTAATTCTGTACATAAGTCTTATAGCACTGTCGAAGGACAAGGTCTACGACCCTGCTTAATCTAATGTGGTTTTGTGACATCTTATATAGGGAATTTGATGAAAATATGCAGGTCCGTGTGATTGTTGGTGATCATGACATAACTCAGGTCGACGAAGGAGAAGAAACATTTGATGTGGACATCTTTAATCACGAGGAATATAATGGTGAGTTATTTTGTCATTTATATCCTCTTTTGTCGTTAATTTTTTAACTATATTTTGTTTGTTTAGATATGAGGAATTATGAGCAATCGATCACTTGCTTTCCTTTTGTCAAGTATTTATTGGATAGGGGGTTTGCGGAGATTTATCTCATACCAAAAAACGTTTTTTTCTGAGGGTGTTCCAACTATGACAGAAAATTATGTGCCAGAATGGGACATCAATAATCTGCGCACATATCAAAATGATAAATTACAGAGATATGGAGTTCCACAACATCTGATAAGCCTATGTCAGAGCATATATGCCAATAGTCAATGCGCAGTAAGAACGAGCGCAGACACATCCGATTATTTTCAAATACACTTGAGTTTGAGACAGGGAAACTATCCCCCCCCCCTATAGTTTAAAACATACATAGAACACATCTGCGAAGTAGTAAAGACAGCGGAAAAAAGCAATCTGAAGGATAACTTAAACGAATTGCTATTTGAAGACGACCAAACACTAGTAGCATCATCAAAAGAGCAACTACAAAGACAAATAGATTGAGGAGAGCTTCACATGTGTATCCCGTAACGTCATCTACACCATCATATGCAAGCGTTGCACCATGGCATATATAGGTGAAACTGGAAGGAGGCTCTCAGACCGATTCTGCGAATATCTGTACAGCATAAAAAACCATTGGGGTTTGCCTATTGACGTCCACTTTAATGTCACGGGCCATCGGGGCGCCCAGGACATTCAGGTTACTGCCATTAAGTCGTGCTTCTCTGATGACCGGGCTCGTCTAGCGCTTGAGAACCGCTACATTTACCAATATGGCCAACTGAAACCCGACGGCATTAATGAGCGTCTGTCTCTTGTATGACTTTCGTCTTTCCATAGTTTCTGTTTGTTTCGTGCCACATGTTTGTTGATAAATTTAGTCTATCCATAGTGTTTGTATGTTTCGTGTCACATGTTTGTTGTCATTTTTGTATTTTGTCTTGTCTTGTGTCATTTCCCCTCTTCCGGTCAATCCAGACTACCCATACCTATGTGACCGTTGATATTATTACTGTTCGCTTTCTATAATATGTTTTAAGTTTATTGTCTGTCTTGACAAAGGCCTTTTGGTCGAAACGTTGATTTGTGTGTATCATTTTGGTGTGTGTTATCTAGTGTTAGCAAAACTAAGTTACCTTATCCCTGGATCTACCTGTTGGATTTTAGTTTTGCGCAGTAAGTACAATTTTACAAAGTAAAATAGACAAGTTGCAGCAAACATGCCAAACCCTTATAACAAAGATAAACATAGAAAACGGAATTTCCGTTTTCCTCTCTGAGAACTAACATCGCATCATAAAATATTTCTATGCCTATGATTGGCTGAAGTCAGCGTCTGAAAGCACACTTCAATTGATATTATAAGACTAAAGGTCAGGTTTCAACCAGCCAATGACATTTCCGCTCAGAAAAGTACGGCAAAACACTTTGGCGCCAAGAACACATAACTTTCTCTCAAAAATTCCTGCGATTATCTTTCTGTTATGATTATAGCAAATGACCATACATTTTTGTTTGCGTGCAGCAGAAATAATTAAAAACACGTCAAGCCAATGTCCACAGGTGATGTTTCTTGCTGAAGCAATGTCTGTCCTACAAGCTGTTTAATCATGAGAAAGGACGCTGAACATGTTGGCGTCTAATGACGCTAAACCACTGATCATAATGATACAATAATTACAAACAAGGCAGATGCTATTTAATAACACAGTTTTCTCTTGTTTTATCCTATCCATACATGAGCCGAAATATTTTTTTCCCCTGTTTCTAACTGTGTTGCTTCTGAAATAATGCAACCGTATGTTCTAGTATATTTCTGATGATATCTTCATCTTCTTCAGAGTTCATTCTCAAAATCCCGCTGAATATCTCTTGTAGCAGAACAATGGTCTTATTAGATTTCCAGCAGGATGTAGTCCAGAGAATGGAAATGCCGTTGTGCCGCAGTTTTATTTGCACAAATTGCCCGACACATCCGTCTTCGGCAGTTAATGTCATATATCCATCTTAGAAGAATATTTATTTATAATCCTGCTGTCATCTATCCATCTTAGAAAAACATTTATTTATTAAGCTACTTACTTAGGACTTACTGATGTCTTTATGCATCGGCATTAGTCTATCAGTAAAAGCAGCATTCCATAAAATGAAAAATATCCTATGCAACAAGTCCATATCGATGGATACTAGAAAACGTGTTCTCAAATGCTACATTCAACCAATACTACTCTATGGAAGTGAAGCATGGACAATGAATAAGACATCACAAAAATCATTGGAGGCAGCGGAAATGTGGTTTATTCAAAGAATGTTACTAATTTCTTGGACAGCAAAGATTACTAATGAAGAATGTCTTAGAGGGATGGATGTAAAAAGTTGCATTATTGATAATATAAGAAAAAGACAGTCACAATTTATTGGACACATAATGAGAAGAGGAGACATTGAGAATATAGTTACAACAGGAAAGATAGAAGGGGAAATATCAAGGGGAAGACCAAGAGAAAAGATATTGGACAGTTTGACTAAATGGCTTCGATTCACGACACCAACAGAGATGATGACATATATGAGAGATCAATATACATGGAAAATATGATCGCCAACGCCATTCGGCATGGTGCTTGATGATGATGATTGGTCTATCACGGGACCGTTGGCCTTCAGACAATTCTGCGAATAGTATATGTTATGAAATGCAGCAATTTCGCATTCTACGGACCTGACCCAGTCATACACTAACAATACACAACAATGATGGACCAGCAATACTGAAATCAGAAGTAAAACATGCAATAAATTCAATAAAATGTGGATAGGCAGCAGGCTCGGACAACATAACAGCAGACATAATAAAAACTCTAAATGAGTTTGGTGTAGATACTATCACAGAAATTTGCAATGACATTTACGAAACAGGCCATATACCTAAATAACTAACATCATCAATATTCATACCACTACCTAAGAAGCCCAGGGCTGTGGACTGTACAGAATATAGAACAATAAGTCTAATGAGCCATCTAACTAAAATACTACTCAAGATAATACAAGCAAGAATTAAGAACAAGATAGACATGGAGGTCGGTGAAGAACAATTCGGTTTTAGGAAAAACAAAGGAACCAGAGAAGCTATACTGAGTATCCGGCTAGTGATAGATAAATATATAGAAGTCCAAAAAAGTATCTATATTTGCTTCATAGACTACAGCAAGGCCTTTGACATAGTCCAACATACAAAATTAATCAAATGTCTTCAAGAAATAGGCATAGATGGAAAAGACATCAGACTGATTCGAAATATATATTGGGAACAGACTGCATCAATAATGTGTGAAAACAGCCACTCACCATACATAGAAATAAGAAGAGGGATAAGACAAGGATGCATTTTATCACCAAGCTTATTTATTATCTACACAAAGAATATCTTTAAAAATATAGAAGAAATACCAGGACTTAAGATCAATGGGAAAATAATAGACAACCTTAGATATGCAGATGACACTGTTCTTTTGGCAGAAAGTGAACATGAACTACAAAGACTAATAGATCAAGTCAATAAATCAAGTAATGAATATGTACTGGATACAAATATCAAAAAAAAAACAACATGATAATCAGCAAAGACATAGAAGAACAGGAGGTAAACATAAACATACAGGAAGAGAAACTACAACAAGTAAAACAGTATCAATATCTTGGACACATAGTCACAAATGATGGCAGACGTGAAACAGAAGGTAAAAGGAGAATAGGAATGGCTAAAAGGACCTTCAATGACATGAAGAAATTATTAATATCTAAATAAATTACAAACAAGTTAAAACTGAGAATTATAAAATGCTACATCTATTCCATATTAATGTATGGCTCAGAAACATGGACACTAAATAAACAATTAGAAGACAAAATTGATGCCTTTGAGATGTGGCTATATAGAAGAATAGGGAGAACATCATGGAAAGAGAAGAAAACAAATAACGAGGTGCTAAAGACACAATATGAAAAAGGAACTACTAAGAGAAATAAAGATCAGGCACATAAAATGCTTTGGACACATTAAAAGTCATGACACCCTATTGAAGACCTTACTTGAGAGTAAAGTCAAATGGAAGCGAGCAAGAGGTAGGCAGAGATACAAGTGGGAGAGTAACATCATACGACAGTCTAGCAGAGTGCACCACCAAGACAAGAGACAGGAGATGTTGGAGATACGTTGCAGCCAACCTTCGTTGCGGATACGGCACTTAATGATGAGGATGATGACCCGGCCATAGCAATCTATTTCAACTAAGCGTTTCCGTGGCAGATGGTATCCTAGTAATCCTCCCCTGTTTATATTTTCAGGTGACGTCTATTGAAGGCGATCGATGGAATGCGATCTGGTTCCATTCTATTTAGGTGGACTAATCATTTGATGCCGTGAATGCCTATGTATTCTTTGCACGATATTGTTACCATGATATTTCTTAAATTATCATTGTTTATTCTATCTATTTTTGTTATCCCTAATGATGTTCTCAGGCATTTAATTGTACACACTGCGTTATTGTTCTGGTTTCTGTATTGTTCTGCGTTATTGTCAGAGTTCAGATCTGGCAGTGGTAGTACAATATCGGAATGAACACATCAGTTATTAACGTTCTTTTGGAAAACATGTCAATATTCTTGTGTTTCAGCAAGGATGTAAAAAGTAATGAAAAAATACGTTTTCTTTCTGGCAGGCATCGTGTCTCTATTTATCTATTCAGTCTCCTGTCTTCCTAGATACTTAAAGTCTCGCATTCGGTGGAGTTATGTGAAGTCTATATATATTTCTAATGTAAATTGATTTCCGCATGCCTTCAATGTTTCTGATTTTTATTTGTTGATTCCCATGTTGTTGATTTGCAATGATTATTTAATGTGTTAGTTATTTTTGCAGTTCAGATTATGACTGTAATCAACGCATAGTGGTCGGCGAATAGCAAATTATTTATGTTGTTATTGCCTTCTTTTTCCCCATCCTCTTTTTCTGGATGGTTGTATTGTTCCACTGCTTTTAAGGTTTCTAAGGATATTGTATGTATGTAGATGTTGAACACGAGCGGGGATAACACACATCAATGTCTGACTGCAGACGATAGCTTCAATGTGTCTGCCATTTCGTTTGGTGTTTTTACTCTTGCTTTACATCCTACAGGAGGCCTGTTAGCACTGCAAACTAATTTTGTCGTGAGGGGGGGGGGAGGTAAGTCAAACAATCTTCACATGCCGGGTAACTGTAAGGGTAATCAACCCAACAAGGCCAGAAGAGACTAGCCAGGAAGTAGCCGAAAGAAGTAAGATAGTAGGGCGTCAACGGCCCACAGTGAATGGTACAGGGCAAAGAGCGAACAAGGCCCAAAGTAGTGAGAGTGGAGGAAGTAGATAAAGTAGGACTAGGAATCTAAAGGAGAAGAAGAGCATGAAGCATGGGTGAAGTAACCCTTAGAAAGAGAGAAAAGGAGTATGATTGCGAAGGATAAAGATGAACCAATAACTTGAAGGGCCAAACCACAAGAGGCCCAACCGGATGCGGCCGCGCCCATCCCCGATCCACAAGTCGTAACAACCCACTAGCACACCAACCGCACGTGGCGGGTCTCCGTAACCTCACCCCTTGGTGGGCCCAAGTCGAACCAGCACAATGGAGTGCGATAGTATCAAGGCATGGGACGAGAAGAAATAGGGATATTGGACAGGTAATAGAAAGGAATAAAGGAACAGCAGGGGAGAAAGAGCAGAATGGACAATACGAGGTAGGAGGTTATTGAAAATATAGCTTGTCGTTGATGTCATTTAGCATAAGATTGCCTAGATTCAGAATCAGACGGTTCTCTAATGAGAAACACTGCCAGTTACCAGAGTGGCAAGTGACTACGCCAGCGACCTAAATGTCATATGCACCTCAGTGAGAGTTACCGTTGAAGTGAAAGGCCACCGGCGAAGAGTTATGGTTATGGATGTCACGCACGTGTTCGGCACAACTAGCTGCTAGAAATCTACCCGTCTCGCCGATGTTTTCATGTATATGTTTTAAAAAACAATGACGATGGATTATTTAAACACACAATCAAGTCAGTTCTCAAATTTAGTAATACTATTTCTTTGTAATCTCGAATTGGAGTATTCAATTGCATTTTAACCAGAATGTCTCGGTTAAAAGTAGACGGGTTAGGGCTACATTTACATTTTATCATGAAGATGTAACTATAGATTGTGTTCAACTATAGAATTAAGAAACACCATATTGAAGGTGCTTAATTTTAGACTCAAGAAATATCATATTGAAAGTGTTTGACACATAAACTAGTTATTCATTCATTTCAATCATACATAGTAATCTATAGGAAATACAAACAAGAGTGAATCAATAAACACCACAATTAGAACGATTCTTGAATGAGATGAAGCTGAAGTGTTGTGTACAACGAGAAAAATGCACTGTTATTCATATAATATCATCTATCTTCACCATAGTGAACACAAACAGACTAGATAATTGTAACGTGGGGAAAGAATGACGGAACCCAGTATGATGCCTATTACATACACACGCATCCATATATATATTCTTATGGGAAACATCAAAGTCGCAGCAGATCATAATGAAAATGACTGAACAAAATTGTGGGAGTCCTAAAAACCGGGATCAGGAATTCGATTAAAGTAAACATCAGTAAACCTTCATGGTTATCAATAATGTGTAGACGTGAGCAGTAATTATAGGTGTCTATTCGCTAAACCCTTTGTTGCCTTTCAGCGTCAGTGGTAAAAGAGTTTCTGAAGATAACCCTTTTGCGTGCTGAGTATATTGTGGAGTTTATCGCCTATTTTATTTTGGTGGTCCATCGTTTTCGTGGTCGACCTCTAGGTCTGTCTTCACTGTATCTGTGTAGCATAGCTTGCTGTGGTATGCTGTCTGATGGTAGTCTGTTGATGTGTGCAAACTATGCTATATGTTGTCTCTTAATATATTTCAGAATACTCTTCATTTTACTACCAGCCATCGTGTTCTCACTGACGGTTTTCTAATCCTTTCTCAGTATTGTATCAGGAAATTCACATAGCTACACCGTGATCTATAACTAACACATACAGAAATAAGCCATATATTCCATGCGAATAGTCCTGAAACACCAAACTGAACTTCCATTTGCAGTCACAGAAATACAATCGCTGTTACATCGCGCTATTTTACTGGAAGCAAGTATAGGTTTCTATGAAAGTTTTAATATTTGTCCTGCAGAACTGTGAATCGGTCTATCTTATCCGACTGATAGATTTTTCCAGTGGCAGCTTTGTGTATACTTTTTGTCGCCAACAATTGAAAAGCGCAAAGCAATCAAACGTCAGACAGCTGGTGTGATGAATCCATAGAATTCTGAAAAGTTTGATCTGTTTCTGAGTGAAAATACTTGTGTCTAGGTCTAATTTTTAAATTTAATTGATCTTCCTGCAGATAAAATATACGACTATGATATCGCATTACTGAGGATTAAGCCAAAAGGTGGTCGAGGTATTCAATTTACCAGATTTGTTCAAAAAGCCTGTCCGGCTAATTCAACTACATCTGTCAAAGATGGAACCAAATGTTTGATTTCTGGATGGGGGTATCTCGATGCAGGTTAGTATTTATACTTGCATTATTTGAAATACTAGTAAAAACTGTTATACCAGTATAACATAATGAATATTGTTTGTCAAACTGTTTGATAGCGTCTCTTTTTGCATAAAAGTGAAGACGCATTTAACCTAAGTCATATAAATTATATTTATGGTTTTCTAATTCCATATTCTGTTGTTTTAAAAAAAAAGAGATGAATAGAACAATGGACTGTAAAGAAATAAGTTCAAATTCAAATGCAGACTGGTAGGATGTAATTTTTAGAATGAATTTTCAATATAGAAAGGACAGCTTTATAAAATACGAGAGATCTTTAGAAATGTTGAAGTACAGAGACGTGTACAGAATTTATATATGTGGACAAGTTTAAGGAGACAAGAGACAGAGGAAAAGAAAGACAGAGGTTCATGGATCAGCATTGCACAGAAAAATACATGTACTTCTAGGTTATCTAAATTAATTCTTGGACGTGACAAAAAGCTTTAAAGAGATTTATCTTTCTTTATCCAAGTTTCTGTAGATAGCAAGAAAATGCACATATTTCGTGTATGCAACAACGCTATGCCAGTAAAGAGGTAAATAAACAGAAATTAAAAAAAAAAATTTGAAACCTATTGTGCGCTCGCAAATGCTAATTGTTAGAAATTATAGTGACACCGAATTGCAGATATCTGATATAAGCAAATTGGACAAAAGTTCGCGGTTGCACCTCAAAATAAGAAGTGCATTTCACGCAATGAATGAATACCACGAGTAATTAGCATCATGTGTGTTTTAGTGAAAATGACGTGCTCGTTGAAGCCAAAATGCGTTTTTAGCTAACGTGATATATATATATACATTACAGATGGAGAAGTTATTCCCGCAGAGCCATTGAACACTACGTACAGAACAGCGTTGGTGAGGCTCCTTCATATAGTTATGGAGATGTGCTTATGTGGGAAAAGGTTGGATGAGGGTCGATAAACTTCATGGGAAAGCGTGGTCTATTGTAAATTTAAGGACACCTGAACGTCGAAAGATACGTCGATGTAGTTGTCTGCTCTTACGTTCTTCTATCTCTGGAGCGATACGTGGCTCCAGCTAATCTCCGGCAGTTGTCGCTTGCAGGGTGAGAAGAGTGGGCAGTCATCCCATAACAACACATCCAAAGGCTAATCAGTTCCATGTCACTGAAATGTCGTTCTCTGATAGTGTCCAGAGTAGGTCATTCACTTTGCTGAAACGGAGACATCAGTTGCACATAATAAAACCGCGAGTCAAATTTAATGAACATTGTTTCATTATTAAAGTCTGAAAGTTTTATGGCAAGGTAGAAAAAGAATTCCGCAAAATATATTTTGATACACGTCTGTAATTTGGTGTCCATTAGCACTGCAATAATGTGCACTCCATATGGACTACACGTGATGCAGAGTGACACTATATTTTAAATATTGTCAAGATATACAAAAATAGGCAGGTGTGTTACTAAAATAAAACATAAAACAACCTAGCAACGAGATACAGGGACGGACGACGTTTCGATTAAAAAGCCTTTATCAGGACCAAAAAAAACGACCACAATAAATGAAATCTTACATGAAGACAAATAGGTTTATAAAAAGGAGAGGAGGACAATAGCAGATAGGTAATGGAGGAAGTAAAGATGTAGCAGCATGGCAGAAGAGAAGAAGTTATAGGGAGTAGATATTAGTAAGTAGGTAGGGGAAAGTACACAGAAGAAAGTATGATGGAAAAAAGAAAAGATATAATAGCAAGTAAATTAAAAGTGCATTAAAAATAAATTTAAAATGATTAACTCAAAAGTGGCAACAGAGAATGAATATTACAGACAAACAATCATAATGTAAGGGAAGAGCAAAATGAGATGGTACGAGAGATCAGAGGGGAGAGAGAAAGAGGCCAAAACGGTAGGAACAGACGAGGAAGAGCAAACAGCAGGAAAAGAATATGAGCAGATAATGGTGATATATGAGAGTAAAATAGTGCAATAAATTTAACTGATGTGAGTTGTCATTCTCCGGTATTCATTTGAAAATAGTGTCCATATTCAAAGTGCCCACCTGCGTGACTTAGATATTATTTCCACAGAAATTACCAAGGGCAGAATTGCGACCGCCGTTTGAATAGAAGACATGTCAACTAAAACATAAACATAAATTAGTTTCTCATTTACGTGGAATATATAATTGTTGGTCTTGACTATTTTTGGCATGGGACTCCAATTAAATAGCGCGACCACTTAAAAGTTCAACAATAATCAATAACGTACCGAATTGTGGCCTGTACAGTCGAGAGTCACGGAAGAATTATCTATGTATGCTGCCCGTTCATGGCGCAGCATTCCGCTTTGGGCCTTGCGAAGCATGGGCTGAGAGTCAGAAATGTATAATAATCAAGGACATAGCTCTAACTGAATTTTAAAAGCGGATGTAACAAATGGCCATCATCACTTATTATGGACAATACACTGATAAGTGCGAATATAATAGTATAGGCCTATATGTAAATATATGACATGCGATAGATAATTAAACATCAAATATTTTGCTACAGTCAAATACATCTAAAACCCTGATTATATCAACTATTTACTTTAAAAGCAGGTATATCTCCGATCACATTTGGGAAAATTTATCTGACAGGTCTACTATTAATATGTCAATGTTCAAACTAGGACTGTACCGGAATCAAATTTTTTAAATCCGGCCCAATTTGGCCGGATTTATAAAGTGAAATCCGGACGGATTTAGTTTTCACATTGCTTTCAGTTGGCAAATTGGCAGCTTATTTACAGCTCACAGCAACAGTACATTGAACAGATTTAATTTATTGAAATACATTCATCTAGTACTTTCACTATTTCAGTCAGTTTTCATTATGCCTGTGAAGTTGAACTCTCAGAGTCAAGAAGGGACGAGCTGTATTTTAGGAAAATCAACGTCTCCGCATTTTGTGGTACAAGGCAACTACGGTGGTCAGTGATAATGTCTCCTGCAGTACTGAACAGCCTTTCCGATGGCACACTTGTAGGTGGTGGTGCAAGAAATGCCTGCGCCAGTCTAGCCATACTTGGAAATCTTTGCTTATTGGCATGCCACTATGAAACTGGATCTGACTGTCGAGTTTGAAGTGGCTCTGAGAGGTACTGTGTCACTTCAGTGTTAATGCTGTTGCCTTCGGCACTTGCAGAACGATCTGCGGTGGGCTTTTCCTCGACAATTGTGTCAAAACAGCTCCATATGCTGGACTCGTATTGTGTGGCAGTGCTCACAGAAGTCAAAACACTAGTACTACTACTAGTAGCTGATGGATCCTGTGCACTGACTGTGTTTGCTGAATCAATAATGGAGTTAGCTGCTAACATCAGATGGACTCGTGCATCACTTCTGCCACGTTCGGAGAAGCACAGCTTGAATCGACGATCCAGTAGTGTGGCACATGTGTAAATACTGTTAGATTCAATGTCCGCAAATCTGCTGCTAACAGCTTCAAGCAGAGCTGCTTTCATACTTTTGATTCCAGCATCACTACCTTCTTTCTGGAGGAAAGCCATGAGTGTTTTCACTAATGGGATCACAACTGATATTGATGCCTGAGCTGCACTTATTTAACGTGTGAGTTCTTCAAATGGTGCCAAAGTAGCTACCACATTCTTCATGACTGCCCACTGCTGTGCCGTTAGCCCAGTTACCGAATCAATTTCAACACAGTACAGGCTGATGCTGTGCCGTTGTTCTAACAGACGTCGTAGAATATAGAACGTTGAGTTCCATCTTATTGTCACGTCCTGGATAAGCTGATGTTGTGGTAGGTTTAATTCATTTAGAAGTTCATGAAAACGATTAGTTGCTGACGAAGAGTGTTTGAAATGCCCTACCAATTTTCTTCCAGTACTTATGATGTCAGCAACATACTTTAGACTCAAAACATCATCACGTGCACACAGCTGCAGTTAATGTCCCAAATTTTGGCGCTGTCCCATGTCTGCACAATTGACTGCTAGGTACTGCTGCTTGCTTTGTGCAAACACGGATTCATCATAGCAGTGGTTGCCACGCCACTACACTGGCCTCCGGTGATGCTTTCTTTTCCATCATTTTGTCATAGCTTTTCCTGTGCATCGATCGCAAATGGGTCTGCATTGATGATGATGAGAAGTCTTTGGGGCGATCTGATCGTCCATGCGAAAACTATTTGACACAAAACTTACATATTACTTTCGCTGAATCATCGTCTTTAACCTTGAAGAAATCCCAAACGGCGATGTATGACTTAGATTTTGATGCCATTTTATTTTATCGGCAAGACCAAAGAAATTTACGAAAATACAAAATATTCAAGTCCCACAAACGCATAAAGTAATGCACTATTAAAATTCAAAATGAATTTTTGTTTCTTAAAATTCTTATTTACATCAGCTAGAAATAGTAAACCAGAAAGTGCTACTTTGCTATTGCCTAAAATTCGGCTTGGCCTCATGAAACATGTACAGAAAATTCACGTGACTAGGCAACACAAATCCGGCCTAAATCCGGAAAAATTGGACCGGAGCCGAAGCCGGATTTGTAAAAATGGCCGGATCGGATTTACCGGAGCCGGAATCCGGTACACCCTTAGTTCAAATATACAAAGAACTATATTGCAACTTTCGAATGTTTTCCTCGTATCCCAGAATAAGACATATTGTTTCTAACCATATCAGAGTCCTTATATCTAAAATATTTAATCCATCTCGACATTTTCTTTTGATTCGATAGAAAAAGAAATATTTTACAATAAAAACATTGATAACCGTTCGTTGATTCAGAAACTGTTTGGCAAAGATTTTATTACATCGAATGCATGCACATCCAGATTTTGTAAAGTCCTTACACCTAATCCAAATTTGTTACATTAAAAAATGTGACCAGCGCCGGCATATATTAATGTTTATACAGTAGTGAACTGTTTCGATTTATGTTAAATTATATATATATAAACTTTTCTCTACGTTTGGTGTTAGGCAAACTCATAGTAGATCAAATGCCACAGCCGTGAGCCTTTCCTCTTTTTTTACCCTTTTCGTTAACAGGTTTCTTCTCAAAGCAATGAACATTGGTGAGCTTTGGAGTCTTCTGAGTAGTGCACGAAAAAATACAATAACTCCATTGGTCATAAATCATCGCTATCAAAATAAAACATCAAAACATACATCTTAACCTTTTTTGTTGTACCATTTGTTTTATTCAGTTACCAAGGAGTCCCCAACGATCTTGCAAGCAGCTGAAGTGTTAATCAGCAATAAAAAAAAATGTAAACAGGCATACGTAGTCACGAAACGAATGATCTGTGCTGGTCATGAGACTGGCGGTATTGATGCGTGTCAGGGTGATAGTGGTGGGCCACTGGTTATTAAAACTGAAGGTAAGATATTAATTGACATATTTTGGATTACCGTAATCCCTTAGTTGAAACTGTATGTCAGATATTATTTGCAGATGTTCACCTTATAATTTAGAAATTCTCATACATTTGATTAATAAAACTATATAAATTATAAGCAAAGAATATTATCTTTATTCGTTTTTTTCGAAGTATTTCTACCGTATATCACATAGTCCGGCGCTACGAAGATAGTACATGTACATAGAGCACTTATTGCGCTGTAAATGTACAGGGCTCAATAACCCAAAAAAGAAATTATACATCCAGGCTGTATACAATGCAATGACAACATGCTAAGCGCAAAAATTTTTATAGAAAATAATCGCTTAGACAAAAAATAACTTGTGAATTGATTGGGTTGAATCTACGTCATGAATAACAACATTGCTAACAACTACTGCGGTTGGCATAGATTGATGTTACTGGTTATGCTAGTGCGTGCCTATTCTGTACTCGTCTTTATGGACATTTGTCAAAATGTCTCTGACACTAAAACAATGCACTGAACAGTCTTTCGCATCTATTATGCTCCACTACATGTTTTTTTTTTTTTGGGGGGGGGGTATAATTTGCTTACTGTTTTCTCTAAGATAGTTCATATTTATCTTATTCTGCCTTTGCACGCAAATTCACAATCGTGCAGGCTCACAGGATGTATTCCGGAGGTCAGAATGTGTGTCACAGTTTACAGCTTGACTTTCATATCATGTACTTCGCTCTGACATATCTTACGACCGCAATGATTTTTGGTAATTTTTCTGACAATATGAAAACACAATTACACTTCTAAAGCTGATTCTGGCCTTTTCGATATAAAAGAAAATCAGTGTTGCTATACTGTGCTCCAGTTTTAAACCCTGGGAACCCAGGAGTATATATATATTAACTATATATTCTTCTTGGATTATTTAGGATCATTCTCTAAATTACCTTATTCGATTTTTTCCTCATTTTCAATGGTCACTTTTTGTATATTTATGTCGAAAGCTATTGAAAATCAAGAAATCAAGGTAAAAATAAAATGCGTCACTTGAAAGAATGATTTCCAATTAGAATACAGGTATTATATCGTCAATGGTAACAGTATGATACTTATATCTAGGCCGCTAAACCTGATAAGGTAACAATGTCGTTGCATTTTTGTTTATACAATATGCAATAAAATAATTAGGACAAAGAGCAAGACACCAATAAATCATCACATGATTAGTATCAATAAATATACGAATGTCGTAGCGGAGTTTGGATCATATGGACCACAAACAGCTCACTGCCTGAAAATTCATTGCCATCAAGTGTCATAAAGAGTGCCTTATCGAGAACAGGTTTTCTTTGCTGCACGTTTAGTTAGTTTGTTCCTTTCGTGCCGCAAGCCACACATAGAGCAGAGGTTTTGGTTCTCCATATGATGCGGTCCGCTGCCTGCAGCTTTAGTTCCTGGATCCCCATCAAGGCCAGCACCGTGCAGTGGTGATAGGGCTTAGTTCAGCCATCAGGGGCTGGAAACTAAGACTGGTCGGGCAGTCCCATTCGAGCAGGACCAAAGTCCTGCCCAAGTAAGCAAAGTGCTGAAGACGGAGGCATCCAGCCAAAAGGCGCACAGATAATCAGGATGCCAAGCACAAAACACAATGGAAACATGTCTGTATCTATAAAAACTTATGGTGCCTGCCCTGTGGTGGACGTTCAGGCAGGGACAGTGCCGGGCCCTATACCTCGAAAGGGCACAACCTCAGTTATGAAAGTCCTTCTCAATTGCCTCGAGGAACCAGGAGGCAAGGGGATAGAGCTACTGGCCAAACAAACTTTAAACGACCAATAAAAATAATGCACTGGAATGCTGAGGGTGTCAACAGTAAAAGAGATGGATACTGCACAAAATTGGAACTTGAAAATGTCCTCAGTGAAGAACAAGTTAATATATGCAGTATCCAAGAAACACACCTCAGCAGCGACATAGCCTTCAAAATCATAGGCTACCAGTGCTACCGATCTGACCGAAAGGACAGGCGAAAGGGTGGAATTCTGACACTTGTTAAAAACAATATCAGCGCATGTCAGCTGGAAGTATATATGGAAGGGGCAGAATACCAGATGCTCCACCTAAAAACAGACAGTGCAGAATTCCATCTCCTGAACTACTACTGCCCAAATGATAAACCATTGACACTAGACACAATTCCAGATAAAGAGAGACTTGTGGTGTGTGGTGACTTCAACAGCCACTCTCAGAGCTGGGGCTACAATCATATCGACAAGAGAGGTGAGGAACTTGAGAGCTGGCAGGATGAAAATAATCTCATCCTTATTAACCAGCCAGCAGTCTCACCAACTTTCTACTCGAGAGTATGGCACACAACCTCTACACCAGAAGTGGCATTCCACTCACCAGGCCTGGAATGGAACATCACACGTGTCGTTGGAAAGCAGCTTGGTGGTAGTGACCACAGACTAGTATTTCTGGAAATCCACAATGAATTTACCAAGGACAGCAGCACGCTCACTAGGTGGAACTATAAGAGAGCAGACTGGAAAATGTACCAGCATTTAACCAGTATTCTAGCTAAGGACATGAACTTGGACAAAGACATCAATAGAGCAGTGAGTGAATTTAATAGATGTATACTACATGCTGCTAGTAAAACCATACCCAGGGGGGCACGCAAAAACTACAAACCCTACTGGAATGATGAACTGGAAAAGCTGCAAAATGAGATGGAAACATCTAGACAGCAGGCTGAGAACAGACCTAGCCAAGAACATCACAACAAATATCAGCAAACAAAGGCTAAATTTCAAAGAGCCAAGTTAAAAGCCAGACGGAGTAGCTGGAAAGAAAAAACAGAGTCGCTGAACCTAGAAAGAGATATTAGGAAATTATGGAAACTTGTAAAACAACTAAATGATGAAGATACAGGGAGAAATACCAGGATCACACTTTATAAAGATAGAAACATTTTAACAGGTAAACATGCAGCTGATTACTTCGCAGATTCCTTTGCAGAAGACAATAACATCAAAGTCAGCCCAGACAAACAACAGGAGGTTCGAGAGAACCAGCAAAACATTGGACAAGGCGAACCTATACCTGAAGTCATGGAGGCACCAATCACAATGAGAGAACTGGAGCATGCAATATCCAAATTGAAAATGAAAAAGTCCCCTGGATCTGATGGAGTGTCCAACGAAATGATTAGAAACCTGGGAATTGCAGCAAGAGCAAAGCTACTGCTGATCTTTAACACAAGCTGGTCCACGGGTAATGTACCACAGCGTGGAGAGAAGCAATAATGATACCACTCCTCAAATCAGGAAAAGATGGCAACACAGTCTCCAACTACAGGCCCATCAACCTCACAAGCTTTCTATGTAAAACAATGGAACGCATTATCAATCTTAGGATGCAGTGGTACCTTGAAAGTGAAAACCTTCTGGTATCACAGCAAGCAGGTTTCAGACAGTGCTACACTACTGAAGATCAGGCAACCTACCTCTCCCAAGAGATTGAGGATGCCTTCCAAGATAAGAAACTGGTACTAGCAGCATGGATAGACCTCAGAAAAACATTTGGTAAGGTCTGGAAAGAAGGGCTCCTAAAGAAATTGCGAAATTGCAGGGTTAGCTAAAGAATGTACAAATGGGTAAAAGCATACCTGCATAATAGAAGAGCCAGGGTAAAATTAGATGGTCGCAAGAGCAAGAAAGTTCTACTGCGTCATGGAGTCCCCCAGGGAGGAGTCCTATCACCCACACTTTTCTTGGTTTACATCAATTACCTAGTTGCTGAACTACCACATGGGATCAAAGTGGCAATGTATTCTGGCGACCTGGTGATCTGGTGCACGGAAGAACATGCGACAGTGGCCACAAAACAATTACAAAGAGCTATAGATGCCCTAACATGGGCTAATAGATGGTGTGTCAGCATTAACACAGATAAGTGCAGCACTACACTCTTTACCCTCTCACCAAAACAAAAAGCCGGTTATATCAAAATAGATGGAGAGCTCTTGAAAGAAGACAAACAACCCACATACCTCGGAGTTACATTTGATGATAAACTGACATGGAAGCAGCACATAAACAAAGCAACAACAAAAGCCAGGAGGAAGTTAGCTATTCTGAGAAAACTACGTGGAACCACATGGGGAGCCAGTGGGAATATACTTAGTAAAGTTTACCAGCAATGCATAAGACCACACCTGGAATATGGTTCAGCAGCGTGGTGTCCTGCATCAATCACCACTTTACAAGATCTAGATAAAGTGCAAAACCAGGCACTTAGAATAATGTTGGGAGCAATGAAATCAACACCCATAGCAGAGATGCAGAAAATGGGAAGAATGCAAACACTTGGCGAACGCAGAGACACAAAAGGACTAATTCAGGCAGAAAAGTTTCAGTGTATGCCAAGTCATCCAATGAAGGAAAGATTCCAAAATATAGCAATGGGACGACTGAAAAGAAGCAGCTTTATCCATCAAGCTAAACGACTCCGTAGACAACTTACAGACCTACCTGAAGTTGACAGCCCCTTAAGGCCTGTACCAGAACAAACCCCGTGGAGTGAAAGATATGGAATGCCAATATACATTCAGACCCATGTGAAAGGAATACTAAGCGAGGACGAACAGAACAGTGTGCATCGAAGGACAGTCACCCTCAGTTTCCTAGATGAGGAATATCCACAAGATATATGGGTCAGAGTATACACAGATGGGTCAGCACAGAATGCGGTGAGGAATGTAGGTGCAGGTGTATATATAGAATATCCACACAAGCCTAGAGATACAATCAGAACACCGATAGGAAAATTCTGCAATACTTATGATGCAGAAATCTAGGCAATTAGTGGGGCAGCTAAAAAACTGCTGAACTATAACTCTGACCTACATCCTGTGGTATTCCTGACAGATGCATGGTCACTGCTTCAAGCTCTCCAGTCTGGAAAACTAACAGACTTGATAAAACTACTTCGCGAATTGTCTTACCAGTATAGGGTAACCATGTAGTGCATACCCTCTCACTGTGGAATACCAGGAAATGAAAAAGCAGACCAACTGGCTAAGGAAGGTGCTGCCGAAGACCAACCAGACATACCAATCACCTACCATCAGAAAAAACAGATGATCAAGTCAATAAGAAAGCCACAAACACCAACACAAGATGACTATCATATTATGAACAGACCAGAACAAGTTATAACGTCTCATAACAGGACACAACCGACTCCGCAGTCACATGTATACAAAGTTCAAGATTGGCAACACGGCCATGTGTACATGTGGACAGGCAGCACAGAGTGCCAAACATATACTTCAAGAGTGTTCTGAGCATGAAACACTGAGGCATATATATTGGCCAGAGGAAACAACACTGGAATCAAAACTCTATGGGACATTGTATGAACTACAAAAGACAGTGAGTTTTATTAAGGAGACAGAATTGCAGATATAGACATGTTTCAAGTGAACGAAAGAAGAAGAAGAAGTTCCTGGATGGTCTTACAGCCTATTAATTCCACTTCTTTAAGAATGGTGTTTTTAAGGGTTGTTTTAGGTTTTTCTCTATTTCTTTTACCCTCATGTGACCGCATACAGGCTTGTTGGCTTATTATGTTTACATTTAGTCGTAAAACGTGACCATAGTATTTCCATCTTCATTTTCTTATGATGTTTGAACCATACTCTTGGTGTGTTTTGTCTCTTAGATCACTATTTATGACGAAGTCGCTCCATTTTATGTTCATCAGTTTGCGAAGACATTTGTTTTCGAAGCTTTTTAGTTTGTTGTCTGTTGCTTGAGTTGATTTCCAGAGTTCACTACCATACGTTAACACTGAGAAAATGTGTCATGTGACGTATTCCTTCCAGAACGTTGTCTTCCCAATGAACTCCCTGAACCTCTCTCTGTCTTGTGCGATGTGGCTTGCATTTTCCAGCGATGTATTCATGTTATCTTTAATGTCGTCAGTCCATCGTCTTCTTGGTCTGACCCTTCTCCTCATCCCAGGTACTCTTACCTCCATTATTTGTCTTTCTAAACAGTTATGTCTCTTTATATGACCAAACAGGCGTAGTTTTCTTTTTGTTATTGTGTTTAGTAACCAACACTCTGGAATATTCAGTGTGTTTATAATATCTGAGTTTCTGATTTTATCCTTCCATGATATTCTAAGTATCTTTCTGTAGCATTTCAGCTCGAAGGCGTTGATCCTCTTTGCTGCTGTTTTACTTAGAGTCCATGTTTCACAGCCGTATGTTGCAACCGGAAAAATAAAAGTTCGTAACATTAGCACTTTCGTTTCTATTTTGTTGTTTTTCCATATGTTTTTCAGCCGTGTTAGTTTGCAATATGCCATTGCCAATCCCTTCCTTATTTCTGCCATGCAGTCTCCTGCACCGTTGATGTTTGCTCCTAAGTATTCAAATTTATTCACACATTCTATCTCGGTATTGTCTATTCTGATTTTTGGTTGTTGTGTTGTTATATCTATTGACATGATTTTTGTTTTCTGCGTGTTTAAATACAAATTTTGTGCTTCGCTATATTTCTTTGTGTTCTTGATTAGTTGTTCCAATCCCTTTATATCGTTTGAAAGAAGTACTGTGTCGTCTGCGTAGCGTAGTTCCGGGATTAGGAATCCACCTATGTTTAAAGCGTGGTAGTCAGTGTTGTGTATGTCTTCTCTCACGTTCCTCATTATGCTTTCAGCGTAGATGTTGAACAGGTATGAGGAGAGTGTGTGTGCACCATGTATCGCTTTCCCATATTTTGCAGCAGAGTTTGTGGTAAATATTGATTCCAGCCTCGCCGCCTGCGTGTATCATTTCAGTTGTTAAGCCATCATTGCCTGGGGCTTTATCTTTCTTTAAACTTTCTATTGCGTATCTTACTTCTTCCTTTGTGGGTTCTGGCTCCTTTTCATATTCGTTTATTGTTCTGTTTTTGGATTTCTTGGGTCATTATACATCTCACTGCAGTATTCCTTCCATCTATGTAAGATATGCTTCCCTTCTGTTAGTATGTTTCCTTGTTTATCTTTCAGCACTTTTAATGATGTTTGAGGTTTGCTGTCTCTTAGTTGTCGTACATTTTCGAATATCATTTTACTGTTACCTTGGCTTTTCTGCCCTTCTATTTCCAGGCATATTTTGTTTATGTAGTTTTGCTTGTCTTGTCTAATTCTTCTTTGTATATCACTTGACAGGATTCTATAATTTGTTCTGTTTTTACAACTAGTTTTGATGTGTCTTCTTTCTTGGATAATGCTCTAGTTTCTTCTGATATATACTCTTTCTTCTTCCTGCTCTTTTTGTGTAGCATGTTTTTTGCACAGTCATTGAAAATGTCACTTATTTTGTTTTCAAGTTCATTTGGAGAGTATTCTTCTTGTATTTCTAGTAATTTTCGAATTTGTTTTGAGTTAACATGAGTTAAATAGCTTTAGTTTGGTGTTTGTCCCTAGATCTTTCGTTTACGTCGTTCAAATAACAGTATTCTAAGATCCTGCGTGATCTCCAGTATCCGCACAGCCCTGGTTTTCTTATCATTCTACATTGGAGGCCTTGTTATCTTTGTGTTATATTTTTATAAACTTAACAAATAAGCTTTAGCGAACAGTAGAACTTGTTTCCTAATATGAAAAATAGAAATTAATGACAACAATAAAAATTGAAAAAAAAGAATTAAAATTAATATTTATGTTTGACAAGATGTGACTAGTTTCGAATCTCCAAGAGCTAACAAAAACAATGCAGGAGACTGAAGTCAAGATCATGAGGGGAACAACAATAGCAATGTGCAAATTACAACAACTAAAATAAAACTGTGGCATGGGGCAAACACAGAAACAACGTTATATTTGTTACGTACATGTGTGTCCGCAGTTGCAATCTATGGTGCGAAACATGGACAGTAAATAAAACTATAGCCAAAAGAATAGAGGCTTTTTAAATGAAATAATATAGAAGAGTCTTGAGAGCACCATGGACAGCAGGAAAGACCATCCAAGATGTGCTAAGAAAAATCAACGATCAAGAAAACAGGCTTTTAAATATCATATTAAGAAGGAAGTTATGTTTTAATTCGGCCATGAGACACGATGGGATGGAAACAGTGTCGTTGGGGGGGGGGGTCTCAATAGAAGGCAATAGTCAGAGGCTGACCACAACGTCGTTGGACAAGAGATATTCAGGAATACATGCACATGTCGCTAGAGGAAGCGGGACAACGTGATAAATAGAGGAAGAAGGACAACTTGATAAATCTCGTGGGGATTTCAGGAGATTTATAAGGAAGACTACGTTCTGGAAAGAATAAGTCAAATAACTTAAAAAATACACAATTGTGGAGATAAAAATGTTCCCATGGGTAAAACTGTTTTGAGATATTTTCCCAGAGATGAAATATTTCTTAGACAATAACACATATCAAGAGATAAATAAACGCACTGTATGACAAAGCTGAAGATAAAATCCTGATCATGCGTAAACAAATTTATTTTTAAAAGTGTAAGTCATTTAGTGGGATTTAATTGCTTATCCACAGCTGTATAATAAACATAAATAAATAGCTAGTTTATATTTTTGCAGGATGTGTTACTTTGATTGGAATTACATCATATGGAAGTGGATGCGCAATTCCAAAATATCCTGGTGTGTACACACGTGTCAGCGAATTTCTCCCATGGATCACTTCTACCATCAATGAAAACGAAGATTACAATGATCAGATTTAAACAAATCCGTGATACCAGATGGCTGAAACTGTTCATGGCTAAACTGTTGGTTAAACAATGACCACATTTGAAAACTCTGTGTAAACTAATAAAAACATTCTGAATATTCAAGTGTGAAACTTTTCTATAGACGTATATTACTTTTATCTAATTATCGATATTCAGTCATTTCACAATGACAAATGTATGATATTGTTAACGTATTATTAATTCTCTAATGTTATTTTAAACTTGTGAGCTTTCTATAGACATGAAATCAGTGAAGATAATTTAACATTTCATGCATAATAAAATTATACTTTCCACTTTTTAGAAATTGGTAACTAAATTATCAGTGTCATTAACTTCCCCAAAAATTATCTAGTACTTTTTACTATTATGAAAATGTATGTTCTTATTGTTTACTGTATAAGATCTCACTATACTAACAAAACATCTAGTTAAACATCTTGACAAAAGTATTATCAAATATCTGTTGCATGCACTCTAAATTATGTATTATAGATAAGTAGAATAAACAATTATATAAATTATTTAATATTCACAAAAGAACTGGGTACAAAATGTGTAGCAAAACTTATACAAAATGATATGGAAAGTTGATAATCTCTTCAGAAGTGTCAAAAATGGCAAAATGGCAAAAATACATTTCATGAATAGCAGCTTTTAAGAATGGTGACATTTGAGAAATATATCAATAAAACGGCCACGGCAACCACGAACCAACACATTATTAAGATAAACATAACCACTTCTATAACAGTCAAGTTAACCTATATTACTTCTACTCAACACCGATTCACATTATCTTCCAAGTCATTTATACATGTAACATTTTCCGCTAAGATAACTAATGAATTTTATTATGTATAAACATATTTATTTATTCCACGAATAAATAGTATATTTAAACGAAAAATCTGTTAACAATATGGAAATGTTATACTTAGTTCTTGCATGTGCAAATAAAGAACGTATTCTCAAAATTCAGATCCGATAATTTACCAATAAAGAAGTGAGGAAGCATTTTTTATGAACTTGTGAATTCCATTTTTTTTAAACACAGTTATTATTGTGCATGTGGTTTTAATGTTGGTAATTACGAATATTAATGTTTCATTATTACAAGATGGGAGCCGCGTTAGCGCAGTGGTTAGTGCACTGGCTTCGCATATGAGTGGTCCTGGGTTCATTCCCCAGATGAGGTGGAAATGTTTTCAGTTCGCAACGGCTCCCCAATTTAAGGTCGACCCAGCCTTAAATTGGTACCGGATTAATCCGGGAAGTAAAGACTGCGAGGGAGAGGAGATGGCTACCGCCCTCATTTGCAGAGCCTGTGAAATGTGACAGGCACATACATCGCTGTCAGCTAACATCTCACACCCCTACGGCATTAATAAATGCTATGGGTTACTTTACTTACTTACTTTATTACAAGATACTATGGCTGGTACTGATTAACATTTTCTTGTTCGATAAATCGAAATAAAATGGAATCGATTAATGTCGATTAATTATAACGTATATATAGATCCAAATACTTGTATCTGATCTGCAACAATACATGAATTAATTTCACAGGGCACACAAAAATGTTGTAAATTCAAACTGTTGCACTGACGTAAGTGATTTTTCTAAAACATAAAAAAACAACGTTGGAGAATTAGTGTAATTATAAAATTTATACAGTATACTGACTGTCAGTCACTTTAGCCAGTCACGCAGACAAACCAGAGTGTTTACATTTTCTGGAAGCAGACATGATCGCATTTTATCGACGATGTACCCTGAAGAACTGAACAGTCTTTCGCAAGGAACAAATGTTTCTGGTACAGAGATAATTGTGTGCACAAAACTGCTTAGGACAGAGAAACGATGGTTATTAAGTTTCCACCACATGAGAGGATCCTCTGTTTATGGAATGGGAGTTTCTTCTTGGTACCGCGTCAGCTCGGCCTGTGCACCGTGTACTGCATCTTCTTCAGCGTTCATTTTCAAACTCCCGCTGGATCTCTAGCAGGGCAATGGTCATACAAGATTTCCAGCATAATTTAGTCCAATGGAAATGCGTTGTGTCGCCGTTTTATTTGCGCCAATGGCCCGACACATCCGTCTTCGGCAGAGTACTGCATCTAATTCGTCAGCTGACGAATGTGATTCAGAGTCGCTCAGCAACAGAGTCAGTTTTTGTTTCTTCGGCACAAGTGCTTTTGTCTCATCACTGCCTTTTTCTTCTGAGCCTGTTGGACGTCCTGCGGGGTGTCTTTTGTCGTAGAAGTCCCGGAATGCATTGGACAATGCTGTCCACACTGCTTCATGTTTCTCTCGTCTTAGAAAGGTGAGTTTCCTGTAACGTGGATCTAAGGTCACAGCCATTTGCAACATTATCAAAGCATCAATGCCTTCAATTATGTTAGTGAAGTCTTTCAATGTTACAGTTTTGAATCGTGCAATATAACCTGAATCGTCATCATTAACCATTAACAGTCTACGTAAAAAGGTCTCTAGCGGAAGAACGGCAGAACATGTCGCATATTGTTCACTCCTAAAATATTCCGTAGCATCTGCAAGTGATCCTAAGACTGACGTATATTTGACCATTTTTTCCCAATCTGATTCTGTCAGTTTAGGTCCACTGTATTTTTTTGGATGATCGATGTGGTGCTGTATTATGGCCCCTTTGACTTCCAACAATCTGGCTAACATCATGTAGGTACTGTAATAACGAGTTGCCACTTCCTGCTTCAACTTGTGAAACATAACATCACATTTTGGCAAAGAGGCACTGGAATGGCTTCTCTTCAGTTCCGATGTGTTGGCCGAGCTGTGCTTGAAATGTCCAACTAAGTGTCGACATATTGCCACAAGAGGTGATGAGTCAGCTGCCTTCAAACCTGCTAATATGCTAAGTTGAAGACAATGTGCGATACATGGTATGTGGCTATAATCCATTTGTCTGATAGCAGCGACCATGATTCGTGCACTGTCCGTTACGATGCAGCATATTTTATCAGTGACGCCTCATGTTGCAGCAAACTCTTAATATACATTGACAACGTTTTCGGCAGTGTGTCTTTCGTCAACAAGTAAGCAACCTAAAGCAACTGATGTCAGTTACCAATCGGAATTAATCCAGTGTCCCGTTATACCACAGTATGATTCATTGTTGCTTGAGGTCCAAGAGTCAGTAGTGAGAGTAATACTGTGAATGATTTCTATAGCTCTCTTATGCTATGTTAACTTCTGGTCGTACATCTGACCAATGACATTATCGATTGTACGGCGACTGGGCAAATTGTAAATCTTATTTTGAAGAGCTATATGTAGTACTGTCTGTAGCCCATCATCTTTTTCACAATTGCCGTCGGACATCTAGAACTGGCAAATGCACTGTGTAATAGCACCTTTCAAGTCCGCTGAAACTTTGTCGCTTACAGAGTTGTTTGACACGATAAAAATTAGTTATTGTTTGTACTTGAGAACTCTTCTGCAAGTCACTGTCGACAATGTGTCGATAATTGAGCGGATTTTTGTGCTGAACGTGGTACATCAGCGATGTATGTGCACTCCGAAAGCAAATTGTTTATGGCAGTGAACACAGTAAATTTTGTCGCCTTCGTCTACTTTGACATCAGCAGTTAGCTTAGAAATAAAATCTTTGCTCAACTTTCCACTTAAATGCTTAACTTCAACGATGCTTTCATTAGTCGCCATTGTTCTTTACGTCTGCACATCTAAAAAATTAATAATAATACGCGGGAAAAGTAATTAAGTAACCAAGAAAAAAATTATTTCGAAATTGGAAATATTTTCTGAAATTTCAATTGATCAAATTAATGTTAATCGATTAAAACCTTTAACGATTAATCGATTAATTAATCGTTAATTTCCGCAGCCCTAAAAGATAAATTTTCTAAATCACAAAAGTACCCTGCCTTTGGTAACTGGTGCCCTTGCATATTATCGTTCACAATATAAGACCTAGTTACAAAATAAGAAATTAACCATATTCAATGACTCATATGACTATTTCTGTATTTTCGTTGGTTACTATGATCATAATTTGTGTTAGAGACATTGAAAATCAATGAAATAATGAAATGAAAGATTTTTTAAAAAGCTTAGCTTCCTTTTAGCCAATAACTATTATATCGTTGACGATCATGCATTCTCATATAGACTAGGGATTGCCAATAATTACTTGAAAAATGTTTCCATAATTATTGATTCAACATCTCCCCTGTCAAATAACTGTGAACAATTCATATATACTACTACTACCAAATATAATGATGTTCGTTCGTCCGTCGTGATCGACGATGACCAAAAACTCAACCATAATAATAATAACAATAAATAATAAAATAATAAAGTTAATAGTGCGTTTTTAAATGACTAGCAAGTCCAATGCGCGCACAAAATGTTCTTTTACAGAATTGACAACAATAGAAGGTATCTGTGTGAGGTTGAGATGTTTTTTCTTTTCTACGTGTCCGCTTCTGTCTTGCAGTTTCTTGTCTGAATTCTTCTGCCGCTAGTGCTCCCGTTCTAATGCTGTAACGCCAAGCCGTTCTATCCTGAGCGAGGCTCTCCCAAGCGCCTACGTCAATGTTAAGATGTTTCAAGGATGACTTGAGCGTGTCTTTGAAACGCTTTTTCTGTCCACCAGCTTTTCGAAATCCTGCCTTGAGTTCTCCATAATATATTTGTTTTGGCAATCGCGAGTTCTCCATACGCACAAGATGGCCTGCCCAGCGTGCCTGCGCCTTCATAAGTATTGTGTGGATGCTTATTGAGGTTGATTTTTCCAAGACCTCGTAGTCTGGTACTTTGTCCCACCAATGGATGTTTAGTAATTTACGTAGGCAGGTAAGATGGAAATGATTTAACTTTCTTGCATGTCTAGCATACACTGTCCACGTTTCGCAGGCGTATAGTAAGGTTGGTATAACAGCAGCATGATATACTTGTAGTTTGGTGGTTGTTCTTATACCTCTTCTGTCCCATACATTTTTGCGTAATCCGCCAAATACAGCACTAGCTTTTGCCAGTCTCTTGTTAATTTCCACATCAATGTTGACATCGCGAGAGAGAGTGCTTCCAAGGTAAGTAAAATTGTCGACTACCTGCAGTTTTTCCTTATTGACGATGATGGAAGTAGCAGTATGTTGGCTATTTGATTTTGCTTGGTGCATGACTTCTGTTTTTTTTGTGTTAATAGTGAGACCAAAGTTGTTGCAGGCCTTTGAGAAGCGGTCTATGGTGCTCTGCATGTTTACGACAGAGTCAGCATACAATGCACAGTCGTCAGCATAAAGTAATTCTCTAACAGTACTAGATTTAGTTTTCCTGTTTGCTTTTAGACGACGTAAATTGAAAAGACCACCATCCGTTCTGTAATTGATCATTATGCCTGCTGTTTCATTACTATGGTGTGTTTCCGTTAACATGGCTGTAAATAACAGGCTGAAAAGAGTAGGGGCCAGCACACATCCCTGCTTTACACCATTTGTGACAGGGAATGCAGGAGATACTCCTCCGTCGCAGATAACACTAGCCATCATACCGTCATGAAATTGTCGTATCACAGTGACAAGTTTTGGGGGGCATCCGAACTTTGTAAGCACCTTCCACAGTCCTTCTCTGTTAACGGTATCGAATGCTTTAGTTAAGTCCACAAATGTTGCTAAGAGTTCACTATGTTGCTCTTGTGACTTTTCCTGAATTTGTCGTGCAGAGAATATCATATCAACTGTACCACGACCTGCACGAAAACCGCACTGACTCTCTGGGAGTAGCTCGTTTAGTAGAGAATTATTTAATCTGTTGAGTATGACACGAGCGAGAATTTTACCAGCTATAGACAAAAGTGATATGCCCCTATGATTATCGCAAGACTGTTTGGTACCTTTGCCTTTATATAGGTGCACTATAGAAGCATCTTTTAGATCTTTTAGACCCTTTTAGGAAATTTTAAGAAAAAGGAAAAAGCTACTTTTAACAAAAATATTTCGAAACTGATACTTTTTGTGAGATACGAATTTCTTCAACAGAGGATGTTGTTCCAATGTGATTGTATCAGAATTGATTACCATTAAATATGCGGAAGTTCACGGTTCCGCTAATCTCTCTTGCCATGACTTCCAAACTACATATTTATTGCAAATTATTTAACACAGTTTCAAACTCAATAATTACAAGTCCAATAATTATATTTAATGGCTGATTTAACACTTGAAATAATAACATTTCTACACTGCGAGCTGGAAGAGGTACTGAGAGGTTGAGAATGGGTGGAAGTAAATAAAGAGAGAATAGCGTTGAAGACTGTTTTAATATAGTTAGGAATAGAGTGCCGCGATTTGAGCCGCAAAAAAGACTGAAGGAATGATACACCAAATAATAGAACTGTACTCAAAACCAAAAAATGTAATAATTTACATATATAGCTCAGCAGTAAAAGTAACAGACAGATGTGGATGAGTCTTAATCGCATAAAAAATGACAAGTGTGTCATGTGACGTATTCCTTCCAGAACCTTGTCTTCCCAATGAACTCTCTGAACCTCTCTCTGTCTTGGGCGATGTGGCTTGCATTTTCTAGCGATGTATTCATGTTATCTTTAATGTCGTCAGTCCATCGTCTTCTCGGTCTGCCTCTTCTCCAATGACAAGTAGTTTGTGAAAACAATGTTCTGCCTATCCACTAGAAGATCGTGCAAGAGAATGGAGGTTTCATTGAACCTATGACTTTCCTGACGACGCAACCACTAACACCTAAAGTGATTCTGTCAGACTTCCAGTGTGCGCTGCGCAAGATAGGAAATTACATCATAAGAAGAAAGTGGTACACTCTTCTCAACAACGCATATATCATCAAATGTATCTACTGTTATTTTCATGCGGGGCCATGGCAATGAAAGAGCTGACACTATAGCAGTTTAAGCTATCGTGTATGGAAAAGGTATGACATGAAACCAGGCTGCATTAATTTTAGCAGTCATGGATACAGTACAAAATTATGAAGTGAATTCTGAAAAAAATACAAAGTACATATTCACAGAATTATAGAAATGGGAGTGACCAGGGAATTTGTGAGAAAGTGCGTCCTCACTGGAAATACCAGATAACACTGATCGGGGTTTGATCTTAGATACTTTAAGATGGCTGACGGAATGGAAATCAAAGCATTTATGGAATGTCCCTTGTGCAGTGTTGATGATTCCTATTCAAGAATCACGTGTCAAGAATCAATAAATATATTGCATGTCAAAATGAACACACAATAACACTTGTAGATTACAAAGATAAATACATAAAAACATCGCTGTTGATTTTATTGAACAGAAAAAACAACATGTAATATAAATTTACAAAAATATAAGTGTTTATTTTTGATGAAAACCACAATAATCTTAGAGTTATCTGTACATATGATATCATCTGCTTTGAGGTATTTTTCCCGTTGTCATCATTAGCAACCGTACGAATAGATATATACAGTTCATAATAGTCTAAACAATTAGCTATAAAAACGCAAAAGAAGAAGACGAAGCACTAAAACGTAATAATTATCAATTATTGTTATTATTGTTAACAAATACCTAATAACAAATGGTTTATTTTTGTTGTTGTTGAGAGGTAGATGTTCATTTATTACTAACAGATGACATCCTGGTTATTTTATATTAAATCATCGTTAGGATATATCAAGGCAAGTGCCTAGTTTAAATTCACAGTTGGCTGACAGCAGCAATGGCAGCACTCAAGACAAAATGTGCAGTCGCCGGAGCGACGGATGACGTGCTCTGTGGTCAACATCTGTTCTGTTAGAGATAGGCTCAGGTTTTCATCGAACATAACTGACTGCGGCAGTGAGCTTATAGGGATAAATGTTCCAGTGTTGGGTAACAACCCTAAACAGGAAGCAGGTGGCTGGAGTAACACCGGGCAAATGTCAAGATAAACAAAAATAGGTAGATGTGTTACCAAAATAAAACATAACACAACCTAACAACGAGATACAGGGACAGACGACGTTTCGACTATTAAGCCTTCATCAGGACAAACGAAAGACAACGATACAACGAATCTTACCTGGAAACAAACGTGGTTGATAGGGAGGAAAGAGGAGGAGAGATAGTGAATGGATAGTAGAGGAAGTAAATAAGGAGCGGCATATTGGGGAGGAAGAGAGTATGGGGAGAAGAAGTGAGGAGAGAAAGTGCACGGAAGGAGGTGAGGAGCGAAAATGGATAAGGTGTGGTAGTAAGTAAAATAGATAAGGTTACATTAAGATACTTACCTCAAAAGTGGCAAAACGCAATGAGTATAACGAATAGATAGCAGAGGAAGCAGAGATGGAGCAGCCTAGCAGGGAGGAGGAGGGTATGGGAAGAAGTGAGGAGGGGAAAGTGCACAGAATGAGATGAGGAGTGAAAATAGTTAAGGTGTAATAGCAAGTAAACTAAGATAAATGGGGATAAATTCAGATACTTACCTGAAATGGCAACAGGCAATGAGTATTAGCATACAGTCGTCATGGAAACGCAAAAGAGGATGGTAGGAGAGATCAGATGAGGGAGAGAGAGATGGAGATGAAGAATAAAGAAGAGAAAAAAGGGAGAAAAGAAAGAAACGACCGAGCAGATATAGGCAGTGGAGAGAGACTATAAGTAGGAGTAGATAATAGTGGGAAGAAAATACAGTGATAATACAATGATGTATGTAAGTGAGAGTAAAATATAAAATATAGGTGATAATATATAAAAAAGAACTTATCTGAAACGTTGAGAACTGGCTAGCTTGAAACCAACAGTCACACTGGTGGGTCAGGGTCAATGGACAATGAAAGCTAGTAAGGCAAGTAGCATCAATAAAATACCAACATGCCAGATTGTCACACCACAGGAAGCAAGAGGACTCCAGAGATGGCAGCAGGGAAGATTGATCGATAAGTATAACGGTCCAGTATTATGACGAGAGACCGACTGAAATAATAGGCAGGGCCGTAGAGAGAAACCCGAGGCGGGTAAAAGTTAAAGCCGTGACTCCCACAAATAGTCAGAGGAGAAGAACAAGAAAAGAGAGAAGAAGAAGAGAAAAAAAGAGAAAGAAAAAAAGGGAGGAAAAAAAGAAAAAAGAAAAAAGAAGAAGAAAGAAGAAAGAAGAAAGAAGAAAGAAGAAAGAAGAAGAAGAAAACGGTGGATGGACGTGGGCCCCGAGCCGGAAATACGCCACGCAAGGACGGGATGTGGAAGTAGGAAGGAGCCCACCAGACACAGCAAGGTGGGGTGGGGGACTAACACGGGGAGGCGCGTCGTGCAAAGGTATCAGGCTGATAAAGAAAGAAGGTGCAGAAGAGAAGGGTACCAGAGTAGGAGAGAAAAGGGGAAAGTAGGCAATGTCAGATGGAGGCAGACCCAGAACTACAGCCAAAGCATGTGAGGTGGTGGGGGGTCGTATGTGACCAAGTAAGGGTCATCAGTCCATAATGTCGTTGTAATTGGAGGTCGGTGTAACAGAGGTTCCGATAAAATAGATATTAGGAAGATGGACCAAGGTCACAACCGCAACGACAAGTACCTTTTAGGCCCCGTGTTCGGAAGTGAGACCCGTCGCATCAACCGAATATGATAAGAGGATGGACTAGCCGCACGTCACAATCCCTATGTGGGTATTGCCCGCACTGTACACTAGCCCATCTATGGGAACAACGATCAACGGACAGAACCTCGAGCCACCGATACACGATCCCTTAGTCCAGGCCATGTACCGTGGTGAGAAACATGTCAGATGAAACGATGTTCGTAGTTGAGTGAGACCAACCGTACATTTGGTCTCACTCAACTACGAACATCGTTTCATCTGACATGTTTCTCACCACGGTACATGGCCTGGACTAAGGGATCGTGTATCGGTGGCTCGAGGTTCTGTCCGTTGATCGTTGTTCCCATAGATGGGCTAGTGTACAGTGCGGGCAATACCCACATAGGGATTGTGACGTGCGGCTAGTCCATCCTCTTATCATATTCGGTTGATGCGACGGGTCTCACTTCCGAACACGGGGACTAAAAGGTACTTGTCGTTGCGGTTGTGACCTTGGTCCATCTTCCTAATATCTATTTTATCGGAACCTCTGTTACACCGACCTCCAATTACAACGACATTATGGACTGATGACCCTTACTTGGTCACATACGACCCCCCACCACCTCACATGCTTTGGCTGTAGTTCTGGGTCTGCCTCCATCTGACATTGCCTACTTTCCCCTTTTCTCTCCTACTCTGGTACCCTTCTCTTCTGCACCTTCTTTCTTTATCAGCCTGATACCTTTGCACGACGCGCCTCCCCGTGTTAGTCCCCCACCCCACCTTGCTGTGTCTGGTGGGCTCCTTCCTACTTCCACATCCCGTCCTTGCGTGGCGTATTTCCGGCTCGGGGCCCACGTCCATCCACCGTTTTCTTCTTCTTCTTTCTTCTTTCTTCTTTCTTCTTTCTTCTTTCTTCTTCTTTTTTCTTTTTTCTTTTTTTCCTCCCTTTTTTTCTTTCTCTTTTTTTCTCTTCTTCTTCTCTCTTTTCTTGTTCTTCTCCTCTGACTATTTGTGGGAGTCACGGCTTTAACTTTTACCCGCCTCGGGTTTCTCTCTACGGCCCTGCCTATTATTTCAGTCGGTCTCTCGTCATAATACTGGACCGTTATACTTATCGATCAATCTTCCCTGCTGCCATCTCTGGAGTCCTCTTGCTTCCTGTGGTGTGACAATCTGGCATGTTGGTATTTTATTGATGCTACTTGCCTTACTAGCTTTCATTGTCCATTGACCCTGACCCACCAGTGTGACTGTTGGTTTCAAGCTAGCCAGTTCTCAACGTTTCAGATAAGTTCTTTTTTATATATTATCACCTATATTTTATATTTTACTCTCACTTACATACATCATTGTATTATCACTGTATTTTCTTCCCACTATTATCTACTCCTACTTATAGTCTCTCTCCACTGCCTATATCTGCTCGGTCGTTTCTTTCTTTTCTCCCTTTTTTCTCTTCTTTATTCTTCATCTCCATCTCTCTCTCCCTCATCTGATCTCTCCTACCATCCTCTTTTGCGTTTCCATGACGACTGTATGCTAATACTCATTGCCTGTTGCCATTTCAGGTAAGTATCTGAATTTATCCCCATTTATCTTAGTTTACTTGCTATTACACCTTAACTATTTTCACTCCTCATCTCATTCTGTGCACTTTCCCCTCCTCACTTCTTCCCATACCCTCCTCCTCCCTGCTAGGCTGCTCCATCTCTGCTTCCTCTGCTATCTATTCGTTATACTCATTGCGTTTTGCCACTTTTGAGGTAAGTATCTTAATGTAACCTTATCTATTTTACTTACTACCACACCTTATCCATTTTCGCTCCTCACCTCCTTCCGTGCACTTTCTCTCCTCACTTCTTCTCCCCATACTCTCTTCCTCCCCAGTGAGCTTATACACGTTTGGTTGGCTGACGGAACGGCAAGCAGAGCATTTATGGGAATGTCCCCGGTGTCGTGACGCTTGTTCCTGAATAAGAAACAAGATCACTTCCTCCCCATTGATCATAGTGCCTCTTCAACATGACCTGTGTACCAATAGACAAGTTTCAGATTTTGTTCAGCTGCTCAAATTCCTACTATGAACTAATATATAATACTGTCTATATGAAATCCATCTGCAAATTTGAGCAGACCACAGTTAGAACATGTTATCCATTTTAAAATAATTATCAAAGAAGAGAAATGAGTGTACACCGTTCTGTAATGTGTCAATAATACTCACGTGGAAGACATGTTATCAAATTCTACTGAATGACGACTGACACATTATCACTGTCGGATGTTTACGTGAAATAATATACACAATAAAATACAGAATATAATACACATGACAATACGCATAACATAATCGACGTTTGGAACCAAAAGGCCTTTGTCAAGCTACGCACATGACATAAAAAGACGACGAGTAAAAATGACACCACAACAAACGTGCCCGAGTGAAATATGAATGTGAGATACCGGAAGGATAAGAGCAAGAATTACAGAAAGACGATAAAATAGCTGGAACCGAAACGAACAAAAAGATGACGTAAATGACAGCACACAATGAATACAGACACAGACCACTCCGACCGAGAACTAGGCAAAAGAGTGGTCGGAATGAGTCGAATTGTTTTGAGGGTACCCAACTAAAAACTTATACGATTTTCTAGGGAGTACCTAGATCTATTGTCGGTGGTGCCGGATCGGATGACAGTGACCTAAGTATCAAGGGCACCACGGTTGCCATTGAAGTGATTGGTCACAGGAGTAAGTGTTCTGTGTTTAATGGCATGAATGTGATTACAGAAGCGGTCGTTCAATCTTAAACCAGTGTCACAGATATATTGCTTGCCCAGTGCCGACTTACCTATAGGCTAAACAGCTTATACCTTAGGGCCCCCACTTTCTTGCCCCCCCCCCCCATTTTTTATTTCACTATCTATATATTCTTAATCGTTAAAGGGCCCCACATTTCAAATAGCTGAGGGCCCCATATCTGAAATAGTTTATGGCCATATCAAGTATAAATCCGGCCCTGTGCTTGCCACAGTGTTTACATATGATCACGTAAATTACATTACGGGATTAACATGTAAAAGCTTCATCGATGGAGAAAAAAAATCCTTTTATTTATTGTCTGTAATAATGTGTCTATATTCTTTAAAACATCATATAACTCGTAAGGTTGAACTTAGTGACATATTGTGAGTTCGGTAAGATACGATATCATATTAGGAGCATACATTCGGCTGATAATTCCTTCCATTGCATTTTCCAGTTTCTAGAAAGAATATAGTAGTTTTAACATGTCCCTTTCACTATTAAAAATTATTTCATTATGCACATTTTCACTTAATCTCGTCACGTACTGTATGATCTTGACACCATAAAAATGCGTTATAATTACTTCTATTTACTGCGCAAAACTGACATTCAACAGGTAAATCAAGGAATAGGGTTATGAAGTTTTCCTAATCGCTACAGACATAATAATAATACTCACAAATCGACGTTTCGAGCAAAAGGTATTATGTAGAACATTTTTTAAATTAAATTAAAACATAAACAGAAAACGGACAGTAAGGATATTCTATACACGTAAATTCAAGTAGGAAGCATGAGGATGAATGAAAATAATTATTACAGCTGACCGGACGTGAACCAGGTCTGTTCTACCGGCATCGAATCGCCTTGAGACTCAAGTAAACATGTTTTCTGTACTTGACCACAACGGCCGTTGACTAGAACGGACCTGGTTCAATTCCAGTAAGGATATGAACATTCACATTCACATTCACATTCACATTCACATTATCATGTGTAATGTAGATTGATCGGATGATGTAAAACATCACCGGGCAAGGAATATACAAAAATGATTACATACACGTGACACGAAACATACAGAAACTATGAACAACTAGAATCATTCATTGATGCCGTCGATTTAAGAGTGTCATACTGGTAAATGTAGCGGTTCTCACGAGCAAGACAGGTCCGATCGACAGAGAAGCACGACTAAATGGTCGTAATCTGAATGTTTTTGGTGCCCTGATGACTCGTGCCATTGCAGTGGGTGCTATAGGATAACTCAAATGGTTTTGATATGCTATACAGATGTTTATAGAATCGGTCTGCGAGTCTCCTTCCAGTTTCACCTATATATGCCATGACACAACGTTTGCATATGATAGCATAGATGGCGTTGCAGGGTACACATGTGAAGCTCTACTGAATGGTGAAGGTGACTTTAAGGAATGTGACAGACCGGGTGTCAGTGACAGAGACATCAATCAATTAACCAATCAAATGCCATGTCGAATGGCGTAGGCGATCATGTTTCTTCACGACTCTCTGTCTCTTGTGTTGTCAATAAGCTCGGTTGATGAGCTTCTACCATGACACAATACAAGTCCATCTAGTAACTTTTCTCTTTGTCTTCCCCTATCTCTTCTCCTCTTGATCTTTCCAGTGGTTATTAAGTGTTCAAGCTGTGTTCTTCTCAGCACATGCCCTAGAAACCTGGGCTGTCTGCCTCTAATGTGTGATATGATTGATCTTTTTACGCCAGCATCAATGAGAACCTCTGCATTAGTTTTCTTGGCTGTCCATGGTATTTTCATCATTCTTCTCAGAAACCACATTTCTGTAGCCTATAATTCGCTATGAATTTTTTACAGTCCATGCTTCACATTCATAAAAAAGAATTGGTTCGATATAACAACTCAGTACTCAAATTCGGATCTGCAATGCTATTCTTCCATTGCACAAAATGGTTTTCATTTTTTGGAATGCTGATTTGGCTTTTGCTGTTCGGCTCTTTATCTCACTTGAGCATCTACCTTCTTTTGTTAACACGGTACCAAGATATTTCACTTTTTCAACTTGTGCTAATTTTTTGTCATTAATTATTATGTTGCATCTTGGTGGTGTATGTCTCTTTGATACAACTATTATTTCAGTTTTCTTCTTATTTAAACTGAGGCCTTTGTTTTCACTTTCTTTCACTACTTTATCTAGTAGGGCTTGTAGTTCCTGTTCGCTTCCTGCGATCAGTACTGTGTCATCAGCATATCTCAAGTTATTTGTATTGTATCATCCCACTTTTATTCCATGCATATCTTCTATATTTTGCATAATGTATTCTGTATACAGGGAGAAAAGGTCCTATGACATTATACAACCTTGTCTGACACCCTGATATCTTTTGAAATCCACTTATAGTGTTGTTAACTCTCATCGCAGCCGTTTGTTTCCAATACATATTTCTTACTATTATTAGATCTTTACCATCAACGTTAAGATTTTATAGCAGTTTTATAATCTCTGAATGCTTCACTTTGTCAAATGCTTTGCTGTAATTTATGAAGCACAAATAAATGTCTTGTATTTCTATGGTTCTCTCCATTAATGTTCTTACTATTTATAGGGCATTTCTTGTTCCTTTTCCTTCTACGAATCCGCATTGTTCGTCTGCTATCTCTGGTTTTATTTTTCCTCTAACACTCCTCATTATTATGCGCAGTAGAATCTTGGTCATCTGACTCATAAGACTGATTGTTCTGTGGTCTTCGCAATCTACTGCACCAGGTTTCTTTGGTAGGGCAATGAAAATTGATTGTAGCAAATCCGATGGAATATAGCCCCTGTTGTAGATGTTATTTAACATTTTGGTGATAATTGCTATGCCATAATCTCCAAGGGCTTCTAATTCTTATTTTGTAATCTTTTCCGGACCCGATGGTTTGTTGTTTTTTAAATGTTGTATAGCTTCATCTACTTCTTCTTTCAATATACTTGGACCTTCATTGCTATAATTTAAGTTGTATCATTTCTGTTTTCTTCGTACAATTCCTTAATATATTCTTCCCATTTATGCATGATTTCATTTTCTCCTATTAGTATGTGCCCCTGCTTAGAATTCAGACACCCAGTCCTGTGAGCCTGCCCTCTGCCTGTTAATTCCTCTATTTGTAAATGTATATCACTTGTATTCCCATGATAATATTTTTCTATTTCACTACACTTTGCGTTTAACTAATCCTCTTTAGACTTGTTGCATTTATGTTTAATTAGACATAGACATAGACGTAACATTTGCTGCGTTTGCAGATGATGGTTCCAAAATGATTAGGAACGTACGGCTGGAGGTTAGTAAATTTGTTAGTTAGTCATCGGATGAACATCACTGCAAACTGGACACGTCCATAGTTGCTCCGATCTCGACATGAGTGTACTTGACTTTATTTCACTAGATCTGAGGTTTTTGACCATCGTCTGGGATGGTGGAATTTCTTTTTGGGTCAAATTTGACGTAATCTGGTTTATTCTTGGGAATGGGAGAAGAGTTGGGGGGGGGGATACGTATTCATTTTGCTAACAGATGGATGATCTGGAGTTATTTCTAAATTATCAGTTGTAACACTGTTGACTGGAAATCGACTGACTTGTGTCACGTTTTGCTCAGTAGCAAGAGCACCATTCCTCAAAGCTCGACATCACATAGGTTGGGTACGCTATTTACCTGTGTTCATAGATAAACAACAAAAATATAGTTATTAAAGAACAGAAATACCAAGTGAACTCAAATCCGGATCTAGTTATCGAGCCGACTACTGTTGGAATGATAAATCATGTTTTAAATGTATTGACCTATCTTCTATTAGATATGTAAATAAAAATCTACAAAATGTCTTGTTTGGATATTCCACGTGAAAAACTGAATAACATACTAAATGCTAACCAAATGATAATTTATACGAATGCACCCACAGTTATTTTCATTACGTCGTACTAAAAGATGTATGATAGGGATATGCTAATGTTAATTAGTATGGCGGATATTATGTCCGTGTCAGAACAATTTATTTTCTAGAACCTGTATTTCAAATACAATTAAACAACGTAGGTTGATGGTAATACAATAGAACTACGTACTCGTGTGTCACATAAGTTGTTATTGCAAACGCTTCAGTGTCAACAGAAGCCACTCTTACGACTACATAGTCATGGATCAGTTTATTTATTTAATGCGGTGGACCGCTATTTTATTTGAAAGACATGGGCCAATTAATGAACAATACAAACATGCCACGGACAAATAAATAATATGTTATATTAGTTGTTCTGAGATAATCATGATACACTTCTCTATAGTCGGTGTACATTATCATACACTTCTAGTCTCATTCAGATAATATTGTAATCGTCTTTGCGGCTTTATCTTGAATCATATACCTTGTGAATCAAGATGTCGGTGCTTACTTCATTAGTAGTTTTGATGTCTGTGTTAAACATCGTCTCCTTGTCCAGTATCAACAACAACAGTGTAAGACAGTGGTGGGCAAACGTTTTGTGCAGAGGGCCACATTGAAAATTGTAAAGCTATTGGTGGGCCACATATAATATGTATATGTTTGTTAAATATTCTCGGTAAGTAATCAATTAAATATTTTTATTGTAAAGAAAGATAGTTTTACATAATGTAGATAACTTCTGAAATAAATTACATTTCTAACAGACTTACACTATAACAGTATATTTTCCAATATGGATAAAAGGTTTTGCAAATATTTTAACAATATTTGAAAAATATTATGCTGCATATTGTTACAATATCGATAATATAAAGTCGAATTAAAATTCCCATGGATTTCTGCGTAATATTGATGGAAAAACATCATTTGTGGCCAATTTTCGTTTATTTAAAATGTGTTTGAGGGTCGCAAAATATCCAATGGCGGGCCGGATGCGGCCCGCGGGTCGTAGTTTTCCCAACCCTGGTGTAAGATATTAAATGCAAATATTTATTTATACATTTTACTGCCTAATTATTCTACTAAATCTTATGATGCCTAAAATGTAATGTTTGATTCATTCCCAGCAGTCATGGACCATAGACTTACTGTGAAAACGAGAACTCACGAAGAAATCTCATAAATAAATATTTAAAAGAAGCGAGATGGTAGATTGCACTGTAATTTTCAACAAGATCGGCTGTCTTCTGCAAGTGTTTCATAAAATAAAACTGCAACACATACGAAGAATGTTATTGGACTAATAGCTGATATCCAGAATGAAATGCGGGAATGAAGAATTATTCGCTCTTAGAAAGTTTGCATGCGATCGGTTAAGCTTATTTATGTTACTTGTCCTTTGAAGAACGCTTTCTTCACTACCACTCTGCAGGTCTCCCTGAATCTGAAATAACTTTTCTTCTACTTCCAGTATCATATTTAAAAGGTCATCAATATCTTACACGAATCTAAAACTGTCATACTCTCTTTCGTGAAATATTTTCCTCCACAAGCAATAGTTCGTATCATTCGTGTCGTTTTATATTTCTCATAATATGTGCGCTTAGGTTTATTATTATTGTCAGAAGCACCTCTTCTTTTCTGTTCATGTCTTTGTGGTATTCTTATGTATTTTCTGTAGATATCATTTCTTATGTCTTCTCTGTAGATGCCATTTCCTATGTCTTCCCTGTACGCATAGTGTGCGTCTGTGGGTCTCACCTATAGACATACCAACATGCAACAGAAAACCGTAGTTGATGACATGTCGTTATATTGAGGCTATCTTCTTATGGAAGCTTCATGGCACGTCATCTATACAATTTATTCTTTTTTTATGCTACTTTATTGTTGCAAATTGATTTATGCTTTATATGTTATATGTATGTACCCTCTGTGGTTGGGAGGGAGCCAGAGATGTCATGTGCAGCACTATGGAGGATAAGACTGGCATCACAGTTTTTTCCTATGGCTGAAACTCATCATAAAGGCACAGTGACTCAGGACGTGACAATCCTTTTGACTTGGACATTTGGTTGCATGTCTGGAGCAATAGAGAAGTTCAGCATAACCAGTATTCAATCGGTGGTAGGGAATGAGCACAGCGAACCCTATCCTGGCTGCAGTGGCTCAGGGCAGTGCATAGGTTGAATACGTTTCTGGTGGTGTGATAGTTAATCTCTGGCCCATGGTGGGACGAAAATCCATAGACTCCCCAGCAATATAATGCCAGTAAAATGGCATTGGGTCAAAGAGCGTGAGCTCACGGACCACTGGATCATTAACCAACTATCAACCAACCATGTCTTCTCTGTAGCATCTCATCTCAAATACTGCTAATATGTTTTTTTCCTTCGAGGATACCATTGCATATGTCTCAAATACGTATGTCACGAAGAAGTGTCACCCATTTCAGTTAACTGTGAAGATTTTGCCAAGGACATACTTAGCTGATTGCAAGATCCAAATTCTGATTTTAGCATACAGATCACAGAATCCTGCAGCTCATCGATATATAAATTAAGTACTTGATTCGGTTTTATGTCATTTCTGAACTTATCAATGGATTCTTTGATTTAGTCGTCATAACATCTTTCTGAACTGAGCGTTCCAAATTCCCAGTTCAGATATGGATAATGACTGCTCATATATATATGGGCCTACTACCAATATGAAATTTAGAAACTGGATGAATTTTTCTAAGTTCTCGCATATAAATGAAATCCGAAGCACACTGTACATTATTTACATTTCATTTCTACAAGCGTTTAAGATCTCGGCCCGTTGCATTCAATTATATCCTTTCAATCTTACAGTGTTGGCTTATACGTATGTTTGTGTGTTTTTTCAGTTCATTTGAATCCAGCTCATCTAGGAATGAATATAAAGCCATCATCAGCACATTTAATCACAACACAGAACACTCATCCAATATTGATCAACGCAATACAACCTGTATACTTACTGAGTCAGCGAGTGTGCATGCGATGTTCTGCGTATACAACTGCAATGCAATTCTTGTCACATCTTCCTCAATTACACTTCTTCTCATACACTGAGCCTTAATAGCCCCGTGACGCAGAATGATCGACTAATATGATAGAGCACAAGCAAACAGTAAATAGTCAATAGTAGCATCAGTGGGAAGTAACATTAAGAATAACAAGTTTGAAAATATGCTACAATGAGGAAAAATATCCTAAATAAGTGTACACTTCATAAATGTAAATGATATGAACACTAATAATTATTACGTTCCGACAGCATACATTTTGTCATGACACACTAAGTACAACTAAAATGCAAGAGAAATGTAAGGAGCTCACCAAACATGCAGTACAAGTATTCATATGGACAACATGATCTAGTATAAATACCAATGCCATGTTCAGTATATATTTTCGATGGAAAATACTGTAATGTATTTCATTTAATTACTGCATGTTTTCCAACATGTACAGGAAGGATTTTGATTGTACCTCCAAAAGAAAAAGCCATGTCCTAACCGTTTGTTGAATCCGGGACTTCAAGGATCTGAGAACGGCGTTCTAACCACACAGTCATGCTCTCCACCTAATGTAATGTGAATTACATACTAGAAATATGAGGTTACAATTTCTGTCCAGCTTTCTTGCTGCAATGAACTGTTCTAGATAAATGAGTCAAATAGTCATGGTCATAAGCGACAAAAATGGCTAGATACAAAATGCAGTGAAATAGAGATGTCAATACACCACGAGACAAAAGTAATGCATAAGGAGATAAGGCAGATCACAAATAATCAAAATCTGATAAATGGGGTGGCTGCATTAAAGAGTAAAACTGAAAAGTAGTATTTGATAAAACAAAAGTATTTACAAAAAGGGCCGATTATGTGACAGAACTGTTTGACGACCAACGGAACAACAAATCTACAATACACAACAATGATGGACCATCAATACTGAAAGCAGAATTAGAAAATGCGCATTAAAATGTGGAATCGCCGCAGTCTCCGACAATATAAAAGCAGGCACAATAAAATATGTAAATGAATTTAGTGTAGATATTATCACAAAATTTTGAAAAAAAAAAATGAAATAGGCCACATACCTAAAGAAATAATGACATCAATATTCATACCAGTACCGAAGAAGCCAGGGAAGTGGACTGTATATAATGTAGAATAATAACATTAATGAGTCATAAAACTAAAATGCTTCTCAAGATAATACATGAAACAATTAACAACAAGAAAGACAAGGAGGTCGGTGAAGAAAAATTCGTTTTTTGAAGAACAGATGAACCAGAGAAGCTATACTTAGTATCCGGCTAGTGATAGATCAATATATAGAAGTCCAAAAAAGTATCTATATTTACTTCATAGACTTCAACAATGCCTTTGACGGAGTGAAGCATGAAAAATTAATCAAACGTCTTCAAGAGATAGACATAGATGGAAAAGACATCAGACTGATTAGACATATATATATATTGGGAAAAGACTGTATCAATAAGGAGTGAAAACAGCTACTCACCATACATAGAAATAAGAAGAGGTGTAAGACAAGGATGAATTTTATAATCCACTCTATTTAAAATCTACACCGATAATATCCTTAACAATATAGAATAAATGTCAGGACTCAATACCAATGGGAAAATAATAAACAACCTGAGATATGCAGATGCCACTGTTCTTTTAGCAGAAAGTGAACATGAACTGCAAAAACTAATAGTTAAAGTCCATAAATCAAGTAAAGAATATGGACTGGATTTAAAAACACAAAAAACTATTATAATCAGCAAAGTCACAGAAGAACAAGCGCTAAACATAAACATACAGGGAGAGAAATTACAACAAGTAAAACATTATAAATATCTTGGACACATAGTCACAAAAGACGATAGATGTGAAACAAGTTAAAAAGAGAATAGGAATGGTTAAAATACCTTCAATGACATAAGAAAAAATTGAACATCTAAAAAAATTACAAACAAGTTCAAATGAAAATTATAAAATTCTACATCTATTCTATACTAATGTATGTTTCAGAAACATGGACACTAAACAAACAATTAGAGGACAGAATTGATGCCTTTGAGATGTGGGTATATAGAAGAATAGGGAGAACACCAAAGAAAGAGAATAAAACAAATTAAGAAGTCATAAAAACACTTACTATGAAGAAAGAATTACTAACAGAAATAAAGATCAGGTAAATAAAATATGTTGGATACATTAAAAGACATGACATTTTATTGAAGACCTTACTTGAGGGTAAAGTCAAAGGAAAGAAAGCAAGAGGTAGGAAGAGATATAAGTGGGACAGTAGCATCACAAGATATACAAGTTACAGTCTAGCACATGCACCACCAAAACAGGAGACATTAAATAATGTTGGTCTGTTGCAGCAACCTTCGTTGAGTTGATGACACTCGATGATTATGATAGCACTGTTTTCTTTCAAATAGTTGATGAGCACTTATTTTTTTTCTAAAGTGACCAATATGGCATGACAAATCATTGGATGACCAGATGTATATCCACAATTGGTATTTTTAAAGTAGATCTGGGATTTTTGGACATCGTCTGGGATGATGGTATTTTTGTGTGTCTAACTATGCATTTTTTGTTTAAAATGCCTAATGATTTTTTTTCAAAAGATTGATAAATTGTTCCCACACTTAAGGATTTTCAATACTGGTCACCAACATGTCATGGAAACGTGTAATTCTGTAACGAAAATGGGTAAATGACTCTTTTTTTGCATACTTGATTCTCTTCCTAGGGCTCTTTATTTATATAGAATATATTGATGTTTAAAATCTGGAGTTATTTGAGGGTCTTTTCCAGGGAGATCTATGGTTATTTCTAAATCGTCAGTGGTAACATTGTTGACTGGAAACCGACTGATTATGCTGCCGCCTTCACTTTAACTCTGTAGCAAGAGTAACATTCCTCGATATTTGATGATCATAAGTCGCATTTCTCTATTTCCTTGTGGTTGATTGATAAGTATGAACATATTTATTCCAAATCACGAACAACAAGTGAACGGAAAACGAATCTGGTAATAGAACTGACCACTGCTGGAATACTAAAATACTGTGCTCTATAATTACAATAATAATTATTCATCGGAATAGACAAATAGTGTATAATTGATAACAATTTGATGACCAAATTTTCCCGTGTTCTAAATGATGTGACATGTCTTCCATTTGTTGTTTAAAATACGAATCGACACAATTTCTTGGTTTAGTCTTCCACGTCAAGAAGGTGTAACATAATAATCAAATTATAATATATGCGAATGTGCCCACATTTATTTTTATTACATCGTGGTGGAAGATGTACTATATGGATATGCTAATGTTAATCTAGCCACGAATACAGTGTTCCTGTCAGAATTATTAATTTTCTAGACCCTGTATTTAAAATACAATTAATCAACTTAAATTTGTGATAATACAATAGGCCTGCGTATTCGTATGCCGCATAAGTTGTTATTGCAAACACTTCAGTGTCAACACATGCCACTCTTGTGTATACAGAAACATAGATTATGTTATTTATTCCATGCGGTTGGCTATGCTATTTAAAGATTTGGCGGTCAATTACTAGAGAAAACAAACATGCCACGAACTACCAACAGAGAAATACTAAGGAATGTATATAAGGTCTCCAGAGATAACCATGATACACATTTCTATATAGTCGGTGTACATTAGCGTACACTTCTAGGAAGATAATATTGTTAATTATTTGTGCAGCTTTATCTTGAAGTATACAGCTCGTGATTCAAGATGTCAGTGTTCCCTACACTGGTAGTTTTGATGTCAATGCTGACCATCGTCTCCTTGTCCAAGATCAACAGCAACAGTGTAAGGTTTTCTTTTATTTATTCTTTTCTCATTCGCCTGAAGCATGGTTATATCCGAAGTCTTGTCTCTTCTATAAATTTGACTGTTTTGTAACTCGCACATAGATTGGTCTGTAGAGCTGTTTTCCACTGATGTTTCTCAGTGTCAGTGTATTTGTCTCCACATTTCACATTCTGGCATTCCCGACGAATATTTTCTGTTGTCTTAGGTTGAAGCTGCTTTGAATCTGGCTATGTAGCCTGGGTCATCAACATTTACAATCATGTGCTTTGTCAATGACGATAACAGTGGCAACACATAACTACACGACACATACTGTTGGCCATCAAGTAGGACCGTTGCCTGACAGAACAAGTCTAAAACGTCGGCGTATTTTGAAATCTTTTACCAATCACTATCTATAGTCCGTTCAGAATCGTTTGCCGAGATGTTAAATTATTTTGATCAAAAACGTATTGTTCATTTGGATTGATCATTTGAAGTTAGGTTTAGAATAATAATGTCGCTATAGAAATATTTTTTTATCAAAGAAATGTGATCCAGTATCAAAGATACCTTTTTTAACCTATATTAAAAAAAAGTTAATCTAAATTATAAACAACCGCTGGATTATGTAGATGCTTACATCTCACATCTGATTATTAAATATAAAGGCATGACCCTCACGGTAGAATGTGCACCGTTCTAAAAGTAGTTGTTTCCACTGTACATTTGTATAAAGCAATGTTACATATGGAAATTCCCGTTTAGCACCAAATATTATTTTTCCTGAACTTAGAATTATGTGAAATCAAAAACGGATATTGACTCGATTTCAAGTCACAAGTCAGAGGCACGTCTCAATATTTACAGAATGTAGGCGGCACTAAGCATATTACCTTCTGCAAGTCTATGTGAGAATGAATCTGAAAGCGAAATATTTTACTGAGCATAACATTGCTATAAAGATTTATCAATACTTCTGCAGAGAGCGTAAAAAGGGACATCTTTATTGTTCTTTATCAAATCCTGAGAAGAGAACAATGCATATTTTAGGTTTGTGTAAACGTTCATTTGATCGAATAGTGGAAGCAAGCGGATATTTATTGCCAACAAATTCACGAAAGCAAGGAAGGAAAGAAAAGATAGACAGTTTCGATAAGGACCTAGTAAAAAGAGAAATATGTAGAATGTTTGATAAAAACGAAGAAGTGACACTTAGAAAGTTGAAGATTTGGCTGAAAACTAATAACGACATTGAAATATCAAAAACTTTATTATGGAAAACTGTAAGAAATGCAGGCTTCACCTTTAGAAAGTATGCTGGTGGAAAAAACATTATTTGTGAAAAGCCACATCTGGTAGCTCTTAGAAGCAAGTATTTACGTGAAGTGAAGGGAATGCGCGAGAATGGTTATGATATTGTGTATTTAGATGAAACTTGGATCAACGCTCATCATACAAATGAAAAGGAATGGCAGTTAGCAGATGGAAGTATTAAAAGATCAGTACCAAGTAGTAAAGGGCAACGTTTGATAGTTGCACATGCAGGTAGCAGACATAATGGGTTGTTGCAGAATGCTCATCTAATTTTCATTTCAAAATCCATTGACAATAGAGACTACCACTCCGAAATGAATGGGCACATATTCGAAGACTGGATCGAAAAAAGTATTCTTCCAATATTAGATAGACCTTCTTGTCTGATAATGGACAATGCTTCATACCATAACGTAGTGAACGTAGAAGATAGAATCCCAACATCATCAAGTACAAAAGATGCAATCAAAACGTGGCTCATAAAAGAACACATACCATTTACCGACAGGTACTTGAAACCCGAATTGCTTAACCTTGTAAAACAGACACAACGAACAAAGATATTTAAAATAGACAAGTTAATTGAAGAACATGGTCATAGATGTTTGAGACTACCTCCATATCATGCACACTTAAATCCTATAGAGCTAATTTGGGCAAAAGTTAAAGGACACGTAGCATCTACAAATACAACTTTCAAATTATGTGATATTGAGACTCTTACAAATCAGGCTCTATCAAATATACATAAAGACTACTGGGTGAAATGTGAGGATCATGTGTTACGCCAAGAAGAGGAATATTGGAAAAAGGAAGGTTTGTTGTTTGTTCAGCCGAAAACAGTAATCGACCTATTTGACTCGTCTGATTATGAATGATCATTACTCTGATTAAGTCTACACTAAAAAAAGTTTGATTTGCAAAATTTACAAGTTGATTTGTAAAACATTTCATTGCTCAATACCACCCAAGCAATTCAAAAAAATGTTATAAGCAAACCATCAACCATTACTTATAAAAATTAGCCCGCTTGATTCAATACAGAAGTTCAGATATCTTGGATCAACTATTACAGACAAAATTTCCTTACATGAAGAAATATATGTACTTATTTCAAAGGCAGCGACAACATTTGTGAAACTCACACCAAGAGCATGGAACAATATCAAATTGACTCTACGAACAAAAGATATATTTTAAATTTTTTTTACACCTGCCACCATGTAAAATTTTGTGGACACGCCTATGGGTCATCATTGCACTAGATTACTGTAAAATATTTTGTTTATGGTCGAAATAATATTTACATGGGCAAACATCAAAAGAATTCGCCGCTTTCAAATAACCGTTACAGCTAGACATCAAGTAACACATATGTTTTCGCGACATGGACATTTTAACAACGTATGCCAAAATTCATGTGAAATCATCAAGAACTTTTTGAATTATAAATCATAACATCTCGGCAAACGATTCTGAACGGACTATAACAGTTTTGTACCTTTATTCTGCTTTTCTTCCTGTGACATGCAGACGGTTATTGCCTCTCTAGCCTGCAGAGGGCTTTACATCACAAAAATACTTTTCCATTTTGTTGGAACATCTTGCTATAGTTTGTGCAATGGTGATTCACTACAACTTTGCAATTCGTTAGTGTTTGCAGCACTATGTTTAAAGTGGCCAATAATTTTTCGACGTTTATCACACAATGGTTCGGTATCTGCGTATACACTGTACGGTAGCACTCAGCGGACAATCATACTGGCTACAAAACTGAATCAGATTAGTCTGTTTAGAAGTAGATGACGATGCCGCTATCAACTTACTAGATGAAGCTGACTTTGCAAACTGAAGTTTCTCAGTTTCTGGTACTGTAGTGGGTGTTTGTTGTGAAGATGATAAGTAATCGATGTGTTAGATCCATGATATGCGAATGGTTTATCGCAATGAATGCAACAAACATTATCAGCATTTTCTATCTTACTGTCAACCGACAACGTAAATCCAAAATGTTCATGTAATCACCATGCTATGGGTTTATATCTAATACCTAGATTACTCTCAGCCGTCATATTATATTGTTTACTGTCGTTATCGCCTTCTGATTTCCAGAACAATTGTAAGTGATGGGCGGATTATTGGAAATCGATTAATTGTCAATTCAAAATGTAATCGTTAAAAAAATTAACGATTAATCGATTAATTAATCGTTAATTGCCGCAGCCCTTATATATATATATATATATATATAATCTATTCCAATATATGAAAGAGAATCGTTGTTTTTTGACAATCAACAGAGTAGGAATAATTATATAGAAGCAGTAAAGATGTGTATATGTAGAAGAACGTGAAGAACACCATGAACAGATACAAAGTATAATGAAGATATCTTGAGAGATGTTAATTAAAAACGAAAAAATACCGACATTCGGTATTTTTCAGAATTGCCACCGTGTTTTATAGAAGCTAAATAATCCGAGATCCCAATACATTTAAAAAATGCTTTTACAAGTAATACGGTAAGATAAAACCTTTCGAGAATGCATTTGTCAGTATAATGTAATTAAATACAATTCTAGCTTCGGACACATTTAATGGGGCACTCAATATTGTAACTAGTTACCAAGTTTCTCACAAAGTACTTCTGATAACTAACAATATGGCATCCGTTATTTAATGTTTATTGTCTATCCCCAGTTGACAATAACTTCCTATATATTTGAATTATTTTGTTTGTTTTACTGATGAATCGTATATTGATATATCTATTGTTGTTGGTGACTTGCTGATTTTCATAACTTCTGTCTTTTGTATGTTGATTTTCATGTTATATTTCTTACAAAATATTGACAGTACATCTATGTGGATTTGCATATTTTCTACGTCATTGCACTATTTAATGTATGTGACACATGGTTTGTATTTGAGTATACACTTGGAAGAAAACCAGAAACAACAATTTACATTTTTAATGGTTATATTCGATAGTAAATAGTATTACATTATTCAAACTTTACAGCACGATTAAAACTGAAGATTTCCCTTTTAAAAATCTCTTTGTTTTTAGCTTACATTTTCAGCCAGAAACACGACAAAAAACTTTTCTATGCCGAAATGGGATCGCGGCCCATTGGTTGGGAACCTCCTCATTAAAACCTCCTTTAGCGAAAAGTTAATAAAGACAAATCAGACAGTAGAATAAGTTGGAGTTTTCAGCAACACCAAATCTTTTCTACCAATGCCTCATAGGAACAGCTGAGCTGTGTATATCTGATAAATAAACGCTTTATTCTTTAGAATGTCATGAAAGAGGGCGTGATATCCTGAAAGAGACCTGGTAAAAGAGCAATTACTCGACTTTAGGATGTTTACACTCGAGACGTTTATTCCATGTGACACGTCTTTTGCAGAACTTTGCTCTTTTTCTTTCGTTAGGTTGGAATGTCCTTAAATGTGAAGGCTCATCTATCCTATTCTATTTTCATGCCTCCTGGCCTGTCGGGGTAATTAAGAAGAACTTAAAATAGTTGAGCTTAGACCATTTCGATAGCAAAGTTTCCGACACCACCGTCCCTGTCTGGATGTCCTCACAGGGTAATCATCATAGCCTATGTCATACTTGAAAATATTTGAAATACGTGGGTTGGTGCGTGACATCCTGATTGTTGTGGTACGTCTCTGGTCTGGTTACCTCAAACGTCTGCATCTCTACCTGCGTGGGAAGAATGCGTTCTTACTCGTATGAGTAAGGAGATGTTTGGAAGCAATTTCACCATGCATAACTACCATTTAACTCATGCATGCAGATTGATTTGGTGCAAGACAAAGCGCAGTCCACTCGATCGTAGGTATTTCTCTTGCACCTCGGAGATGTAATAAACACCTTTCAACCTGGTCATACTACCAGGCACTCGTATGATCTCACATAAAACGTTGTTAAAACATGGTCCAAGAATTTAGTGCTATGATCAGTTTAGTGTTCGAAATGCTCTATGCTATAAGTCTACTATCAGAGCAGACAGTAGCTCTGCAGCTATCATTGTCCCTGATGGGAGATGTTCGAAACTCACGTTAACAACGTTGTCTAGCTGGCATTTCACCCCTGAACGTTGTCCTTCCTGCCACACTATACACTTCTCTTGTCTGGTTGCCGTGCTTCTTCCAGTATCATTTTAAAAAGATTCTTAGTTTCACGTCTCAATCCAAGTCTTGCGTCGATTCCCTTTTGCAATTCTCAATGTTTATTTGGTATTTATTTTGATGCTTATAGTCTTTTCATGCCATTGATCGTACCATTAACCATTCCTTTCTTATTGTGACTAATATTTTACATCTTCCATCACTTGTAATTACATGTTCATGATACAAGTAATGGATGTATGTCTCCGTGTGCTTTTATAATTCCTGTTTCCTTCTCTTTGGTTTTGTTAATTATCACGTGCTTTCATTTCTGAATGTTATATGTCTTTTGTGTTTGGCATACGATCATTAATTTAAAAGTAAAAGAAAGCCAATGAGCATTATCTCTCAGGAATGGTAACTTTTAAAGCGATCATATCATATCAACAGAAGATCATATCACAGCAACAGAAGATCATATCGCAGCAACAGAAGATCATATCACATCAACAGAAGATCATATCACAGTAACAGAAGATCATATCACAGTAACAGAAGATGATATCACAGTAACAGAAGATCATATCACAGCAACAGAAGATCATATCACAGCAACAGAAGATCATATCACAGCAATAGAAGATCATATCACAGCAACAGAAGATCATATCACAGCAACAGAAGATCATATCACAGCAACAGAAGATCATATCACAGCAACAGAAGATCATATCACAGTAACAGAAGATCATATCACATCAACAGAAGATGATATCACAGTAACAGAAGATCATATCACAGCAACAGAAGATCATATCACAGCAACAGAAGATCATATCACAGCAATAGAAGATCATATCACAGCAACAGAAGATCATATCACAGCAACAGAAGATCATATCACAGCAACAGAAGATCATATCACAGTAACAGAAGATCATATCACATCAACAGAAGATGATATCACAGTAACAGAAGATCATATCACAGTAACAGAAGATCATATCACAGCAACAGAAGATCATATCACAGCAACAGAAGATCATATCACAGCAACAGAAGATCATATCACAGCAACAGAAGATCATATCACAGTAACAGAAGATCATATCACAGCAACAGAAGATCATATCACAGTAACAGAAGATCATATCACAGCAACAGAAGATCATATCACAGCAACAGAAGATCATATCACAGCAACAGAAGATCATATCACAGCAACAGAAGATCATATCACAGTAACAGAAGATCATATCACAGCAACAGAAGATTTTCGTTTGCGTCTTCTTCTCTTAACATCAATATCCGTTATCATGTTGTTCCTAACCATCGCACCTCCTGCACGTAGGGTTGTGACTTCAGTAAGCCGGAGTTTCGGCCATGTTTTTCCAAAACTTGCGGTCTATGAAGAGATTGTTCACTGACGACGTAAACATTTCTTTATACATCAGACGTTAGCATTGGTCTACTGAGGCTCACTTGCCTTCAGACAGTTTTCAGAATTGTACATGTTTTGGAATGAGGCAATTTGACATTCTGCGGACGCAACCCAGCCATCGCAAAATATTTCGACCAATCATTTACAAAGCAGATGGTAGATGAGTACCTCTATATTAGTGTGTATTTCTTTCTCTACATTTCATGTTTAAATATTTGCTGAGTTATTTTAGACGAAAGGTTTTAAATCTCTTCTCATGTTTTCTGTAGGTGGTCAATCTTTTGTATCCAGAGTATAACGTTCTCAGGACTCATGATTGATAAATATGTATGCTAATTTCTAGCCAATACTATCTGCATTATTTTCTCTTTTATTTATTATAATTTGTAGCTCCTGTTAACTTTTATCTAAGAGAACAGTGCCATCAGCATATCTCAGAATGTATAGTATTTTCCAACTGATTTTGTGCCCTGGCATTCTTTCTATCTGTTTAAACATCGTTTATGTGTATATGTTAAATATGATGTGTAACAAAACACATTAAAGTCTTTTCTGTTTTTTATTGATGTATTTTATTCAAATTATATATTTCTATTCAGTTCGATATCTTTTCCATCTAAACAATTTCATGGAGACATTTAATAAATGTGTCAAGATGAATTCTTTCGAAGACTTTGATGTAGTCTGTGAATTAAGTGTAGACGCTTTCTTAGACGTGTGTATATTTATCAACTAGTTTGTCAACATTTTTGGTTCTTGGAACCATAACGTGTCATCCCAGAATTATGTAATGTTTATTACTCCACCATATGTATTACATTCATAACTAGCAACTGGTTGCTTTATTCAAAGTTCGTGAGGTTGGTACATCAAAGTACATATAGCTGCCATTCATTAAGTAAACTCTCTTTCTGAGCTGTCGCTCTATTTGCATGTAGTTTGCCAGATGTTTATCATGGGACCACATACTTCCAGCGTAGCACTGCTCACAAGTCGCTGTCTTTCGTTTCACTTGCCTCCAGTTCATCCAAAAATAAATATAAAAGCAACATTTAACATATTTTATCACAACAAAGATATCATCCAACACTAATACATTTACCCAACATAACTATCTTACTAAACTCCTCATTAAGTCACAGAAACATATATATCGTATGATTCTCTGACTTATATATACACATAATACAGCCTTACGTGCAGCCATGACTGTCTTCAATATAAGACGTACTGCCTAATAAGAAATCAATCATTTTAACATATCTAATTTGATTATTCCCGTATGTCTGTCTCTGTCACACAGTATAATCCTCGTAACCAGTGAAAAAGCAGGACATAGTCAAATGAGTCTGTAAAAAAGAATTAATTCCTCTCAGCCAGTAGGTCTTACGTGCAGACGGCCAATAAACATCAATAGTTAAGGTAATCGTGTTGGCAGAAAAAATATATCTCGCTTTTAAGTCTACCCATATACTTGTACAATAACGAAGAGCAGGCACACAATTGTATATTAATATCATTCTCTGATAATTTTCGCTGAAAAATACCGTCACCTCAAAACAAATAGACAAGAATGTCCTTAAAATGTTTTTCATTTAACAATGACTTGAATGATTTTATGAAAGTTTATATGTAAATTGATGCATTATTAAACACACTCTATAACCTCCATATATATATATACAGCGTACATGTATGAGTCGTCATTCCCTTCAAAATCTCTTCACAATAGACAAGGTTCTTTATATCAAAGTTCTTTCTTTCTTTAAAAATTCAATTCCAGCTAAAGTAAAGTTAAAAATCAAGAAATTTCTCAGGAGCAGACAACAGAAGAGAGATGTTTCGGGCCATTGGTGAAAATAATACGGCGACACAACGCATTTCCATACTCTGGACTACATCCTGCTGGAAATCTTGTAGGGCAATTGTCCTGCTACAAGAAAGATCCTGTGGGAGTTTGAAAATGAACGTTGAAGAAGAAGAAGAAACTGAAAAGAAATCAAAAAAACACAAGTGCACGTGATTAACGTTTAATCTAGAAATAAAAATAGAAAAATATTAGAGATATCTGAGGCAACATTTGGTGAAAAATTTGCAGCTCTAAACTTTGAAGACGAAGATGTTAACTCACAGAAGCCATGAAAGAAGTACAATTATAATCAGCAATAGATAGATTAGGGACAAGAAGAATAACGGACAAATCTAGAGTAAGGCGCAAGTCTAAAATATGCGATAAACGAAGGGAAATGACAACAATGTTTAAGAAACAGGCCATACTATAACAGGGCACGAAATCACGAAATCATGCCTTGCAACGAATAATACTGCAGGGAACAGTCGAAGGTGGAAGAAGCAGAGAGGCCCAAGAAAAACATGAACGTACATCGAAAACTGAACTGGTAAAGATTTCTCCTCACTCGTTCCCATCGTTGCAGAAAGAATTCTCTGGAGAATTATGTGTGTGTTCATGCATCCAATGTGGCGTCCTCACGACCCTGACTAGCTATGGGCTTATAGAAAGATTATCTAAACACCTGCAGAATACTCAAATAATCTGCATATAAATACGTTATTTTACAATAGTGTTTCTATACATTCCTTATTGTTTCGTTTGGTTCTGTATCGGAAAAGTACATATAGGGACCTAACGTCAAGGGCGGTCAGATATCTGTTAAATTTCAACCTCAGGATGTTATATATTCCAACAGATCAGAAAGCAATAACGATTTAATGATCATGAATATTGCAAAAATAATGACTATAGACACTTAAGTTATGTATTGAAGGCTACGTTCTAGATATAAGATTTGCTACAAACCTATTTTACTTTTACATCTATTGTACATTCCAGATTCTTGAACCTAGATCGATGGAAACCGCTGATAATATACAGAAAGATCTGAAAGGAAATGGTAAGTGTAGTACACTAGTAGTTGAGAACATAGTGAGTGGGCAAAGACTGCGCTTTATGTTTTATGCCCATCATGTGTACTAAGCAAGACCTTTCTGTTTCTATATGTTGGGTGTTCCTTTAACAGATTCGTCTATCTAACAATGCAAAAATTAACATTATCTCTGTAATTGATTGATATCCCTCCTTCGCAAGCGAAGATGAGCATGGCATGAAACAACCTTTAAATGCGATGAAAATTATATATATATATATATATATATATATATATATATATATATATATATATATATATATATATATATATATATATATATATATATATATATATATATATATGTACAATTAAATTTGGTAAATAACTAACTTAGTTTGTTATTTCGTAGATGCCCGATGAGTCCGATTCGTGCACGGATAATTCTATTGCAGTACATGCAGGAGTGTTGAAGGTTCGGGGTAGGAGAATTTACGAATTTGTCCTTCCGCTTCTTCCGCTTGTGGATTGCCCGCAGTGTTCTTTCTTTTTCAAATTTCGTGATGCCAGCAGTGATCTGAGTGTGCCAGGCTGAGCGATCAAGTGCTGTAGTCTTCCAGGAGCTAGGATCGATGCTGCAGTTCTTGAGAGAGCATTTTAGGTGATCTTATGGATTCTCTGTAATTAGTTAATATCTGAATCGACGCCCCCCTATTGGATTTCTACCTCTTTTAGCAGATGACAAAGGAAATGTATCCTGTTTATATGTGCATTTAGATACCACTTTGAGTAATTGTTGGTAATAGCAAAATAAATAAAATATATTCTATAATATGGAAAAAATAAATATAGATCACAAGCAATTTACCACAAATGTACAACCTACTCAAGAAGTATACACTTTCAATCTTTCAGATACTCGGCTTACGGACAAGATTATTGGTGGCAGTGATGCTGTTTATGGAGACTACCCTTGGCAAGCTCGAGTAGTATTCAATGGAAAACACCATTGTGGAGCTACAATCATTGATGAATATTGGCTACTAAGTGCAGCGCATTGTTTTTCGTAAGTGCTGACATGGATATGGAAGTATTTATGCATTTTAAATTACTGTTTACCAATGACTGCAGACATGATTCAAAAAGCTTTATAATAAGTTTAGATTTATCACCTTCCAGTATGACTTCAATGGCGCAGAATAACAGCTGTGTTTTTCTGCTTGCTGATAAATAAAGTTTCTGAAAGTGTTACCACCGAATACAATTCTACCCATTGAAATGCTACACCTGTATGTAAATATGTTAATATAAGTAAATATAAGTAGGAAGCCAGAGGACAATTAAAAAAATTCTTGAGACTAACGGGAATAGTTCAATAGTTGCTAGGCGATTTGGTGCCGTTGAACGGACTGGTTCAATTCCCGTTAGTCTGAAGAATATGTAAACATGTGTGGTTTGGACATGTAACAAACTACATGTCACGACATGTAACAAACTACAGCGGAATGGATTGGTCTATCCACAGATTTCGAAACGTGTTTGAGAGTAGTAATAACACATAGCAGTGAATGCAGAGAATAGTGTCCCACGACTTTGGTGCAAGAATTGCAGACTTTGGCCAGTGAGAATGCTAAAGACTGAGATGTGATTATATACACTGATTTATCTATGATTCGACATGTTGATAGTGCTTGGATCTTTACAGCTCAGTGTGCAGGTAAAACAGTCAGGAAGGAGAGTGAGGCCTTTGATGTGGCTACGAGTAGCATGACAATGGCGATTATGACGGTGACCAGGGAATTTGTGTGGGTAGGCACATAGAAGGTAACTCGGCAATGCATCTTGAATGATTCTATGAATATTATTAGTAAGGAACACGTGTGTCTCGTTTGCGAACAGTGGATTGAGGCGTTGAGAAAGACGAGATTGAAAGTAGCTACATTTATTTTCATACCGGGGCATGTGCATGTTCGAGGAAATGATAGAGCAGATCAACTGACGTCATGTGCGATTGTGGTACAGGACAATGGGGCAATGTATCGAGTTATTTTGAATTTCATAAGAGATATAGCACGCGAGAGTGAGACTAATGTGGATGATGATTCCTTTTCAATGTCCAGGATTAAGGATCAGGGTTTGAAATGCGGTGTTGCTAAACGTGAACATTTTAGAGGGCGCAGAAGAACGATGGGCAACCATAATAGGACTGGTAGTGTCAGCAGAAGTGTAATGGCGATTATACTCAGGAAGAGATTGGAGGAACTATAGACGTGTCCAGTTTGCAGTGATGATGTCTCCAGTGGCACTCTTACCGCTCTGATATGTTATTGTTATTTTGAGTATTATAATATGATTTCTTCTGCCAAATACTCTTTCATCTGTGTATGGGTACTATCTTCCATCTGTTTAGGGTACTATATTTCATCTGTTTAGGGTATTATATGTCATATGTTTATGCGTACTCTTTTATCTGTGTATGAGTACTATTATTCATCTGTTTATGTGTACTGCCTTTCATCTGTTTCATCATCATGTGACATATTCTTTCCGGAACATGGTCTTCCTTATGGATTCTCTGAACACTGAGATTCATGGCGAATTTCCTGCAACATATAGAGACATGCTTACTAAATCTGATATATCATTGCACCATCATCGTCTTGGGCGTCCTCTTCCCCTGTTACCGTTAACTCTATCTTCGGCTATTAATCTTTCCACTCTTTTATGTATCATTATTTGACCCAAAAAACCCCACAGCTTTCTTGTTAAGATGTTGTTAAGGAGCCTGCCTTCTTCGACGATAATTGAACGTAATACTTCTTGATTTCTCTTTTTAGCCGTCCATTGTGCACGTAAAGTTTTTCTGTAGCATCTCATTTCAATAGCAGCGATTTTCTGTGGTGCTATTTTATTTCATGTCCATGCCTAACAAACGTATATTGCCACTGGAAATACGCATGTTCTGTTCATACATAGTTTGGCAATGCTGCTGGTATCTTGCCAAAAAATTTTCATTTGGACATGTTTCAATGTGGTCATTGCAATTCTTCTCTTGATTTCTACAGCATCGTCTCCTGAAGTATTTATATTTGTGCCCAAATACCGGCTATGTGTTACATCTTCAATTACGAAATTGTCAATTATTTCTTTGTGGGTGTATTTTGATTTTATCCATTGTTTTCTTCATAATTAAGTATATGATTTGGGCTGCACTGTATTTATTTTTATTGATAGAAACATTTGCTTTAGACCATCTCTGTTTTTGTGTGTGAAGCAAACTGTGTCGTCAGCATATCTTATTTCTGGGGTCTGCTGACCGCCGATGATAAGAAGTTGGAAGTCAGCATATAGTATGCTGTCCTTTAGATTTCTCATATATTTTAAGCGTAGATGATGAACAGGCACGGTTATAGTGTGCATCCTTGTCTAACTTCTTCTTGTACATAAAACCATTCTGATATTGTTCCGTCCAATGTTACTAATGCCTCTTGTTCGTGATACAGCATTTACATTAAATATGTGAGACGATTTGGAAATCCAATGTCTACAATAATTTTCCTAAATTTGTGATGTCGTACAAAAAGGGAACGACTTGGTGTAGTCCAGCTAATAAAATACTATTACATATCATAATGAAGAGAATGCAAAATATGATAGAAAGAGAAGTTCATGAGGCACAGGCAGGTTTTAGATCCGACAGAGGCACCAGATATCATATCTTCAGTATGAGAATCATTCTTTAAAAATTCAGCTAATTCAATATAGACATACACGTGTTTCATGTATTTCGGATAATATATTTCATTTGTTTATGTGTACTATATTTCATCTGTTTATCGGTACTATCGTCCATGTGTTTATGTGTACTATTTTTCTTCTGTGTATGTGTTCTATCGCTCCGGACCGACGATATCCCACGCTGGTTGTCACATGACTGTTTATTTCATTTGTCTTTATATAGGTGGACAATTGAGGCATCTTTCAGGGTTTTAGGATCCAGAGATCCAGCACGTAACAGAGATCTTGGTTAACTTGTGGACAAGCCTTTCTCCTACTATCTTTGTAGATGTCTGCTGGAATGGCATCCATACCAGGAGATTTTTCATTTGACATTTGTCCAATGGCAGTCTTTACTTTTTGATTTGTTGGTGATATGCCAAGCTATTCTCTTACGTTGTATTATGGCATACAATCTATAGCTTCTTCGCAGTTGGCTGATGGAATATTTACAATTGTTTCAAAATGCTGTGCACATTGGCTTAGTATCTTAGTTTATTCTGTAAGCAGTGCTGACTCATCTCTGTTAAGCAAGGGTAATAATCCTGCAGAACAATTATATATTTTAGTATATTTTTCTTAATGCATCGTAGAATCGCTTGTAGTCTGCGAAACTCTGGATCTCCTTGACTGTATGTTGCAACCACATATCCTGAATCTCCCTACATTTTTGCTGGCATGTGCTGCGGACTCTGCTGTATATTGCTATTCTTAAGGTAAAGACGTGGTCTGAACATGTCCAGCAGTGATCATGCTTCAAAATCATCATTAAGTGTCGTCTCCGCAACAAAGGTTAGCTGTAACAGACCTCAAATATCCCCTGTCTCGTGTCTAGGAGGTACATTCTGCTAGACTGTAACCTTTTCATGTCGTGGTGTTATGCTCCTACTTTTACCTCTGCTGCAGTTTTCCTCGCCTTCTTTCGACTTTACCCCTAAGTTATGTCCTGAACAAGGTGTCATGTCTTTTAATATGTCCAAAATATTTTTTTGTTAAATCTTTATTCCCTTTAATAATTCTTTTTTATATAGGAAATGTTGTTAGAACCTCTTTGTTGATTTTCTTATGTTTCCATGAAGTTGTCCCTATTCTTCTATATATCCACATACATAGAGATTGTTTATTATCATTGGAACTTCTGGTATTCTACTTTTCCAGTGCTTAACGTTATAAACAATTGTGTTCATTTTTGTTTGTGAGCTCCTTGTTTTTTCCCCAGTGTTTTCCATAGATTCGTTAATCCCCTATCATTCTATGATCGCTTAACTCCCACCGGAAATGACTTATCAACTGTCCTCCCCACCAACTACTCCGACTTTGATATAGCCCAATTCAAGATACTTTTCACTGAAATTAATGGGCTTTATTATCATGATTCATTTCTGTGTCTATTGGGCTACCACTAATTGCCTTAACTTGATATCAAGGTGTGAGTTGTTGTGGAAGTATATAAAAATTCAGAATTCTGTGCTGGATACACTTTTTTTAAATTCCGGAAAGAAACACCATAAAGATATAATAACTATATTGCTTTTTTGTGTGCCCTCTGTACAAACGATTTAATGCTGTACAATTTTCAGGTGAACGTAAATGTCATGAAGATCAGGTGTTCTAGAAGTGGTTAAATCCTAGTTTAAGTCACTGCTTTGCTGTAAATAAAAGTTTAAATTTTTAACTAGCTGACGTCGCAGATTTCCGCGGAACATGAAGACATTTTAAAACTATAATACTCGCTTACCCTACTTTTTATACCTGCGTTTTATAGTCCTTTTCTGACTATAATCCTTCTCTCTATATTTTATCATGTCTAAACTTACGTTTCTGTCTGGTTTGTAACGATTGTTTTTATAACAGTTTAACCTGTATTTTTCATTGTCTGTCCAACACTTTTGTGTAAACTCTGTGATCACGTGATACACGAAATATGTCCCTCTACCTAAGGTAATTAACTCATTAATTACTAGTCTTTATAATCTCACTGTCATCACCCTTTTCTATATTTTATTTATTCACTAATTAAAAAATTAGAGGAAAAACTAACAATCCCCTTTTATCAAAATTCAGTAATTTCATATGTCAAGAAAAATGTCTACCTAATGTAATTAGCTCATTAATTACTGGTCTTTATAAACTTACTGTCATCTCCCTTTGTCTCACTAATTAAAAAAATCTAGAGAAAAACTAATATTCCCCTTTTGTCAAAATTCAGTAATTTCATATGTCAAGAAAAATGTATGGGTCCCTCTTTTTCTCTAGCAGCAAGGATGGGACTGTTACAATTTAACAATATGTTTGTGTGATTTATTAAACTCCGTTCACCTGTGAGGCTCATACAAATAAAGTTAAAATGTGAGTTAACAAATTCAATCAAAATATACTCATGGGTAATCAACTCTGTCGCCCATGTATTGAGGGGCCTGAAAGGAGAGTGAATGCTGGTCAAGTAAATGCATTTGTTTACTCGATCGAATTTCAGAATTCAAAGATCCCACCAAATAGGAAAAAAGGCACTACACACAACCAATAAAATACAATTTTAAAATATAACATCCCCTCTCTCTATTTACTGAAGACGTGGTGACCATCATCAGTATAGAAGACCTGAGTACAGAATGAATTGTGCCTTGATTCGTTACAGTTTTTATTATCGTCGTGTTTCCGTTGGTCATTATTTATATACATGGAGTCGACTTGGATATTTTTGGCTTACTATTTCCAATATGTAAAAAGTGATCAAAGGAAACACGACAATAATAAAAAGATAACGAATGGAGGCACAATTAATTATGTACATAAGTTTTATATCACTGTCGAAGTTCAACGTCTACGACTCTGCTTAATCTAATGTGGTCTTGTGATATCTTGTCTAGAGGAATTTATAGAAATAAGGAGTTCTGTGTGATTGTTGGTGACCACGACATAACTCAGGTCGACGAAGGAGAAGAAACATTTGATGTGGACGTCTTTAATCACAACGCATATATATGTGAGTTATTTTGTCATTTATATCATCTTTTAGTACTAATTTGTTAGCTATATTTTTTCTTGTTTCATTGTTTAGATATCGCCCGTGTGTTGCCGGGGCCTGAAAGGGAGTAAAGAATAGCAACACTGTTTACCTTCCACGCATGTCGTAAAAGGCGATTAAGGAGGTTATGGGATGGAGCTGGCTGTCCCATCCAATATAGGGCCAGTGACCCAAAGCCATGCTGAAGTCGGATGTGTGAGGCCGAAATGCGCAGATATCGCAGCAATGCTGTAAACCATGACACAACGCATTCCGTTCTCCGGACTACATCCTGCTAATCTGCTGGAGTTTGAGAACGAACGAAGAAGAAGACGAAGAAGATTGTTTATATATTAGGGAATGATGAACAATTGATCACTTGTTTTCGCTTTATCAAGTATTTATTGTTTTGGGGACGCGGAGTTTCATACCCAAAAATGTGGAGCCTTGTGAAATGTTACGAAAATCTTCCTTTTCTGAGAGTATTCCAACAATGGCATCAAACTCTATGCAATAATTGGGCTTGCCAATAATTTGCGCACATATATGAATGATGTAATAACATACGCCGGGACTGCTCTGTCATCATTGACTGCGAGGCACAGGTATTATTATTCAGAGGGAGTACATTTTCTTCCTTTGGTTTCAATGAAATATACGCCTACAACATCAAGAAAATTGATATTTAGTCTAAAAACTATAATAGTTCTATGTAAATCCCCCTATCAAAACAAGGAAAACATTTATAATCTATATAATAAATGTCTATAATCTATAAACCGTTGCTTTGACAAGTCATGATATATTACCTTTAAAACTCACGCAGTAATTTGTTTTAAATTTACTCTGTACACTTTGATACATTTCTCAATGAAAATCTTGGACATATACCATGACTGGTATAAAGATATTGTACGAAACTGAATTACATGCTCTCTGCAGAAACAAGAGGAGCAACATTATGCGGGAAAAGAACAAGAAATGTAGAAACTCAACATCAGATCTAACTAGAAAGCTTAGGGCAGATGAGACACCATTAAAAATGTATCTTTCCATGCCCGAACTGTTCAAGGACCTTTGAAGCCACCATATAACGTATACGCCACATTCGAACTCAAACATGGCTGTATGTCTAACTGAAATAAACAAAATAAATGTTAGAAATGGTCATCATCACTTATTATAGACAAACAAGCATCACTTTTTAGTCATTGGATGATGTTTGTCGAACATTTCAAAATAATATTGCAAACTAGAAATTTGAATTTCCAAAAACATGGCTAGTATATATTTCCAGTGATACTAATCAGTGTGTCATCAATCACATTATTTCCGCTGCAGAGACAATTACTAAGTATAAAATCATTTTACATTAAAGTACTGAGCTAAAACAAACATAAACCCAGTTAGAATAATTGATACGCTAATAATGCACCATAATAATCAGTGGGAATCTTTAGAGTGTGGACGCTGAGTGACCTATTAATAGTAGGTTATTAACTCCACACATTTGTGCCGCCACCAGAAGAAACACGTATTTACGGCCCTATATAAAATATTAACTATTTATTTAAAAAAAAACACTATACTGTATATAGTCTTGTAAAGTATTTGTAGGCTTCAGTTACTGTTCTGCGAAAATGTTCAGTACAGATATGTAATTTCCATTTTCATCTCTGAGTACCAGCATTACATCATAAATTATTTCTATGCTTATAATTGGTTGAAGACAGCGTCTGTAAGCCCACTTCAATTGATATTACAAGACCAAAGGTCAGGTTTTAATGACATTTCCGCTCAGAAAAATACGGTAAAACACTTTGGCGTCTAGAACACATAGCTTTCCCCACAAAATTTCTGCGATTATCTTTTTGAATGATTACAGCAAATGACCATACATATTTGGCATGTTGCAGAAATAATTAAAAACTCGGCAGGCCAATGTCAACAGGTAGTGTTTCTTGCTGATGCAATGTCTTTTCTACAAGTTGTTTAATTATAACAGGGGGACGCTGAGAATTTTGGCGTCTAATGATTCACCGCCATTGATAATAATGATACAATAATTGCAAAGAAGGCAGATACTATTTAATAAAACAGTTTTGTCTTGTTTTATCCTATCCATCTGTTCTGCTATGCGTTACGGGATCCGAAATTTTGTTTTTCTGTTGCTGTGTTTCCGCTGACATAATGTAGCCTTATGTTCTAGTATTTTTCTGATGTCATCCATCCATCGTAGAAGAAGATTTATGTCTTAACCAATGTCATCTATCAATCTTAGAAGAAGATTTATTTCTTAACCAATGTCATCTATCAATCTTAGAAGAAGATTTATTTCTTAACCAATGTCATCTATCAATCTTAGAAGAAGATTTATTTCTTAACCAATGTCATCTATCCATCTTAGAAGAAGATTTATTTCTTTACCAATGTCATCTATCCATCTTACATTTTCTTTGTAATCTCGAATTGAAGCACAGTAGAAATCCGATGATCCGAATCCCAATTAATCGAATTATCCGAATCGAATCTGGGTGAAATAATTTTAGAGTGAGAACGTTAGCGGACACGGTAGAGAGGTCCCGGGGCAGTGAACACGTGCGTTACTATGGCATGTAACTGGAGTTATTAATATCAGCGGAGCAATGCGTCATTGCCCTTTTCTGCTGTGTTCGCCTTCATTTTGTCTTCAGTTTATTCGGACTCTGCCAGTTCGCTAACTGTTCGCTCTATTTAGTTTGCACTGCGTTTACTGTTGCATAGTAAAAAATACATAGTTGCTTACATATTATTGTACTTTTAGCAATAAGCTTCCGTTATTTCAATGTATGATTGTATGTTATGTACACTGTTGTGCTTCCTTCTTGAGCTATATTCAATTATACGAATGTTCGCTTATCCTAATCGGCTCGATCCCCAATTAATTCGCATAATCGGATTTCTACTGTATTGAAATGCTTTTTTGCCAGACTATCTTGGTTAAAAGTAGGGTTATTGCTACAGTTTACATTTTATCATGAAAATGTAACTATGGATTATGTTTAATTTTAGAGTTAAGAAACACCATATTGAAGGCTCATAAACTAGTTTTTCATCCATCTCAGTTATGCGCAGTATTCTATAGGAAATACAAACAAGACTCAATCAATAAAAACCATAGTTAGAACGATGTCTGAATCCATTCAAGAGTTTCTTAAGTAAATCCAGCTAAAGTGTTGCGCAGCAGTCAGAAAAAAATGCATTCTTGCTCAAATAATATCATCTATCTTCATCATAATGAACACGAACAGACTAGATAATTGCGACGTGCGGAAAGAATGAAAGATTCCAGGATTATACCTATTACATACACATGCGCACCCATATATATATATATATATAAATGCTCATAGGGAAACATCAAAGACGCAAACCATAATAAAAATGACAGAATAGAGAAAGATCTAAAACTAGGATCAGGAATTCAATTAGAATATATGGAACTGATATTAATTGTATCACATCATTAAACCTACATGGTTATCAAAAATGTGTAGACGTGAGCAGTGAGTATAGGTGTCTATGAATTTTCTAATATTTGTCCTGCAGAACTGGGAATCATTCTGTCTTATCTGACTGTAGAGTTTACCGGTGGTAACTTTGTGTATACGTTGTTTTGCCAACAATTGAAAAGCGCAAACCAATCAAACGTAAGACATCTGGTGTGATAAATCCATAGAATCCTGAAATGTTTGACATGTTTCTGAGTGAAAATTCTTGTGTCTACGTCTAATTTTTAAATTTTATTGTTTTTCCTGCAGTTAAAAGGTTCGACTATGATATCGCATTACTGAGGATTAAGCCAAAAGGTGGTCGAGGTATTCAATTTACCAGATTTGTTCAAAAAGCATGTCCGGTTAATTCAACTACATCTGTCAAAGAAGGAACTCCATGTTGGATTTCTGGATGGGGGTATCTCGATGCAAGTTAGTATTTATACTTGTATTATTTGAAATACTAGTAACATCTCTTATAACTAGTATAACATAATACATTTTGATACCGTCTCCTTTTGCATATAAGCGAAGTCCGGTATACCGCAAAACATTTAATCACAGTGATGGTGCGAGAGATCAGATGAAAGAGAGAGTGATAGAGAGAGAATGAGAGAAAGAGATGAATACGGCAAGGACAGACGAGAGAGAAGAGACCACAGAGCAAATATAACCACAGAGAGGGAGGAAAATATAGAGCAGAGGAGAGAGACGAGAAATAGGAGCAGACAATAGTAGAAAGAAAATGCAGTCATGATATGTGCAGGTAAGCTAGTGCAATATTAGCAGTAAAAAGTGAAAACAGGTAACTTAATAACAACAGGTAACTTAGCTTCAGGTACGTCGTATTCACTGGTATGTTTGAAATGAATGGACAAAACATGTAAGGCAAAAGTTAGAAGTAGACAATAGTGGCAACGGAATAGACAAGGCATATATGTCTGGCTAGCCAGGAAAGAGAACATAGACATAGTTGTTTCCCACAATAAAAAAGACAAATTAAGACAAAAGAAGAAGAGATAAATACTAGACAAGGTAGGGAGTAGAGTACAAATTGGCCACAGAGACAGATAGCGAAGGATAAGAAAAATTAAAAAAAATGTAAAATAGGGAAAAAGTAACAGAGGCGAAGAAAAAGAAGAGAAAGTGGTAGATAAACGCGAGCCTCTGAACGGAGACACTTCACGAGAAAGGAATGTGGAAGTGGGAGGAAGCCCAAAGTACACAGCTGTACACTTTCTCCTCCTCGCTTACACTATCGTCTCCCTGTACCCTCTTCTTCCCTGTCATGCTGCTCCACCTTTGCTTCCTCCGTTATCTATTCGCTATCTCTCCTTTTCTTTCTTTCCTATCATAACCATGTTTGTCTTCATGTAAGATTCGTTGTACTGTGGTATTTGATTTGTACTTATGAAGACTTTTTAGTCGAAAAGTCGCCTATCTCTGTATCTCGTTGTTAGGTTCTTTTATGTCTTATTTTTGTTAATTTTGATAAAACGTAAACATAAACTAGTTTCTCATTTACGTGGAATATATTTTTTGACCTTGGATATTTTTGGCATGCGACTTCAAGTATGTAAATAGCGACCACTTAAATTTCAACAATAATCAAGAATGTACCAAACGGGATCCAACTTAATTAACTTAGGAGCTATATTCTGCCTGTACAGTCGAGAGTCAGGACAGAATTACCCATGTATGCTGCCTATTCATTGCGAGGTCATCCGCTTTGGGCCTTGCCAAGCATGGTTTGAGAGACAGAAATATATAATAGTCAAGGACATAGCTCTAACTGAATTTTAAAAGCCCATGTAACAAATGGCCATCATCACTTATTATGGACAATACACTGATAAGTGCGAATATAATAATATATATGCAAATATATGACATACGATAGATAATTCAACATCAAATATTGTGCTACAGTCAAATACATCTAAAACCCTGATTATATCCAATATTTACTTTAAAAGCAGGTTTATTTCCGCTCACTTGTGGGAAATGCATTTGGCAGATATGTTATTAATATGTCAATGTTCAAACATACAAAGAACTATGTTGCAACTTTCGAATGTTTTTCTCGTATCCCAGAATAAGACATATTGTTTCTAACCATATCATCATGCTTCTATCTAAAATATTTAATCAATCTCGACATTTTCCTTCGATTCGATAGAAAAAGAAACATTTTACTACAATAAAAACATTGATATCCGTTCGTTGAGTCAGAACCTGTTTGATTGACAAATATTTTATTACATCGAATGCATACACATCCAGATTTTGTAAAGTCTTTCCACCCAGTCCAAATTTGTTTCTTTAAAAAATGTGACCAGCACCGGTATATCGTAATGCTTATACAGTAGTGAGTTGTTTCCAATTACTTTAAACTATATTTGTATCATCTTTTATCTAAGTTTGTTGTTAGGCATATTCGTAGTAGATGAAATGCCACAACCGTGACGCTTTCCTTTGTGTTTACCCTTTCCGCTTAAGAGGTTTCTTCTCAAAGCAATAAAGATCGCTGAGATTTGGAGTCTTCTATGTAGTGTACGAAAAAATACACTAGCCCCATTGGTCATATAAGTCATCAATATCAAAGCAAAACAACAAATCATTCTTCTTATCCTCTTTGTTGTATCATTTGTTTTCTTCAGCGGCCAAGAGGTCTCCAACAATCCTGCAAGCAGCTAAAGTGTTAATCAGCAATAAAGAAAAATGTACACAGGCATATACAAATATAGAACCAGTCACGAAACGAATGACCTGTGCTGGTCAGAAGGCTGGAGGTATTGATTCGTGTCAGCAAGATAGTGGTGGACCACTGGTCATTAAAACTAAAGGTAAGATTTTAATTGACATATTTTGGATTACCGTAGTATCTTCGAAAGAAACTGTATGTCGGTTATTATTTGCTCATGTTTACCTTATAATTTAGAAATTCAAATACAATCGATTAATAAAACTATTTGCATTACAAGTTAAGCATATTATTTTTGTTATTGTTTTCGAGGTCTTTCTACATTATATCACATATGTCTGGCGCTACGAAGATAATACATGTACAGAGCACTTATCACGCTGTAAGTATACAGGGCTCAATTACACAAAAAAGATATTTTGCATTCAGACTGTATACAATGCAATGACAACATGCTAAACGCAAAATATTTCATAGAAAAAAAATTATTGGTTTTTACCTACTTCATGAATAGCTTTTGCTAACACCTACTGCGGTGGACATGGAATGGATGATACAGGTTATGCTAGTGCGTGCCTATTCTGTATGCGCCTTCATGTCGCTGACATTAAAAAATGCATAATATTTTATGGTCACTACATGTTTTGGGGATCTCATTTTCTTACCGTTGTCTCTAAGATAGTTCATATTTTTTTCTTCTTTTGCCGTTGCACTCAAACTCACAATATTGCTGGCTCACAGGAAGTAGTCCGGACAATAGAATGCGTTGCGCTACGGTTTAAAGATTGCCTTTGCTATCATGAACTTCGTTCTTACACAACTGACATCAGCAACGATTGTGGGTAACGTTTCCGGACAAGATTAAAACTCAATTACACTTCTAAAGCTGATTGCGGCCTTTTCGATATCAAAGAAAATCAGTGCTGCTATTCTGTGCTCCAGTTTTAAACCCAGGCAACCCAGGAACATATGATGTTATTGTGCTATCTGTGCTCCAGTTTTAAACCCAGGCAACCCAGGAACATATGATGTTATTGTTCGTTACCTATATAGTCTTTTTTGATTATCGAGGATCATTCTAAAAATTAACTCATTCCTAATGTTTTGGTCACTTTTTTGTATATTTATGTCGAAATCAAACAATCAATCAAGTGCCATGCTGAATGGCGTAGGCGATCATGTTTCTCCACGATTCTCTGTCTCTTGTGTTGCCAATAAGCACGGTTGGTGAACTTCTACCGGGCCACAATGCTAGTCCATCTAGAAACTTTTCTCTTTATAGTCCACAATCTTCTCCCCTTGATCTTTACGGTGGTTATTATGTATTCAGGCTGTGTTCTTCTCAGCAAATGCACTGGGAACCTGGACTGTCTGCCCCTAATGTTTGATGTCTGCCCTTAATTTTTTCGCCAGCATCAATGAGAACTTCTGTATTAGTTTTTTTTAGCTGTCCATTGTATTTTCATAATTATTCTCATAAATCACATTTCTGAAGCCTCTAAAACATAACTGGCGAATGTTTAAGCACGTAAATGTCATCCAAAGCTTTTTTCTTGTGCTATTGTGATACAATTTCGTTGATATAATGGATATTGTCTTGTTCTACCCACAATAGCGCGTTAACTTTTGTGTTTGTTTATGATTAGTGCGTGTGAACTGTGAAATGACCCAGGTTGTTAGTGTGACTCGGTAGTTCAAAATAAGGAATAATACAATGGTGATAAGGAACCCATTCTTTGCCCATCACCCAAGACGACTATGGACATGGAAAAGTCCAGATAACAAGTAAAAAAAAAAGTAAAGTAACCCATAGCATTTATTAATGCCGTAGGGGTATGAGATGTTAGCGAGCTCACATTTCACAGGCTCTGCAAATGAGGGCGGTAGCCATCTCCTCTCCCTCGCAGTCTTTACTTCCCGGATTAATCCGGTACCCATTTAACAAGACATGCAATCAAATAGATTACGTCATAATAAATACAAGATTTGTAATTCATTGAAGTTTGTTAAAACAAGTAAAAGCGCTGATTGCAACAGTGTGGACTTTTTTCAGAAAATGTAGATTGATATTTAATTCCAGGATATAGAAGGTAGAGTTAAACGATAGAGCGCATAATCTATTCTTAAAGAATAATTACCTGTGATACGATATCCATTAATATGTTCTGACATTTGATATCCATGAATATGTGCTGACATTTGATATCCATGAATATTAGCTGACATTTGATATCCATGAATATGTGCAGAAATTTGATATCCATGAATATGTGCAGAAATTTGATAGTGACGATGATTTAATTCCAGTAGTAGGAAACTTAATATTAGGTTAAATAGATTAAAAACTGCATGGGCATATAATACACTAATTGTGAATATCTGAAAAAGAACGCAGAATGACAAGAACAGTATAACATAATTAAAAATAGGTACAATGCGATAGAAAAAAAGGAAACCATTGAAGAACTGTGGAAAATGCTAAAAGAATCATTGCAGCAAACATCTAAAGAAATCCTGCCACCTAAGAAACATCTAAATAAAAAAGACTGGATGACAGAAGATATTTTGAATATGAAGAAGAAAAATGAAGAATAACATCGAAGAATACAACACGATGAACACAGAAATTTATGTCGAAAGCCATTGAAAATCAAGGAAAAAATTTAATGCATCACTTTGAAAGGATAATTTCCAAATTAGAATACATGTATTATATTGTCCATGGTAACGGTATGATAGTTATAGCTAGGCCGCTAATCCTGATAACGTAACAATGTCGCTGTAGTTCTGTTTATACAATATGTATTAAAATACTTTGGTCAAATGGAAATAAACCATGGATCTCTGGATCAGTAACAAATAAATCATCACAATATTAGTATTAGTAAATACACGAATGACGAGACTGAGTTTGGATCAGATGGACAATACACAGCTCACTTCCTGAAAATTGGTTGTCATAAAGAGTGCCTTATCGAGAACATGTCATCTTTGCTGCACGTTTATGATTCACATAACAGTATTAGAAGATCCTGCGTGATCTCCAGTTTCCGCACAGCTCTGGATTTTCGTATCATTCTACTCCGGTGGCCTTGTCGCCTTTGCGAGTTATCAATTTTAACGATGATTGAAGTCATGGTGTCATAGACCACATGAACATAACGGACACTATCAAATTTTAGCCCATACTCATGGATATCGTATCACAGGCAATTTTTTATTTAAGAATGGATTATGCGCTATATCGTTTAACACTACATTCTACATCCTGAGACCATGTGAAAAGACACGATGGCATGGAAATAGTGGCATCAATAGAGACACGATGTCATGGAGGGGGTCAATAGAAGGCAATATAGGCAGAGGCCGACCAAAACGTCGTTGGACACGAGATATTCAAGAATGCATGCACATGTCACTAAAGGAAGAAGGACAACTTGATAAAAACCACGGGGATTTCAGGAGATTCATAAGGAAGACTACGTTCTGGAAACATTACGTCTCTTATATTTTCGCAGAGATGAAATATTTCTTAGAAAACAACACCTGTCCAGATATAAATATAATTTAAATAAATAACCGCACTGTATGATAAATCTGAAGATAAAATCCTAATCATGCATAAACAAATGTAATTATAAAAGTGTAAGTCATTTAGTGGGGTTTAATTGCTTAACGTGAGTTTCTTAATAAACATAAATGAGTAGCTAGTTTATATTTATGCAGGATGTGTTACTTTGATTGGAATTACATCATTTGGAAATCGATGCGGAGATCCCAACTTTCCTGGTGTGTACACACGTGTCAAAAAATTTCTCCCATGGATTAAGTCTACCGCCAATGAAAATGGAAATTACAACAATGACCAGATTTAAACAAACCCATGGTGCCAGATGAAACTCTTCATGTCTATACTGTTGGTTAAACAATGACCACATCTCAAATTCTGCATAAACTACTAAATACATTCTGAATTTTCATTATAAAAATTATTTTTCAATAGACGTCTATTATTTCTATTCAGTAATAGACGTTGAGTTATTTCACAATGACAATATTAATCTATAGGTAACTTATATTAATTCCCTCTTATTTAATTTTAAAAGTTTGAGCTTTCTCTAGACATGAAATCAGTGAAGATAGTTAAATGGTGTATGTATAATAAAATTATACATTTTACTTTTTAGAAAACAGTGACTTCATTATGAGAGATATTAATTTCCCCAATATCATCTAGTACTTTTCACTATTAAGACAATTTCTGTTCATATTTTTTACTGTGTCATGTCTCACTGTAGTAACAAAGCTTATAATTAAACATTTTGAGAAAAGTATAATTAAATATCTGTTTCATGCACTATACATTCTGCATTATAGATAAGTAAAACACACAGTGTTTATACATTAGTTAATATCCACAAAAGAACTGGATACAACATGTGTAGTTAACACTATACAAGAAAGTATGGGAAAGTAGAAAAGTCGTCGAAAGTGACCAAAGTCCAAATGCAAAAAACATATTTTATGCCAGTAATTTTAAGAATGTTCAAATTTGATAAATGTGGCCATGAGACGGCCAATACGTGAACAATGGACAACCCACTATTAAGATAAACATAATCACTAACAGTCTAGTTAATTATTCTTTTATTTTATTATCTTAGTTAACACTGATTCACACTATCTGTATAGTAATTTCCACAAGTAAAGTTTCCCGTTAAGATTGCTAATAAACTTTGTTTCATGCAAATCTTTACAAATAAACATTAGATTGAAACTAAACAGAAATCTTTTCACAACATTGAAATATTATATTTAGTGCTTGTATGTCTAAATAAAGAACATATTCTTGAAAACTGTTCTAATAATTTATCAATAAAGAAGTTAACACGATTTGTTCATGAATTATTTGTCAATTCAATGTTTAAATGTGGTAAATCATTGTTTTATGTGGTTGTCTTTTTGATTTTGTTAATTATGAAAATTAATGTTTCAGTATTACAATGTTTTTTTGTGTGTAGCATACCATTTTTACAACGTAACCATCAAAGAATCGTATTTTTTACTGTAGTAATTTCTAGGCAAGGTAAATACGTTTGTCATTGCTTTCTGAACGTGGGGATACACAGTTGCTAGTGACGAGATTCGAACTCGATTCATTGGCCGTCACAGATGTGCTCCGCAATACGTCACCACAAAGCAAAATAAGACACACTTTCTTCTTCTTCTTCTTTCGTTCACTTGAAACATGTCTATATCTGTAATTCTGTCTCCTTAATAAAACTCACTGTCTTTTGTAGTTCATACAGTGTCCCATAGAGTTTTGATTCCAGTGTTGTTTCCTCTGGCCAATATGTCTGCCTCAGCGTTTCATGCTCAGAACACTCTTGAAGTATATGTTTGGCACTCTGTGCTGCCTGTCCACATGTACACATGGCCGTGTTGCCAATCTTGAACTTTGTATACATGTGACTGCGGAGTCGGTTGTGTCCTGTTCTGAGACGTAGAATTATAACTTGTTCTGATCTGTTCATATTGTGATAGTCATCTTGTGTTGGTGTTTGTGGCTTTCTTATTGACTTTATCATCTGTTTTTTCTGATGGTAGGTGATTGGTATATCTGGTTGGTCTTCGGCAGCACCTTCCTTAGCCAGTTGGTCTGCTTTTTCATTTCCTGGTATTCCACAGTGAGAGGGTATCCACTGCATGGTTACCCTATACTGGTAAGACAATTCGCTAAGTAGTTTTTTTAAGTCTGTTAGTTTTCCAGACTGGAGAGCTTGAAGCACTGACCTTGCATCTGTCAGGAATACCACAGGCTGTAGGTCAGAGTTGGAGTTCAGCAGTTTTTTAGCTGCCACACTAATTGCCTGGATTTCTGCATCATAATTATTGCAGAATTTTCCTGTCGGTGTTCTGATTGTATCTCTAGGCTTGTGTGGATATTCTATATATACACCTGCACCTCCATTCCTCACAGCATTCTGTGCTGACCCATCTGTGTACACTCTGACCCATAAATCTTGTGGATATTCCTCATCCAGGAAACTGAGGGTGACTGTCATTCGCTGCACACTGTTCTGTTCGTCCTCGCTTAGTATTCCTTTCACATGGGTCTGAATGTATATTGGCATTCCGTGGCTTTCACTCCACGGGGTTTGCTCTGGTACAGACCTTAAGGGGCTGCCAACTTCAGGTAGGTCTGTAAGTTGTCTACGGAGTCGTTTAGCTTGATGGATAAAGCTGCTCCTTTTCAGTCGTCCCATTGCTAGATTTTGGAATCTTTCCTTCATTGGATGACTTGGCATACACTGAAACTTTTCTGCTTGAATTAGTACTTTTGTGTCTCTGCGTTCGCCAAGTGTTTGCATTCTTCCCATTTTCTGCATCTCTGCTATGGGTGTTGATTTCATTGCTCCCAACATTATTCTAAGTGCCTGGTTTTGCACTTTATCTAGATCTTGTAATGTGGTGTTTGATGCAGGACACCACGCAGCTGAACCGTATTCCAGGTGTGGTCTTATGCCTTGCTGGTAAACTTTACTGAGTATATTTCCACTGGCTCCCCATGTGGTTCCACTTAGTTTTCTCAGGATAGCTAGCTTCCTCCTGGCTTTTGTTGTTGCTTTGTTTATGTGCTGCTTCCATGTCAGCTTATCATCAAAAGTAACTCCGAGGTATGTGGGTTGTTTGTCTTCTTTCAAGAGCTCTCCATCTATCTTGATATGACCAGCTTTTTGTTTTGGTGAGAGGGTAAAGAGTGTAGTGCTGCACTTATCTGTGTTAATGCTGACGCACCATCTATTAGCCCATAAGGTTAGGGCATCGATAGCTCTTTGTATTTGTTTAGTGGCCACTGTTGCATGTTCTTCCGTGCACCAGATCACCATGTCGTCAGCATACATTGCCACTTTGATCCCATGTGGTAGTTCAGCAACTAGGTCATTGATGTAAACCAAGAAAAGTGTGGGTGACAGGACTCCTCCCTGGGGGACTCCATGACGCAGTAGAACTTTCTTGCTCTTGCGACCATCTAATTGTACCCTGGCTCTTCTATTATGCAGGTATGCTTTTACCCATTTGTACATTCTTGAGCTAACCCTGCAATTTCGCAATTTCTTTAGGAGCCCTTCTTTCCAGACCTTATCAAATGCTTTCCTGAGGTCTATCCATGCTGCTAGTACCAGTTTCTTTTCTTGGAAGGCATCCTCAATCTCTTGGGAGAGGTAGGTTGCCTGATCTTCAGTAGAGTAGCACTGTCTGAAACCTGCTTGCTGTGATACCAGAAGGTTTTCACTTTCAAGGTACCACTGCATCCTAAGATTGATAATGCGTTCCATTGTTTTACATAGACAGCTTGTGAGGCTGATGGGCCTGTAGTTGGAGACTGTGTTGCCATCTTTTCCTGATTTGAGAAGTGGTATCATTATTGCTTCTCTCCACGCCTGTGGTACATTACCTGTGGACCAGCTTGTGTTAAAGATCTGCAGTAGCTTTGCTCTTGCTGCACTTCCCAGGTTTCTAATCATTTCATTGGACACTCCATCAGCTCCAGGGGACTTTTTCATTTTCAATTTGGATATTGCATGCTCCAGTTCTCTCATTGTGATTGGTGCCTCCATGACTTCAGGTATAGGTTCACCTTGTCCAATGTTTTGCTGGTTCTCTCGAACCTCCTGTTGTTTGTCTGGGCTGACTTTGACGTTATTGTCTTCTGCAAAGGAATCTGCAAAGTAATCAGCTGCATGTTTACCTGTTAAAATGTTTCTATCTTTATAAAGTGTGATCCTGGTATTTCTCCCTGTACCTTCATCATTTAGTTGTTTTACAAGTTTCCATAATTTCCTAGTATCTCTTTCTAGGTTCAGCGACTCTGTTTTTTCTTTCCAGCTGCTCCGTCTGGCTTGTAACTTGGCTCTTTGAAATTTAGCCTTTGTTTGCTGATATTTGTTGTGATATTCTTGGCTAGGTCTGTTCTCAGCCTGCTGTCTAGATGTTTCCATCTCATTTTGCAGCTTTTCCAGTTCATCATTCCAGTAGGGTTTGTAGTTTTTGCGTGCTCCCCTGGGTATGGTTTTACTAGCAGCATGTAGTATACATCTATTAAATTCACTCACTGCTCTATTGATGTCTTTGTCCAAGTTCATGTCCTTAGCTAGAACACTGGTTAAATGCTGGTACATTTTCCAGTCTGCCCTTTTATAGTTCCACCTAGTGAGCGTGCTGCTGTCCGTGGTAAATTCATTGTGGATTTCCAGAAATACTGGTCTGTGGTCACTACCTCCAAGCTGCTTTCCAACAACACGTGTGATGTTCCATTCCAAGCCTGGTGAGTGGAATGCTAGGTCTGGTGTAGAGGTGGTGTGCCATGCTCTCGAGTAGAAGGTTGGCGAGTCTGCTGGCTGGTTAATAAGGATGAGATTATTTTCATCCTGCCAGCTCTCAAGTTCCTCACCTCTCTTGTCGATATGATCGTAGCCCCAGCTCTGAGAGTGGCTGTTGAAGTCACCACACACCATAAGTCTCTCTTTGTCTGGAATTGTGTCTAGTGCCAATGGTTTATCATTTGGGCAGTAGTAGTTCAGGAGATGGAATTCTGCACTGTCTGTTTTTAGGTGGAGCATCTGGTATTCTGCCCCTTCCATATATACTTCAAGCTGACATGCGCTGATATTGTTTTTAACAAGTGTCAGAATTCCACCCTTTCGCCTGTCCTTTCGGTCAGATCGGTAGCACTGGTAGCCTCTGATTTTGAAGGCTATGTCGCTGCTGAGGTGTGTTTCTTGGATACAGCATATGTTAACTTGTTCTTCACTGAGGACATTTTCAAGTTCCAATTTTTTGCTGTATCCATCTCTTTTACTGTTGACACCCTCAGCATTCCAGTGCATTATTTTTATTGGTCGTTTGTTTGTTTGGCCAGTAGCTCTATTCCCTTGCCTCCTGGCTCCTCGGGGCAATTGAGAAGGACTTCCAGTAACTGAGGTTGGGCCCTTTCGAGGTATAGGGCCCGGCACCGTCCCTGCCTGAACGTCCGCCACAGGGCAGGCACCATAACTATTTATAGATGTAGACATGTTTCCATTGTGTTTTGTGCGTGACATCCTGATTATCTGTGCGCCTTTTGGCTGGATGCCTCCGTCTTCAGCACTCTGCTTACTAGGGCAGGACTATGGTCCTGCTCGAGTGGGACTGCCCGACCAGTCTTAGTTTCCAGCCCCTGATGGCTGAACTAAGCCCCATCACCTCTGCACGGTGCTGGTCTCGATGGAGACACACTTTCTAAATCATACACGTGCTTTCCATTTGGTCGCTGATGACATTGCCCATGGCCGTTTACAGTATAAGACCTAATTACCATATGTAAATTCAAGCATTCTTAATGATCCTTTTGATGATTTCGGTATTTACGCTGGTTACTATAATTATACTTTATGTGATTGCTAATGAAATTTAAGGGAATAGTCAAATGAATCATTTTGAAGGCTTAGTTTCCCATTAGCCAATAGGTCTTACAGTATAGTCGGCCATGCCTTGTCATATGAACTTGGAGTTTCCTATAATTTCGTGCACAATATTTTGATAATTATTGATGCAACCACCCCTGCCAACATCTATGAAGATTTCAGGGATATCTCTTATAAATTATACATCTTATTTTTATACTTATATCTTATAATTATATCATACATCTTACCCATCTACACGCAAAAAATAGGCATAAATCAAAAAGGACAGAGCTACTGTAAAAAGAAATAATTTAAAAAAAAATTTTTTGGTAGGATTGACGCTTTTCTTCAATAGATGATGTGGTTCCAAAGTGGTTATAATAGAACTTATGACCAAAATGTAAGAAAGTTCACGATTCTTCCAATCGAGCTCCAAACAACATTTTTATTGCAAATTATTAAACAGTGTTTTAAATTCAATAAGTGCAATTCCAATATTTACATTTGATGGTAGATTGAACACTTGAAATTATAGCAATTCTACATGGATCTGCCAGCTGGTAGTGTTAAGAGAGACTGTGAATTGCTGGAAGTAAAAAAAGAGAGAAGAACACTGAATAGTTTTGTAATACAGTTAGGAAGAGTGTGTTGCGATTTGGCCGCAAATAAGACAAAGGGAATGGTGAAAAAAACGCATATGACAGTACTCAAAACTACAACATGTAATTATAAACACTGATAGCTTGTAGATGAGAAGCAAACAGATGCGGATAGGGTTTCAGGTTTCATCGCCTACAAAAATGGCAAGATGATGGTGAAAGATATTCTCTGCTTATTTACAAGATCATCGAGCATAAAATGGAGTTAGTAACAGTAATATCGGCTCTGACTTTCCTGGTGACTCAACCACCAACATCTACAGTGATTCTGTCAGACTTACAGAGTATGTACACAAGATAACAAAATGCATTATAAGAAAAGAATGTACCACTCCTCTCACCGCACATAGTATCACATGGACTTACTGTCCTGGTCATGCGGGGGCCAGGGACAACGAAAGAGCAGACACATTGGAGGGTAAATATATCGTGGATGGGAAAGTTATGAGAAGAGAATGCGCTGGATTAATTATAGCATTCATGGATACTCTACAAAATGATGAAGTGGATGCTGGAAAATACAATGTACATGTTCAGAGAATAATAGAAATAGGAGTGACCAATGAAAGCGCATTCTCACTGCAAAAACCAGAAGTACCAACAACTAACTGGAACACTGAGCTTATATTTTAGATAGCTGGCGAATGGTAATAATAGCATTTATGGGGACTCCCTTTGTGCAACGATGCTTTTTTCTCTATTCAACAATCAATAATTACATGACATCGCAAGATGAATACTTAACATAATTACTGATGATCGCAAGATGAACAAACAAATAATACATAACATCTACATTTCTTTAAAGTCTACAACAGATACATGCTTTAACAAATCACACCGTCGCTCTTATGCAGAAAAAAATATATATATAATACAAATTTACATTAATAGAAGTTTTTTTTGTGTTTTTAAATAAGGTGAAAACCACTATACTCTTAGTGTTATCTGTACAGATGATATCATCTGCTATGAATACCTCCACGTTTTTCCGTTATCATCATTAACATTTGTAATACTAGGTATATCCACGTCATCATTGTCTAAGAAATTAGATATATACAAACGCAAAAGAAGAAGACGAAGCACTGAAATGTTACCATTATCAATTATTGTCATAAAATCAATATAAAAATGAATTGTTCATAATTTTAGTTGAGTGGAAGATGTTAATTTATTATGATAAGATCACATTTTCCTTGTTCATCAACTGATCATAATACCAGACTCGGCAATTGACATCTAGACATAAGATAATGAACGACACTTGGAAAATTAAATGTCTAACGAAGGCTGCTGGAGTCACCAGACTCGACAAAATGCGCAGTGAGAACACTCGCGAGACAATAGGTATTATATCATGATCTATATATCACATCTATATATCGAATATATAGAGAAACAACAGATAAATAGTTTGGACATATTATATGGATGATCGATGAACTTCCCATAAGAGCTTATTATACGGCGGATTCAGGATACAGAGTCAAGGGCAGACATGGGAAAAGATGGATAGCCAGAATCAAGTCCATCCTGAATAATATAAATAACAAAATTATCGGAGGATGTCTGATAAAACAGAAAGTGTCCCAGTAACCAGACATATCAGAGGTAAATACGAAGTAAAGTACACAGGTTACTGAAGTTAACTATCAATATATAATAATCAGATATAACAATACCACATTACATCAGAAATAACACTAACACATTACATCAGAAATAACAAAGACTATTATCGACATGTCAGTCCTATTGAGATCTCAATCAAGAAACAAAAACCAACTAAAATAACACAACAATATTTTAAAAAATGTAAATAAACAACGTAATCCTAAACAATGCCTTTCTTACAAATGGCCATTGTCTCAGTCGCGGTTTTGGCGCAGCATTTAGATGAGGTACAGAATTAAGCGTACAATATATATTGACATACAGAAATGATGAGATGAAAACCCACAGTGTAAGATGAACAATACAAAAATAAATAAATGGGACACCACTTTGCGATGTCAAGAATGGGAGGGGGTAGGGAGTGGGAGATAATGGGGAACGAACAAAGAAATAAATTAGTACGAAAAAGGGGGGGGCTACAAATAGATACGGAGAACATAGACCTGTGCAAGGAAGAGTAGCAACTGATAACATGTGGGATATATTTACATCAACAATTATACACATCAACAAAACACACAACTAAACGAATATACATGTACATTCCATTTGAATAAACATTACACTAAATATATATGCACGTATGCATACACATATATAAACATATATAAAGAAGTACATAATGATATGAAAACATCCATGTGAATAACGCATACACTTGTATAGGTGCCTACATAAAAATCAATATATATATATATACATACACATACACGTATATATATACACACATATATATATATATTGATATAACAAAATATATACATACCAGAAACACGTCAACTAGGAACACACAAACAAATATAAATCTAACAAGATAAAAACATAGATACAAAAAAGATAACCACACACAATGCACAAACATGTAAATATATCTAAATAAAAGTAAGGGTTACACAAGAATAGGTGTATAGGTGTACAAAATAATACAATATATATATATATATATATATATATATATATATATATATATATATATATATAATATATATATATATATATATATATATTCATGAATTGACATAAACCTTTTCTCACATAAATACATATACCGTGACCAATTGCACACATATATACATGTATTTCCCATACACATTCGTTTACATGAAGATATTCACATGTATTACTATTACACAAGAACATGATATGCACACATACAAATGTGTGACCCAAAGTAGCTTTATGGATATATAGAACCATGTACAAATATGCGTATACAAATACATATATAGGTAGATATGAATTTGCAAAACGGTTAAATTAATACAAATGAGGAAATAAAGCAATAACAAAGTCAAGATATGTAAATGAAGTAACACAATTAACCCAATACACAATTCAGAATTGGAATACAATATAATCAACAGAAACAACAATGACATATAATAAATACACTGAAATTTAACAAAAACAACTATAATTGATGATGAGTTTGTACATACAACATATACAAGGATCAATGCATTAATGGAGTAGATGTTATTAAAAGTGGTGGATAAATTTAAAAAAAGGTGATTAATGTTCACACCGTGTGGTTGTAAGGCCCCCATATGACAAATGAGTCGATATTCCAAGGCTGACGTTACCGGTCACCGGAATAGCAACGTAACAGACCAGTTACAGAAACATCAGTTATGCCATGATGTGAAGGTTGTTGAAATGAATGGTCACCGATGATTCAAAATGATTCGTGATATCTCTTAAATGTTCAACGAATCTATCAGTCAAACGTCTACCTGTTTCACCAATATACTTCATACCACAACGCTTACATATGATAGAGTATATTAAATTACGGAACAAACATGAGAACGAGTCTTGGATTCGAAATTCGACTTAAGGAACTGAAACATGGGAGTGAGAATAACAAAAGGGCAAGTCAAACAATTACGGGGACAAGGAACAGTTCCTAATTGACCTACATAGGTGCGCAGACTAGAGTGGACCAAGAGATCACGAAGGTTTCTATCTCTTCGAAAGCGACAAAGGGAAGAGACGAAAACGCAGGACTAGAGATGGGAACTAATTGGAGAATAGAGAAGTGTCGTAATAGAACAGGTAGTGCCAACATATTATGTGGGTGAAAAGTAATAGCCAGTATATGGCGGTCAGATGTGTGTTTAGCAAATGGTAAAGCGGCATCAGAACGGAAAATGGGTAACTCCTGAATAAAAATGACTAAGCCAGAAAACACACCTGGCTCTGGAATGCAGACTACATCTCTTCACAAACCCTTAGGCTCAACAGCAAGTGTGGAAGTTACGACAACACCAAATGGGGATAGACAATAGACATTTTCAGTCAGTCTCGTCACGCACTGTATGCTCTGGACATTATCAAAATGTGTTATATTTACTTGTGACTAGTTCCCATATTCTCAGAGTATCGTTATCTTTAGTTTGTCCCCATTCTTGGATAATTCCATACATGCAATATTATCGAATTTCCAATTTAATTTCCGGTTTAATTAAGAAAATATAACATGTAACACCTAATATATTTGAAATAGATTCACAATTTTATTGTTGGTAAAATTAGCACAAAGACATGCATATTATTTTAATTTTTATTCAATAGAGCCAGAAGCGTAAAACTTTAGGTAATACTTACGTCATTGAATTAATTACACACTCTGAGTAGAAGACTTGTTTAACAGGCATCGCACGTAGCCTATAGCTGAAGTCTCCAGGGTATGAATGAAAACCCAGAGAAACACACTATTGCACATAGGAAGTAAGAGAACATCGTTTCCAATTTCTGGGAATCGCAACAAGCAAACCAATAACTTTGAATATAATATTTTGGAATATGAATCACCATATGATGATGATAAGTTTCTGCTGCAAGTTTAACCACGTATGACAGTTATATTTCTTAAACCCAGTTGTCTGAAATCAGGACATGTGACCACATCCCCATTTAAACTACTACAAGAATATATTCCATACTGGAAAAAAAACTAGGGTCAACAGAGCCCTCCTCACAATCATCTCATCATGTTGTGAACTGCAGTTACTGAAAATAAATATACATAGAACTGCTTATAAATTTAAAAGCAGAAACCAGCAGAAAGCATCTGTTAACATTAAAATGAATGGAGAAATATTGACATATGAAGTCTACTGTCTATCGTTGAGTAATATTAGACCAACAATTAATACTAAAAGACCACACTGAAAAT